>CM053588.1:125146055-125190350 GCA_028646515.1 Pseudochirops corinnae | reverse complement strand
CTGGAAGCCGTCTGTCTGCTGATCTGTTTTTCTGTTTGTTTGTAACTTCTGTTTGTATTCTCTGAAGTTCAGGGTGCTGCCTTTTCCCCCTGAACTAGGTAAATGATATGTTTGATTAAAGTGAGATTGTTAACCCATTTTGAGTCGCTTTCCTTTAGAAAAGCAGATCTAAGAACCTGTGCTAGTAGCCGCCCTAGGCATGCTAGGGTGCTTGCTGGTACAAGAGGAAAATGGGGGAGTGGCAGACAATGCTTGAGCCTCATGTATCAGAACTGATTCAAAGAGGAAAGACTGTATCTATAGATATAGATGTCCAAATGAGTATAGATAGATATATCCATTTAAGTACACTGTGTGTACCCACACTCAGTTGGGTATAGAAATCTATCTTATCCAACAGGGAATGGGAAAGAGATAAGAAATATAGGGGGAAAGAAGAAGGGAGAGTGGACTAAAGCAGTCAGGAGGAAAACATATTTTTTAAGAGGGACTGATAAAAAGAAAGAGCAAAGGACAAAGAAGAAAATAAGATGGAGGGAAATACAATTAATAATCATTACTGTGAATGTGAATGGGATGAGCTTACCCATAAAACAAAAGACAATAGCAGAATGGATTAGAAACCATACTCTAACAATATGTTGTTTACAAAAGACCCACTTAAAACTGAAGGATACACACAGAGTTAAAATACAATGTTGGAGCAGAATCTATTACACTTCAGATGAAGTAAAAAAAGGCAGTAGTAGCCATTATCATCTCAGGCAAACTAAAAGCAAAAATAGGTCTAATTAAAAGAGATAATCAGGGAAACTACATTTTGCTAAAAGATACCATAAAAAGGGGCAGCTAGGTGGCACAGTGAATAGAGCACTGGCCCTAGAGTCAGGAAGACCTGAGTTCAAATCCGGCCTCAGACACTTGACACACTTACTAGCCATGTGACTTTGGGCAAGTCACTTAACCCCAATTGCCCTCCAAAAGGCAAAAAAAAAAAAAAAGACACCATAAAAATGAAGTAACATTAAAAAAAATTAAGGGTGAATTTCAATGATAGAGGCCTTATTTTTCAAATATATAGGAAACACTTCTTTCTCATTGTTCACTCCATTGTTTATAATCATTCTTCACAACTTGACTAATGTTTAATGTGAAGGTATTTGTAGATTCTATATTTGATTGCATGCCGCCATGAGGGGAAAGGGAGGAGGAGAGGGAGAGGGAGAAAATTTGAAACTCAAGGAATTGTGGAACTGAATGTTGTAAACTAAAAGTAAATAAATAAATTTTTTTTAAAAGAAATTTGAATTTTTAGTGAAAAAAAAAATATATATATATATGAAACAGAGTCAAGGTGTGTAAAGCCAAGCACAAGCAGCTCTCCTGAGGATGGCTGCTGTGAATAGCTTTAAAGTTCTGATCACATAGTATAATGAACTCTCTATTTAGAACAGTAAACTAAAGCAAAACATTCACAGAAACCAAAGTACAAAATTCACAGCAATTGAATTTTGTTTTACTAAAGTTACTAAAGTGGCCACATTTTCTTAAAAAAAAGTTATCATTCAGTAAGTCACAATCTGAATCAATCAATATAATGTATCCAACTGAAGTCTTCTTTCATCTTGATTGGAAACTGGCTTCTAATCATCCTTAACTCAATCATCCTTAAGGAGCAATCATCCTTAAGGGGTACAAAGTACAACAGTCTCCCACCCCTAGGTCACATTGTTTTAATCTCATCAGCCAACCTTAAGTATCCAAGTAAAGATCCTTTCATCTTGACTCCAGACTCCATGGCTCCTCTTCCATGCTCCCAGCTCTTGCCTGAATTCACCCAACTGTCACCTGGATTCACAGGTAGGCAGCTCCCAGCTCCTGCTTCAGTTTGAAGCTCACAGTGACCAGCCCACCTCAAGCCCTTTGAAATTTCTGTTTCTGGAAAGACAGATCTTAACAGAGCCACAACAATATCTGCACACATTAGGCTTAGCAGAGTCACAACAATATTCACACGCATTGCCAGTACTATCATCTCAATTCACTTTCTGCCTGGAAATCAACACAAGTCAATAGACAGGGTGCTTCTATCTGACAAAGTAACATAATCAACAGACAGAATGCTTCTGTCTGACAAAGTAGTACAATCACAAATCAACAGAATGTTTCTATCTGACAAAGTAACACAAACACAAATCAGCACAGACAGAGCGAACAGGCAGAGTGCTGACACCACAAGCGTTCTCCCTCTCAGTTCTGCTTGGTTCTAGTTTGTGCTTCTACTTTCATATGGTTCTTCTTGCTCCACCCTTCTTTTTGCATCACCAAGTTCCTCCCATCTCCAAATCACAGGTGGAGCTCAAAGGCACTTGAATAGCTGAAACAAGGAGCTAAGTACTTTAAAAACTGAAATAAAGAGCTAAGTACCATTTTGCTTGCCATTACAAGGTTATAAAAACAAGAGCCATTCCCCAGTTGATAAGTGGTCAAAGGGTATGAATAGGCAGTTTTTAAAAGAAGTCAAAGCTCCCTATAGTCATGTGAAAAAAATTTTTAAATCACTAACAATTAGAGAAACACAAATTAAAACAACTCTGGGGTACCACCTCACACCTATCAAAAATGAAAAATACTGGGAGGAGCTGAGGGAAAGTAGGTATACTTTTGAACTGTTGGTGATGTAAAATGGAGAAGAGTTTGGAACTATGCCCAAATGGTTATAAAACTGTATAAATCCAGCAATATCATTAGTAGATCTGTATTCCAAAGAGATTAAAAAAAAAAAAGGAAAAGTCTCTATATGTAATAAAAAATAATTTATATCAGCCCTTTTTATGTTGGCAAAGATTAGGAAATTGAAGGGAAACTAATCAATTGGGGAATGGTTGAGCAAGTTGTGGTGTATGATTGTGAAGGAGCACTATTATGCTATTAGAAATAATGAGTCAAGTGGTTTCAAGAAAAAAAAAGAACATGGCAAACATGAAATGATACAAAGTGAAGTGAGAACTAAGAAATCATTGTACACAGTAACAGCAACATTGTAATGATCAACTGTGAAGGACTTGGCTACTCTGATCAATAAAATTATTCTAAGTAAGTCTCAAGGACTCACGATGAAAAAATGCTATCTACCTCCAGACAGAGTATCAACTCTGATAAACTCAGTACAAATTAAAATATCATTTTCTTGCTTTCTTTATTTTTCTTGTGATATGACTAATATAGAATACCTGATTTAATACATATAATTGATATCTCTTTGCTTACCTTCTCAATGGGTGGGAAAGAATTTGGAACTCAAAATTTAAAAAGAAAAAAATTAAAATAAATAATAACTTTTTAAAAATGGTTCAAAAAGGTATTTGTAGAACCTCTATCAGATTGCATGCTACCAGGGAGGAGGGGAGTGTATTGGTAATGGAATTTGGAGATGCCCCTGTATTGGCTTGGCTTTTGGGTTGAGTGTTAAAACCCAGAGATTGTGAATCCCACTTGTGGGATGGACTTGTTGACATGAAGAGAGAGGACTGAAGAGAGAGGAGCCGTAAATTGAAAGAGAGGCCCAAGCCTAGAGGAAGCCAGAAGGACTTTAGGAGAGTAGCATCCAGCATTGTGGAGCCTGAGTTGCTGAGAGAAAGACTTCTAAGAGCCCGTTGGAACTGCCACCTGGAATTGCCACCTGGAACTGCCAAGGACTAAGGAGGCATGGCTGTGATGCTGGTATTTTGTCTGTCTTGATCTTGTTTTGCCAGATTCACCTGAGGGTGAAGGACAGTGCTGCTATTGTAGAGGTCCTGGAACCTAGCTGTTGGTTCAGAAGCCCTGAAGAAGGATTTTCCTGTTGTATGTTTACAGAAATCCTGGAAGAGAGCCTTGATGATGTTTTCAGGGGTTCTGGGACTGTTCTACAGGCAGAGAGTGACACTGGCTATGACTTTGTGGAGCCTTGTCTCCCCAGGAACTGAGATTGCTGAGGGCTTGCCTCAAGTGAAGATGAAAAAAGGACCTTTCTTTGGGTATTCAGTGCTGAGCTTAACCTTGTAACTTAAGGGTGGATGGTCTTTTGTGTTCTCCTGCCCCTTTTGAGATACAGGGGTGGGAAGCCTTTGAGTGATTGACCAAATGAATGTACTTTGTTTGTGGTTGGAGACCAATCTCCATTTGAGAAGAGACTTTTGACTGACTAAATGAATGTACTGTCTAGGGGTAGAGTAGTACCTGGATTGAATTGAGGATTTGCTAAAGGAACAAGTTACATTGTATTTTGACTTTTTTTGTTCTGTGAATGTTTGCTGAATAAATTACTATGCTGGTAATCCAAACCTTGGAAGTTGCCTTTGCTTGGCATTACAGGGAGGCAGGGGGAGAAAATTTTGAACTCAAAGGATTGTGGAACTGAATGTTGTAAACTCAAAGTAAATAAATGAATTTTTAAAAATAAATTTTAAAAAATCTTTAAATAAATTTTAAAAAAATTTTTAAATGGTTCAAAAGCAATCAGTGCCTTCCAGGGATGTGTCCTAAAGATCTCTGCTTGGCCTTCTGCTATTTAATTTTTATTTTATTTTATTTTATTTTAATTTTTTTATTTATTTTATTTAATTTTATTTATTTAATTTTATTTATTATTTTATTTAATTTATTATTTTATTTAATTTTTTTCTATCAGTGACTTAGTTAAAGGTATAGATGACTTGATTATCAAATTTGTAGATTATTAAAATGCGAAGACTTGCTAATGTGCAAGATGTCAGTCAGGATCCAAAAAGATTGTAACAAGTTCCAGCATTTAGCTGAATCTAATAGAGATATATGTAAAGCTCTGCAGTTTGGTTTTTAAAAAATCAGTTTCTCAAGAACAGGATTATAGCAGTTTGTCTGAAAATAATCTGGAAGTTTTAGTGCATATTGCAAATTCAGCATGAGACTCTGTGTGTGTGTGTGTGTGTGTGTGTGTGTGTGTGTGTGTGTGTGTGTGTGTGATATAACCTATGTGACATAACATCCAAAAAGAAAAAAAAGGAAGGTAAGCTGGGCAGGGGAATAGAGAAGGGGATATTCAGAAGTTAATGTGATTTAAAAGCAGAAAAGTCATCAATAAAAATGATTTTCTTTCAAACAACTCATCTTTTGGAGTTGGCCTCCCAGCTACATAGAGTGGACTTCATTTGGTCTCCTCACTTGCACGTCCCCATAGGCTTTCCCTTGCAGATATCAACAGGAGTAAGACAAGAGAATCTTTTAAAACAAAATGCAGAATTACTTTATTACTCCCAAGTAAAGTAGTTAACCAGGAAAATTATACAGATAACTTGCCCTGATTTTGGCTGCTGTTCTGCATCATTTGGGGGATAACATTGTCTATTTCTAGCAAAGATCATAGGATTAATTTTTTTAGATATGAAAGCATGACTCTATTTTATTCATCTTTTATTTTCTTAAGGATATATTAGATTTAACACATAGTACTAACATTTTCTTTGTATCTGTGTTCCTTTGTCAACTTTCTTCTGTGCTCTTGTGCATTTTTTTCTTTTAGCAAATGTTTATTTATTTAATTAATTTTTAACATTTTTTGTAAAAATTTTGACTTCCTAAGTTTTTTCCTGTCTGTAGCCTATCCCCCAGCAATCAGAAGGTAAGCAATATGCTATCAATTATACATGTAAAATCATGCAAAACATCTTTCCATATTAGCCATGTTACCAAAAAAAAAAACTAAGAAAAATAAAAGATAGTGAAAATTTTATGCTTTAATTTGTACTCAAGAATTCATCAGTTCTCTCTCTGGAAGTTGATAGCATTTTTCATCATGAGTCCCTAAGAATTATCTTAGATCGTTATACTGATCAGAGTAGATAAGTCTTTCATAGTTGATCATCATAACAATATTGCTATTACCGTGTACAGTGTTCTTCTGATTCTGCTCATTTCACTTTGTATCAGTTCATATAAGTCTCCCCAGGTTTTTTCTGCAGTGACCCCCTCATCATTTCTTGTAGCATGATATCATTCCATCACAATCACATACCATAACTTGTTCAGTCATTCCCTAATTGATGGGCATCCTTTCAATTTCCAATCCTTTGCACCTCCCCCCAGAAAAGCTACTATAAATATTTTTGTACACATAGATTGTTTTTCCTTTTTCTTCAGTCTCTTTAGAATACAGACTCAGTAGTGGTATTTTTAAAAATTATTTATTTTTGAGTTATTGAATAGATAGTATTATATACTATCTCCACAACATAGTATAATAAAATAAGATGATTGCGCAAAGATGAAACTGCAAATCTATTATGTACAATCTGCTAATCCTTTTAAATATATCATAAAGTTGTCATGTAAATGTTGTCATAAAAATTTCCATTTTTTTCTTTTTTTTTTCCTTCCTTCCCATCTATTCTAGAGGTGGCTACCATTAGACACAATTATATATGTATGTCTATATACATATATATGTGTGTGTGTGTGTGTGTGTAAAATCATTCTATGCATACTTCTAATTATCAGTTCTTTCTCTGGATGCAAATAGTGTCTTCCTTCATATGTTCTTTGTAGTTAATTTGGGAATTTATAATATTCAAAATTACTTATTTCTCAAAGTTGTTCTTAAAACAATATTGTTACTGTATACAACATTCTCTTGGTTCTTCTCATTTCGCTCTTCATCATTTATGCAAGTCTATCCATGTTTTTCTAAGATCGTCAAAGTCATCATTTCTTATAGCACGATAGTCTTTCATCACAATCATATACCACAACTTGTTCAGTCATCCCCAATTGATGGGCATCCCTGCAATTTCTAGTTCTTTGCCACCACAAAGAGAGGTGCTTTAAATATTTTAGAACATTTTTTTTTCCCCTAATCATCTTTGGAAATGGACATAGTGGTATTGCTGGGTCAAAGGTATAGGCAGTTTAATAACTCTTTGGACATAATTCCAGATTGCTCTCTAAAATAATTAGATCAATTCACAATTCCACCAATGATGAATGTCCCCATTTTCCCACACCCCCTCCAATATTTGTCATTTTCCACTTCAATCATTTAGCCAATCTGGTAAATATACAATGATATCTCAAAGTTGTATTAATTTATATTTCTCTAACCAATAATGATTTAGAGCATTTTTATGTTACTATAAATCGTTTTGATTCTTTTATTTAAAAATTGCCTGTTCATATCCTTTGACCATTTATGAATTGGACAATGACCCATTCCTATAGATTTGACAAAGTTCTTTATATATTTGAGATATGAAACTTTTATATGAGAAACTATTAAAATGTCCCCCCAATTTTCTGCTTTCTTTCTGACCATGCTTGCATTTGTCTTATTTGTTCAAAAATTTTTAAATTTGATGAAATTAAAATTACCCATTTTATACTTCACTCTGCTTCCTATCTCTTTTATTTATAAGTTGTTTGCTTATCCATAAGTCTGATAAGTAATATGCTCCGTGTTCTTCAAATTTTCTCTTAACATATCCATTCCTAGGTCATGTATCCATTTTGACCTTATCTTAGTAAATGGTGTAAGTTACTGGTCTACGCCCACTTTCTGCCATACTGCCTTCCAATTTTCCTAATAATTTTTAGCAAATAATGAATTCTTATCCCCAAATCTTAAGTCTTTATACTTGTAAAATATAAGGTTACTACATTTATTTGTATGTATGTGAGCTCACCAAAGAATCACGTTAGAATCCCATCTCGTTGTTGGGGAATATTATGACTTAGACTCCAAAGACCACATTACTATTGAGATTCCCTCTCTCTTCTGCTTCCACCATACACTGCTTTGCATTTCACATATCTGTACATGGGTTAGCCTTAACCCTCTCCCTTCCAACATACCCACACCCAGTAGAATGTAAGCCTCTGGAAGTCAGGGATGCTGTGATCCTTTATCTTTGTTCCTTTCACATTGTAGGATTTAATAAGTGGGTTTTTTTTAAGTGAAGTGAGGTTAAACAAGAAGGGTTTCCTGTAGATGAAATCGATGTTCCCTTGGGAACCAAAGAGTTGATTTTCTTCTTAAACCTCTCCATTAGTCACAACATTATAGGAATTATATTTGCCATCAGGAAACCCAGTTGGGTTCAAAACATGGCTCAGAGACATGTTCTTTGTGTGACGATGAGGAAGTCACTTAACTCCTGAAAGCCTAAACTTTTTCTGCAGTGAAATGGATGATACAATTATATTTGCAGTAGCTACCTTGCAGTATTGTTCTGAGGAAAATAGTTAGAAAGCCTTTGGTCCTACAGATAACTGAATTGTCAGTATTATTACGACCTTAGCTTTGAAAACAAGCCAGATTAGAAACAACAGTTTCATCTCACTCTGATCTACTGCCTGGGCCTGTGAATGAGAGTGGGAAGTGCTAGTGAATTCTAACAGCCTTGGGGAAGTTCTGATGTAGGCCAAGGGAGCCAGCAACTCAAGGCAGGGGCCAGATCTTTCCTAGTCTCCCACCTTAGAAGGATTCTCCCACATAGATTCACCCTCAGACAATTGAGTCTAAAAACAAAAAAGCCTGTTTTATTTAGACAAGTCAGAGAGAGAGCAAACTAGGGATTTTGAAAACAGTCTGATGTGTTACGCAGATCAAGTATCATTCCAACAAAGTATGACTTTAAAAAAAATTTATTTCTGAGCAAAACATAAAATAACAACAACACTTTGCAAATATAGTTAAAAGACAAAAATAATTAAGAAAGATATTGCACACCAAAAATAATTAAGAAATATTATAATGAACAATAAGTTACATAGCTAAATACCGGTTTAGCTTTATCACTTTAATTACAGGTTCAAGGGTGACGTTTTGACCTTAAAGAGAAAGTCTGGATTTTTTTTGTCCTGACTTTCAAAGTATGTGCTTTATTCAACTATAAATACATTTGAATTTTCACATAAATAATTCATGTCTGAAGTTAAAGGTAGAACGGTTGTATTTAATTAAGCCCTCTAGGGTGAGTCAGAGAAGTACCATGGAAAAAATGAGCACAGGGGCCAAAGGCCAGCTTCGGAGTTAAGAAGACCCAAGTTTAAAGACTATCTATGACACCTACTGGCTCTGCTATCTTGGACAAATTGCTTAACCTCTCAGTGCCTCCATGCAACTCTCTAGGACTATAAATTGCAAGGAAAGGGTCTGTATCAGGGGAGGGAATTTCCTTGAGAAGAAATCTACACACACACACACACACACACACACACACACACACACACACACACAAATCACAGTTCTAGAACAAAAGCCTATAATGACAAGTTGGAGTTTCTCCTGGCCTGCAGGGATTTCTCCTCTTAAAATAGTTAAGTTATACAGAGGGGTAAAATCCAGAAGGATAAAAACATGGAACCCAAGAAAATTATATTCTATTATATTATAAAGGCTTTTTGAAAGGGCAAAGTATCAAAAAAAAATGGACTTCCATTTGTTATTTTCTAAGTCAACTTTTAAAATGATCTTCTTTTTTTATTTATTAAGTTATTTGGGTATTAGTTAATAATATATAAATATGTCTCTATTTTGAATGTAAACTACATTTTACATCATGAAAAGGACAAGAATCCTATCAGATGTATTGGTAGATTATCCCTCTTCATCCCCACATATAGATGAAATAAAGCATGTGTCTATCAAAGTAGGAAAAACCTAGCACAATTCTGGGCAAAGTTCAATAAATTAATGAAATAAATTAATTGGGTCAGGCCATCAACACATGGACTCTGTTTCTAACAACCAAACCAACTGTTGCCTTTCAGAACTTGAGTAACACGGTTCAAAATGATGTCATATTCAAGTTGCTTGGCCCCTTGGAAAAAATAGTAGTGCCCTACAAATGAAAAATAAATTTACATGGTTATATTCTTAGAATCATAGTCTTTTAAGAGTTGGAAGGAACTTCATGTATGATGGAAACTCCGCTGAACAGGACCATCTATAACATCTTCAGCTAGTGATCACCCAACCTTAGCCAGTGTTCGGGAACTCAGTAGTCTCCTTACCCCACACACCCATTTCCTTCCAAGTATTTGTTAATCAATTATTGATAAGGTTTATATACATCAAACAAAAAATCTTTCTCTAATTTCCAAACCATGCTACCTATACTCTGCCTCCTCCTACCACAGGAACTTGAACTCTGACCCCTGAGATCCTAGGTTCTTAAAGGTGAAGAGTCACCTTATCTTGCCCAGAACCAGGCCACCCCATTCTTTAGCCATTTCCAAATCCAGTCACAGACTACATACCCTTGTCTCTACCTACTTTTTCCAACTCTAACTTCCCTTTATAGGTTGTCTTCCCCTCTTAGAATATGAATTCCATGAGGGCAAAGACAGCTTTGATTATTTGTTTTGATATCACCAGCTTAGCATATCGATATATAGATAGATATATGCTTTTTCATTCATTTATTAAACCATTCATAGGACAATCTTAGAGCACTTGAAGACAGTTCACTTTCCACTCTTAAGATCTTATCTTTTTTAGGTTAACTATCTTGAGTTTCTTCAAACTGATTCACAGAACTGATGAGTCAAATCCTGTTTGAGGGGGACAGGGCATTAGAAACCCCAGAGCTATCCCTTCACCTCCCAGCTTCAGCTCCTCTGGGAAATGTTTAATTTATCAATGACCTCCCTGTGATGCACAGACCTGAATACAATGCTACAAATATAGGCTGGCCAAAGACAGAGGCAGAGCTGATCACAACTGAGACTATCAGTGTCTTTGCATTAAACCCTATGCACCTATTAATGCACTGTAAGATTACGTTCACTTTCTTGGCCTCTCTGTTAACTCATATTGAGCCTGCCATCCACAAAAACCCCTACCACTTTGCCAATGTTAGCTTCCTTCCCAGTCCCATCCATAACTTTGGCACAGATTTTAAAATGCAAGGAGGAGGCAATTCTACTTTTATCCCTATTCAGTGTTATCTTCTTATATTCAGACCACTATTTTATTCTATCCAGGTCATTTTGTACCTTGCCTTTTTTCATTAGTGGTCCCTCCCAGACTTGTGTCATCTGTAAATCCAATAAGTATCTCTTTCTGTTCTGCTAGAACTGAAAGCCTATAGGACTCATCTATTTCTGAGAGTTCTGGAGTCTATTTAGTGCCTTGGGACAACTTAATGAGAATGGCTGTGATTTTTCTTTTGCTGGACTGAAGGTGGAGGAGCTACAGAATGAAAATATTCGTAGGTACATGTAGTTCTGAGAGCAGTTATCATGGGAATGGGGATTGGACATGCCCCCTGTTGGTGGGATAGAATAATCACAAATGAGAGGGACAGAAATTGTCATGATCAAACCTGGACTTGGAAGAAGATAAGGAAGGAGAAACTGAACCTCCCTCCCTACTTACAGAGATGGGAAATCACAGGTGTTGATGAAACTTGTCAGACTTGTTAATGTATTTGGAAGTTTTAAACAACAGCAAAAAAAGAACAAGTGGAGCCCTGAGATTACCCCATCATAATGGTCAGGTGAGTGGCTAATTAGGAGACTGCTGGAAGAATTCCTTTACTTGGTAAGTGAACTAGGGAGGTCCACCCAATGAGTAGTCATTATTTACAACACAATTTGCAATGGAAAATGGAGTTTTAGGTCCCTGGGCAATCAATGGTGTGTTTTGATCTAAGGTTATTCTACTTCTATCTGGATCCTTGCTGCCAAATATCAGCAGAACCTATTCAATTACTATTTATAACTTTCTTCCTATATGCCACATACACCAAAACCAACCCTGGCTCTTCTCCACCTTATTCAGGGTTGGTTTATCTTAAGTCTACTCACAGGCCCCAAGGAACAGTGCTAGCTCTGCAGGTCCTTGAGTCAATACCTGCCCTTCTGAGAGCTTTAAGTATTGTCCAGGATTTGCTCCTTTGTTCTCTTGTCAGGGAGTAGGAGTCTTTCCACTAATGTCCCATATAATTAAGTATCCTCTTGGCCACTGTACAGACGAGAATTTAGCTGAGAGCAGATATCAGGGAACTGAGGGCACAGTCTCACTGAAATTTCCTTAGGAATTCGACAGACACTAACAGTGTGTCCCAGAGAATGCTAAGTAGATCCACAGCTCATCCTCATCTCCACTCCCTACCAAAGTCTGGCTACAGGAACCCTGGAGAGAACTGGGGCTTGTGTTATCCTTGCCAGTCTATTTCCATGTTTATCTCTTAACAGTACAGAGAAGTCCCTTCAGCTGGAGAATCTTAGAGGTTTCTTATTTCATAAACAGCTTCAAAATACTTACGGTTGTGGTAAAAGGCAGCTTCCACTTTAGGTCCAACTCCTGGAAATGCTTTAGCAGTCTCTCTGGGATAACCCTTGTCCATTGACTGACTCCTCTCATCATATCTGAGCAAAGAAATCATTAAGAAATGCTCTGTCAGAAATTGGGATAGTAATCAATCACTGGAACACCCTTCCTTCAAGGCAATCTTGGGTATGTTTCCTCACCAGAGAAAGGAAAAGGAAAACTGGTAGGAATGGAATCAACAATATAGACCCTGTTTTCCCAGCTACTATTGAGCCAGGCCTCCTTTTCCTCTATCCATACAAACTCAGAGGGTCCAAAGCCCACTAAGGGCTATGCAGAATGGGCATTAAATGAACTCTCATTCTGTAAAATCTCCAGTTTATACCAATATGTACTCCAATAGCAGGGCCTGTCTGTTCAAATTCAAACTGTTACCTGCTAAGACTTTCATCTTTACAACAATTATTAACCTTCTCTCCACACTGACAGGTTGTCCTGTCTAGTATTAGCTGCTGACATCTCTTCTTTATAGGGGTGGAAGATTGAATGAGAAACCCCCAGCTCCCCTGCAAAGGAGGGATGCCCTTCCTCTGAGCTTAGAACATTAATTAAAATCCAGAAGAGGGGCAGCTAGACGGTACAGTGAATAGAGAACCGGCCTTGGAGTCAGGAGGATATGAGTTCAAATGTGACCTCAGACACTTAACTTACTAGCTGTGTGACCTTGGGCAAGTCACTTAACCACAACTGCCCTGCCTTCCTCCCCTCCAAAAAGTGAAGAAAATAAATAAACCCAGAAGAGACCAAAGTAAGCAAATCTTCTGTCCTTTCAAGACAGATTTGTGCTCAATCAAGAAACACTTATGCTTAAACATTGCATGGCAAAATGATGGGACCCTTATGCCTTCTAAACTGCTCTGGTCCTCTGTTCATTGTCAAGTCCACCTCCCTGGAGGCACAGGATTCCCATTCAATAGGATCCTTCCTCCCTTGCCTGCTGCTTAAATGACTTAACTTTGTTTTCATGTTTCCATGAACATTTCAAATGTAGTAGAACCCCGAAATGCATAATAATCTATCACTAAATCTAGACTAGTGTTTCCTTAAAAATGATTAGATTTTATGCTGGTCTTAAGCATTAAAAGGATAAAAAGGCTGCCCATATCTATGTGATCTGTCTCTAACAAAGGGAAGTAGAGCTAACTGCAGGACCAGGACACCCACCCTTCCCATCTCAGTTCTGTCTTTCCATTCTTAAGGCAAAGGTACTAAACAACTAAACTCACCTCCAGTAATTATTTTCTACAAAGAAATAGGTTTTTCCAGTAACTGGGTTATGAACAGCTGCATCAACTTTTTTCACATAGCTTGGGAAGCCCAGAGAATAGATGTTCTTGGGATATGGTGTTAGGAGGTTCGCTCCACGGACCACCCAGTACTTGCTGTCTGTGAAGAAAAATAACAATCTTAAAATATTGCTTTCCTCTTTGTACAAGATCCAAATGGGGCTTATAATGGAAGCATTAATAAAATCTAACATATGGATTAAAAAAAGTAATCACCCTGAAACATTTAGCCCACAATCCATTCCACAAATTTGCCCAAATATTGTCTACCTTTTCCATAATAATGAATAGCTTGAAGAAATGTAAGAGTGAAAAGGATAGCATGTGCAATTAAAAAAAAAATTTCAGTTACTATTTGACATCAGTTTCATTTTTTTAAGATTTTGACCAATGTTTCCAGTCATACATACAGGGTACATTCATTTGCAGGGGCTACTTTAATGTTATACACAAATCATAATAAAAACAAAGCTGAAGTTGTCTTTTTAGTGAATGGATTGGAAAGTAGAAATACGTATACTTTAAACTCGTTTTAGACCTATAAATGCACTGAAAATTTAGAAACCTGTTTGTATGGACAGAAAAGTGTTCTTGATCAAAGAAAGCTGTCCTTGAAAATGCACTATTTACCATCTTCCCATATGTCCCCCCATTAATATGATCATTTTACTTTTTCATATACTACATTTGTATTTGTCTTTAATAACCTTGTATTAGGTAGTAGAATCCCTTTCATTCAAGGTCTGCAAGCAGGAAAAGGATGACTGATTACTGAGTATGTTGTATGAGTCGCACTAGATGATTGCTGAAGTATTTTCCAATTCTGTGATTATGATTTTGTGTTAATATGATATAGGTATTGGGGCTACATTAGATATAGGTATTTTGGGTGCCAGTTCACAGCAGAGAAGTTGCAGTCTTAAACAGTTTGGTATATACAAAAGATATATGAGTCAAGAACACCATACCGTATAAAAGCTATTAATGTTCCTTAACTTTGAATTCCTTTAAGTGTATTTACTGCCAAAAATAATTGAAAGAAAAGAAAACAAATATAGGTAGTCACCTTTAAAAAGGAAAACTTGATCCTTAGATTCAACTTCATAGGCAGCCTGAATGCCAGATGGTAGGGATGGCCAGAATAAGGAAAGCAAGTCAATGCTCACTTCTGGGATCTGGGGATGTTTCCGTCCTAAGAACCTGATAGGAAAGATATAGACAAAAGAATTAGCTCATTCTATATTCAAGATGTTGAATTCTAGTATCAAGAAGACCTGAGTTCAAATGTGACCTCAGATACTTACTGTGTAACCCTGGGGAAGTCATTTAACCTCTGTCTGCCTTAATCTCCTCAGCGGTAAAATGGAGATAATAATTGCACCCACTTTCTGTGGTCGTTGTGAGCATCAAAAGGGATAACATTTGTAAAGTGCTTAGCACATCACAGATACCTGAAAAACATTTCTGTCCTTCTTTCCAGAGAAACCTCAGCAGCAGTAGCAGCAGCTCTCATTTATTCAGTCCTTTGAGATTGTATCATGTAATGTAAATAATCCTATAATCCTTCTCCAGAAAAACAAAGATGTGCCTACTGCTGACATACTACTAGAGCACGTGTATTTCCTTCCATGCGTCCTACTGGTTAAAGTTCCTCTTGTAAGGTCTTTACATTCTGCGCGCTTGTGACCATGACAGCATTTGTCTTGGATTCTGATCTTGACCATGAGGGTCAGCCTGGTACAATTCTTTCAGCAGCACCTGAATTCTTTCCACAATGTGGAATCAGGCTTTGGCAACAACGATGATGAGTGGGAGCATACCATAATGGAGAGAGTCTACGCCTAGGCTAGGAGACTCACGTTCTAATATTGACCCTGCCACAGAGTATGTGATGTATGTGTAACGCTAATCAAGTATGGGCCTCAGTTTCATCATCTGTCAGAAGGGCAGGATAGTACTTGTCCCACCTAACTCACAGAGTTGAAAGGATAAAATGGAATAATAGATGTGAGAAAATAAAATGTACCAGACAAATATTTGAAGACAATGATGGTGAGAATGATGGCAATGTTCCCAGAAATAATGGATCATATAAGGTATAGTTTCTGGGGTCCAAAGGCAAAAGTTCTTCCTAGTTTCCAATATTCCTGTTGTCAAAAGATAAATCTGCTTTTGCAAGCCCCAGACCTCCTTGCCCCTCATACCTCCTCCTTTGAATAACTTTGAGTATTGTTTTCATACTTTAAAGGTAAGTTTTTTTCTTATGTTACACAGATCTCATGTCATCTAATATTAAAACTTCTAGTTCATTTAACTAAAAAAATCAGTTAAGCTGATTGTCATTAGATGAAATAATCAGCTAATTAACATTTTCTCTTTTTTTTCAAATGGTTTATTTGGGATCATATAGGCAGAACTTGGCATTGCACTGACACAGTTGCCAGTAGCTGGCTATACAAACTTTTTAAAGTTCCTCCATCTTTCTGTAGCTGTTTCCTTATCTGTAAAATGGAGGTTTTAGGTCACAAGTGACAACCTAGTAAAGGAATATGGTTTGGTGGAAAGAGTGCCGATTCAGAGTTAGAAGACTTGGGTCCCAGTCTAGCCTTCACCACCACTGAGTTCATAGCAGCCAACTCACCACCCTGAGACTCAGCTTTATTATTTGTCAAATGAAAGGATCAGTAAACAAAATTTATTAAGAACTTATTATGTACCAGGTATTGTACTAAGCACTGGGGATACCCAAAAAATAGTCCTTGTCCTTAAGGAGCTTATAATCTAATGGTGGATATAAAGAGTTAACAAAAATGTGCAAATGAGCTACATACAAGAATAAGCTAAGTACAGGGTTCAGCTAAATCATAACAATTAACATTTCTATTATAGCATTTGGAAGTTTGCAAAGGGAATTACAGGCATTATCTCATTTGATCTCACAACAACCTTAAGAGGCAGGTTAAATGAGGCAGATTAAATGACTTGTCCAGGGTAGCACAACTAGGTGTCTGAGACAGGCTTGAATCTAGGACTCCGAGCCCAGCACTATGCCATACGGTCTCTTTCCCATTTCTCTCTAATGTCCCTTCTAGATCCAAATTTTATAATTCTATAATCCTGCAAGTTTAGTTCGAAAGTTGGCCTACCTGTCTTTAAAGAAAATGATTTCTCCTCGGAGTGTAGTAATAGCATCAAATATCATGGAGGAACTGCAGACATCTGGCTTTGTGGTGGGCTTGGGGAATAATTCTGGTGACTTAGAAGGACGAATCACTGGACCTCCTGAAAAAAGTCCCAGAAATATTTGAAAAACTTTGTATGCTATCATATAAAGAAAACCATGCTGTGGAATCTATGGAATTCTTTTAAGACGTGACACATTTTCTTGAACAATAACGAATGGAAATGACTTGAGTGTTCTGCATTCTGTCTCTGAAAAAGTTAATGAATTGGTGATTTATAAAAAACAAACAAACAACTATTTAGCATGATTTTATATAATAGTTTCCCCTGGCTAAGAAAAAGGAAGCTCTACTTTCATCTACTTTACATGGATTTTACTTTTATGATTATCTTGCAACTTTTCCAATGGAGTTACTCCTCTGTTTGACACTCTTTTCAAAATAGAGAATTAGTTTGGTGAAGTAGGAAGTGTACCAACCTCAGAGCCAGGATCCTTGGGTTCTAGGCCTGCCTATCCAACTAGTTGACAGGATGACCTTCATAAAGTTAATTCACCTCTCTAGGCCTTACTTAGTTTGATTCATCTATGAAATCAGAGGACTAGACTGGATGATTTCTAAGGTGTCTTCTAACTCCAACATCTTGTGATTTCATGACCTCATTTTCTTATATTCATAAGAGATATTAGATGATGATAAAAGCTAAATTATTGGTGCCTACCATAGAGGGTCTGAATGCCATTGATATCATCCTGAGAAAGTTGGAATTGTCTAAGGTCACCACTCTTGTAGTTGGGATACATTAAGGCTTGTGGATCCCTCGAATGATCAAGACCCAGTGAATGGCCAAATTCATGAGCAGCAACAAGAAACAAATTGTATCCTGAAAAAGGAAACAATCTAGGTTAAAAATCAGTGATATTTATAAGTAAGTATTTAAAAAAGAATACAGTTATGCAAATAAATGGGCCCACTCATCCAACACAACTCTGGGAGGTCTTCTATTCCCATTGCAAATTACCAATGACCTAGCTAAGTTATCTCCTTTGAACCTTTCTGCCCTCCAGGCTCTCAGTTATCTCTAGCTCAGGGACCAGAAGTCAGCAAGAAGGAGGAAGGCTGGGAGAAGAGTAACTGGATGCAGGAAGGAGAAGGGGGATCCAAGTTTTTTATGCTTTTTTTAGGTTTATGGATTTTAAAAAGTAAAGATCTCGGTTAATAAAAGCTTTTCTAGTCAATGAAAATATTCTAATCAATGGTTGGGTTCATCTAACCCATTCCTTCACTCTCTAGTAGAACCATATTTAAACCAGAAAGATAAGCATATGTTTTCTTGGTAAAGAAAGCTAGTGAGGGTTCCTAGGTGGTACAGTGAATAGAGCACTGACCCTGGAGTCAGGACGACCTGAGTTCAATTCTGGCCTCAGACACTTAACACTTATTAGCCATGTGACCTTGGGCAAGTCACTTAACCCCAATTGCCCTGCCTTCTCCCCTCCAAAAAAGAAAAAAAAAAGAAAGAAAGAAAGAAAGAAAGAAAGTTAGTGAAAGGACTTCACTAGAAGTTCCCTGGAGATCCCATATCCATGAATAACAGTATTCCATGTGCTCAGTAGAATGTAAGCTCCTTGAGGTCAGGGACTGTTTCATTGTTATCTTTGTGCCCCCAGCACTGAATTCAGTACCTTGCGCACAGTAGGCATGTAATAAATATTTATTTAATTGAATTGGATCAAAATTCTTCCTAACCTTAAATGTCTTTTGTTTCAACTTAAGCCTTTTTCCTCTCTTTCAGTGCTAAAGGGAGATGGAGAATATTAGGTTACTCTCACATATTTGAGAACTCCTGCATTTGTATTTTGTAGATTGTTATTAAATCTCCTCTTCTCCAGATGCAATGGTCCCAGCTCCTTCTACAGTTGCTCATATAAAGTCTAATTTCAGTGATTTTAACAAATTCAAGTAGACACAAAATTTGAGTATAAAAGCACGACCAAGTTAGAACATTTGCTTCCTGTGTTCTTCTTTCTCCCTGCTAGACGGTATGTATTCCCTGAGTATGGAGGAGAGAAGGAGTCTCTGTTACTCATAGCATATAGTTGCTTCTCAAATAGCCTCTCCTACTTCAATAGCCTGGTGTCAATCTCTGATTCTGACAATTTTTTGACTCCTTTGGAAAAGATCACTAAGTGTTAGGAGAACAGACTTAGGGGACATCACCACATTTCCCGAACCCCAAAGGAAGCCAAGGAGCATAGGATTGGAACATGGGAGTGATATGGACATTGTTCTCATGTTGGGTCAAGAGAGCAAGACAGTGATCATCTCCACATTGAATAAATTTGGGAGCTTTTAGGTCAAAATATTATGTTTGTTAAGTATCCCAAATCCAAATTTGGATATCAATATCCAAAAAAAAAACAAAACCCATCTTTTACTCAACCAAATAAAACAAATGAGATTGTAGTAAAGCCCATTGTTGTTAATGAATGATGTTTTTTCCATTAAAGATTATCATTGACAAGATATAGGAATACCTGTTCTTTACTTCAGTCTACTTAAAGCAAGGAGACAACAGAGTGTAAAGGAAAGTATATTGGAATAGGACTCAGGAGGCCTGGGTTATAGACCCTATTAAGACCCTAGCTAGCTGTGTGACCCTGGGAAAGCTGTTCTCTCTGTGCCTCAGTTTCCTCATCTGTAAAATAGGGGTCTTGGAGCAGATCATCCTACAGTCTTTTGCAGCTTCAAAATACTCTATGAAACAATCTAACACATGGCTCTCATTATACTTTGCACATCACAAACTTATTGAACACATTGGGTTGGTTATTTATAGCTCAGTTAAGGCCTAATTTTGGATCAGTGCTTGGTTTTTGTTTATCCTTTTAAAAAAAATGGGCAAATCTCCTCATTAAGAAGAATTTCAGGAGCTTCAGGCCAAAGCTGAATTGATTCTCCAGAAAGACTTTTGGGAAGATCTGGCCCCTGTAAATATACTGGAATTCCACTTAAGCAAATTCACTCAGGTAGGGTTTGACACATTTCCCTGATGGCTTTTCCCTCAGCTTGCTTGCCCTTTCTTAGTGAAAATGCATAAAGGCACAAGTCTTATAGAAAAGTATGTCCAGCTCCCTAATGTGATAGACCTGAATCATCCCAAAGAAGTTCTATGCAATGGTTGCTAGTCTCTAAATAGTTAGAGATCTAAATCAGCCTAAATTTCATCTTGCTCAAAAGACCAGCAGATTTATGCCAGACACTCCCTACCTCAAATTCTTAGAAGATGCTCTCACCTATTCTAAAAACAAACAAGAAAAATTCTTTCCTTTGATCCTATTATCCCTTCAAGTTATCATCCCATAGCTGTCTTCTATCAAAATCAAAGTCCAAGGGGGAAAAAATTAAAAGGCCTATACTCATTGCTTCTGCTTCTGCTTCTTCATTCATTTCTCAACTCCTTGTAATTTGGTATCTAGTCTCATCACACAATTGAGACCACTCTCTTTAAGGTTACTGATAATCTTAATTAACAAATCCTATGGCTTCTTCTGTTCTTTTTCTTTCTCAACTTCTCTGTGACGTTTAACTGTGTTGATCAAGTCTTCCTCCTAGATACTCTTTCTTCCTTGTTGGGATGGGTTGTGTGTGTGTGTGTGTGTGTGTGTGTGTGTGTGTGTGTGTATGAGGTCACTTTCTTTTAATCTTCCTCCTACATATCTGGCCATTCTTTATCCTCAATTGCTAAGTCTAGCCATCTAATCCTAACTCCTATGTGTGGGTGTGTCCCAGAGTTCTGTCCTGGATCTCCATGTCTCTCTCCACTCTCTAGCACAATGTCTGATCCATAGTAGATACTCAATAATTGATTGTGAAAGAGAAAGAGGAAAAAGGAAGGAAGAAAGGAAGGAAGGAAGGAAGGAAGAAAGGAAGGAAGGAAGTTGAATTTGAGTTCTCTGATATCATTTGTAGGATACACACAGTAAGAGAAGAGCTTTTTTTAGCTTACCTCTTGTGCCTGCTGTCCAGCTTTCATCCTCATCAAAGTGAGCATCTCCTCCAATACCAGAGCCAGGAGCATAGGCATGAGCCAGGGTGCCATCGCGGCCATCGAAAGGATAAAAGTCACCGTGAACTTGGAAGATAGAAGCAAGAATGAGCTCTCTTCACATTATCAGCTATACTGAGAACTATCTGGGTAAAGTAAGTGTTACATCTGCTATTTACCTCCAGATGCAAAAGATATCATTATATCTGCTTCTCCTGTGTAAATCTTTTGGAATGTCAGGGGAGTTACATTGCTCCATACTTCAAAAGCTTTCTCAATGGCATAGTCCACATCAGCTCTGGTCATGTCAGGGGTATAGTTCATGATTCTTTACCAAAAACAATGAGAAAAACAATGGAAGTTATTGGTTGATAGTGAAATACAGTATCTCATTCTTTTACCATTATTGGAGCAGAGAGGGATAAGGCATTTGATAGCAATGAATTTTACAGATAATTGAAGCTTTCCTTTATCTATTTTAAAAGGAAATCTTTTTTTTAATGCAATATGTTGCAAAAGGACTTTTCTCATATTCTCATTTATTAGCACTTGGTCCCTCTTGAAATTAATCTGTATTTCTTTGTATATATTATATTGTTACTTGTGTACATGTCTAATACCCCTAATAAAATGTAAACTTCTTAAGCAAGGGAACAATCCTTTTTTGTCTTTGTATTTCCCTCATCTATCTAGTCCAATGCCTAGAACATTGTATTTAATATTTTTAAAATTATTATTCTTTTTAAAAATTTTTAGTTCCAAATTCTCTCACTTCCTTCTGCCCCTCCCCCAGTCATTGAAAAGGCAAGCAATAGTATGTCGTTGCTGTTCAGTGATTTAGTAATGTCCAACTCTTTATGACTTTGCTTGGGATTTTCTTGTCAAAAATACCAGAGTAGATTGTCATTTCCTTCTCCAGCTCATTTTACAGATGAGAAACTAAGGCAAACAGAATTAAGTGACTTGTCCAGGGTCACATATTTAGTAGGTACTTAATAAATGTTAGTTGACTTTAATTGAATTTGACAAAGTATCATAATCCAATTTCTTTTCCTGGCCCAATCACTGACAATAATTAATATAAAATTGTACTATAATCATGATACCTCCATTGCGTTGGGTCATTGAGTATGTAGGAATATTGACTTATTACCAATGGTTTAGACTGTTCTGCTTGAATAATTCTTTATACAATCCCTCTCCTTGATTTCAGGAAATTGTTCCTTCATTTGTTCAACAAATATTTTTTGAGCACCTACTATGTGCAAGGACTGTACTTAGAGACCCTGTCCTCAAGGAACTTCCAATCTAAACTGGTTTCAAACAATGCTTCTTCCACTTATCATTTATGTGAGCCTGTTCAAATAATTTTCCCCCTCTGGACCTCAGTCTTCTCATCTGTAAAATGGGGGAATTTGACCAGATGACCCCTGAGGTCCTAAAAGATCCTAAGAGATCTCTTAGGATCATAGACATAGAGATGGAAGAGACTTCAGGGGTCATCTGGCATACACACACACATATACATATAACACACATACACACACATACATATATACATATAACTTGAATAGGTGTATACACATTACACACAGAGACCACACAACAAAGAGCTATGCTAATTAGAGATTACTCATACTTTAGGCTAAGGGTTTTTAATGTCAGGTCTGTGAACTTTTTTTTAAAGCTGTTGTAATGTATTTGGTTTCCTTTGTAACTGTGCCATTTAAAAAGTTTGAGGGATATAATTTCTGGGTAATTAATTATTTTATTAATTAGAAAAAGAGTCAGTAACACTCTTGAATGCCAGAGACCCCTCATTGAGGTGGGCCCATAGTTTAAATGCCCTTGGAAGAATGGGTGTTCCTAAGGGTGGCAATCAACTCTGGTTGGTTGAGAGAATGTCACTCTTGGACAAAAAAGACTATTTCTACATCTAGACCACCCCCAGTCTTGGGCAATCTAGATGAAAGACCTACCTCCACCCAAACTTACTCGAGTAGAACACAAAGGGCAGAAATTTACCTTAGATAAGATGGTCTAGGTGGAATACATTTTTGGCAGAGGTCAGTTATGTTCTTCTAAGGCTGCACTTTGAACAAGGAAATAGGACAAGAATACATCTGGATCTCCTCCATAATTGGTTATGAATAATAATTCCTCTCAAATCTTAAGTATTTTATTTTATGTAAATAAAAAAATTATTCTGAAAAGGGGTCCATAGGCTTGGACGTATGATTGGCAAAGGGGTTCATGATGCCAAAAAAAACCTTTTAATTCCTGTCTTAGGGGATGAGGGAAAACTAGAAGGAAGATTAGTTTTAAAAGACTTTGAAAGATGTGTAGGAGTCAGATAGGAAGAAATGGGGGCAATGAAGAATTGGGCATGGGGAAGAGTATATGAAAAAGCATAAATGGAAAATTATGGGGTATATTCAAGAACAGTAAACAGTACAATTTGGCTCCAGCGTGGAATAGGGAAAAGTAGGGCTAATGGGAGACAGGATTAAAAAAGAAAAGGGGAAGCTAGGTGGTACAATGGCTGGAGCACCAGCTCTGAAATCAATAGAACTTGATTTCAAATCCAATTTCAAACACTTGCTACAAGTGTGATCCTGGACAAGTTACTTAACCCCAACTGCCTCCCAGAAATAAATAAACAAATAACAGGAAAAGTTGAAACATACTTTTAAAGCAAGCAAACAAACAAGTGCTAGAGCAGGAAGGAACCTGCAAAATGACCTAATCTAACCACTCCTTAACATATAAGAAAGCTGTGGCCCCGAGAGAAGCAATGATTTGCCCAAGATTATACAAATGATGAGCCTTAATTATCAGGATTAGGGTTTTAAATGCAATGGGAAGCCACTACTGATTTGAGGAAAAGGGTAACATGATCAGAGATTTGCTTTAGGATAATTCACTTGACAGCCCAGTGTCAAAAGGATTGTAGGTGGCAAAGAGAGGGGTAAGGAGACAAGCTAAGAGGATATTTCAGTAATCCAAGGGAAAGATAGATAAAAGCCTGGAGTGGGGCAAGTCACAAACAGGTGGGGCTCTTGGAAAACACACTGATAAAGGGTTGCCTCTAATGATTAGTCAGTCATTATTTACAATTTAATTTGCAGTGCAAAAAGGTGTTTGGGGGGCCCTTCCCTTTTCATCATTATAATAATATACTCCTGGCCTGAACTAAGCTGGTGACACCTGGAATAAATCGAATGTGACAGATATGACACATTAGGAGAGAGAACAGTAAGATTTGGTAATTAATTAGAAATCAGAGGCAAAGGAAGAATAAAAATGGAACCTTAAGTTCTGAGCCTAAGCAACTGAGAAAATTGTGGCATAATTGAGAGAAATGTAAAAGTCTGGAAGATTAGGTTAGAGGGAGAGACAAAGATGATGAATTCAGTTTAAGACATGAAGATATCATTGTGACAACCAGATGAAGATATACAGAAGATAGCTAGAAAATGAAGAGGTCAGGGCATATTGATAGATATATTGAGGAGCCATATGAAAAGAAGCAGGTTGAAGTAAAAGGAGTGAATGCAGTAATAAAGGAATAGAAAATTGAGGTACTCCACAGAGTGCCAGGCCTGGAGTCGGGAAGATTTGAGATCAAATCCAGCCTTGGACACATACTAGCTGTGTGACTCTTTATCTAATCTTCATTTGGTGGCCTCCAGTCAGAGGAAAATCACTATCTTCCAAGGCAGCCCAATACTCTTTTGGAGAGCTCCAATTGTCAGAAAAGGTGTCCTTAGATCAAACCTCAATTTATTTCTTGCAACTTCTACCCAATGGGATCAAATATAACTAGACTAATCTCTCTCTCATGTGCTAGTCTTTCATATTCTTGATGACAGCTATCACACTCCCTGTAAGTTCTTTCAACACATCCTCATATAGGGTATGAAGTTGAGTTCCTTCACCATTCTGATTGCCTTCTGCAAATCAATATCCTTTATAAAATGTGGCAGTAAGAACTAAATATAATATACCAAATATTGTCTGACCAAGGTAGAATAAAAGTGGAATTATCCCTCCCTTATTTCTGGATGCTCTTACTCTCATAAAGCAGTCTAAGATTGAATAAGCTTTCTTGGCATCCCCATCATACATTTGATTCATATGTAGTTCACAATTTCACTAAAATTCCAAGATCTTTTCAGTGTTGTCTATCTATGCGTCTCTCATCTTCTATCTGTCAAGTTGCTTTTTGTAAGACTTTATATGTGTCCTCATAAAAGGTATCTTACTGGATTTGTGCCAACATTCTAGTCTGTCAAGAACTTTCAGAAATCTTTTTCTTTCATCCATGCTACTAGCTATCTCTCCCAGTCTTGTGTCATCTGCACATTTGATAAGCATGATGTCTATTCCTTTATCCAAAGTATTGGTTTAAAAAACATGCTCTATAGCACAGGGCTAAGCACAGATTGCTGTATCACTCCACTATAGCCAGCCTTCAAGGTCAACATAAAATCATTAAGGACTATTCTTTGAGCCTAGTGACCCAATCATGAACCCAGTCAATTATCCTCTCAACTAGCCCATGTCTGTCCTTCTTTTCCACAAGTATAATATGGAGAGACATTATCAAATGCTTTTCTAAAATTTGGGGAAACAGCACAGTGTTCTTACTCTAAAGAAGACACAGAGATAGCATTTCTAGAAGGAGGGGCTTGTCGACAATGTCAAATATTGCAGAGAAGTAAAAGAAGATAAAGACTGAAAAATAAATTCATTGAATTTGATGGTTCAGAAATATTGTCAACATTCCAAAGAACAGTATTGATAGAGCAGTAAAACAGAAACTAGACTGTACAGGGTTGGAAAGTAAATGATTAGTGAGGAAGTGGAATTGCTGTCAGTTACTTAGAATCTACTATTTGGCATTAAACTAAGATTAGAACAGTGTAAAGTGGAACAGTGTGCTCCAGACCAGAGTGCTGGGTCTGCAGTAAGGAAGCCTCATCTTTCTGAATTCAAATGTGACCTTAGACACTTGCTAGCTCTGTGATCCTGGGCAAATCACTTAATCCTATTTGCCTCAGTCACCTCATCTGTAAAATGAGCTGGAGAAGGAAATGGCAAACCATTCCACTATCTTTGCCAAGAAAACCCCAAATGGAGTTGTGAAGAGCTAGATGCGACTGAAACGATTGAACAACAAGAAGAGTCAACAAGCTCTGAATAAGGTTCAAGATCTTGGACTACAGGGATCATAAGCAGTGATCATGACCTTTAGTATTTGGGATTTATGAGATTAATTTGGTCAAACAAAGGGTATATTCAATGTCCAGATTTGAAACTTTAAGCATTTGGAGCTCTGTGTCCTGAATTGTTGATAGTTCCATATTGACAGATAAGGCAAGAGTTACCATGTATAAAAAAATACCGGATAAAATGT
This sequence comes from Pseudochirops corinnae, assembly GCA_028646515.1. Lineage (NCBI taxonomy): Eukaryota > Metazoa > Chordata > Mammalia > Diprotodontia > Pseudocheiridae > Pseudochirops > Pseudochirops corinnae. Next base: position 125,164,066 of record CM053588.1, on the reverse strand, counting down.
TACCTGTAGGTAAGCTGAGATTTCTTCCATGTTGGTCGATTTGGAAATACACTAAATGCGTGCACATCAGGAACTCCACATCGAGGCTTTTCCATCATCTCCAAAGTTTCAGAATCCAATGTGCCTGTCACCTTCAATCCAAAGAACTTCTGCATTTCCTCAATCTTCTCCACTATAGGGTCACTGCTTTTGACTTTATTTGAGGGCGCGTCTGTTGTTTTAAGGCCATAAAATTTTCCCAGGTAAGACTAAGGAAAATAATAAAGACAAGATGAAATTATACCACCTGTAAGGTTCTTTCAGGTCTCATTTAATCAGCATAGAAAGACGAACAAGAACTGATTCCAAATGAAGCAAGCAGAACCAAGAAAATAATATATACAAATACATCAATGAAAATGGAAAGGACAATAACCAGCAAACAAAATTGAACTTTGTGTGATGATATGAATTAAGCTTGGTCCAGAAGAAGAAAGAAGAAAACATTCTTGCCTCTCTCTCTTCCTGCCCCCTCCCTCCTTTCCAGAGTTCAAGACTATGGGTGCAGAACATTGTATGTGCTTTCAGATGTGGTTGATGTCTTGGTTGGTTTTGCTAAATTGGTTTTTCTTTCCCCCTTTCTCTTTTCTGTTCTTTCTTACAAGGAATGACTCTCTGGGTAAGTGAGAAGGGAGAGATGTATCAGGAAATGAAGATGATGCAGGTGATGTAAAAATAAGAAAACTATTAATAAACTTTTAAACCTTTTCACCTATGGACATATGATGGAGAGAAACTGACCAGGATTCCGTTGATCCATCCCAGCTGTCTTAAGAAGATCACAGACTGGTGAACTCTGTGACATAAGCTGGAACTCAGTTTCTCTTTATTTGGGAGGTGGGGGCAGGGTAGAATGAGAGGTCTCAGCCTGTGATTCCACCGTCGTGGAGACCTCTTGGTGTGGGAACTTGTTCAAACTCAGCACAAGTTCTACAGTTTGTAATCTGTAAGACTTGTCTGGGGGGCACTAACAGATTAAGTGAGTTGTCCCTGGTTCCACAGATTGTATGTGTCAGAAAGGAGAACCTGACCCTAGCTCTTTCTGACCCTAAGGCCAGGCTTTTAGATCATGCTGTCTCTCCATCATTATTAAGATGGCTAGAAACTTGTACTGACTGTGGTGGCCTCACTTGAACTATGGCGGTTCCTTGTACCAAATTATCACTCCCCCAATCTGGGTGGTTACATTTTTATTCTAGTATTCTCCTCTGACACTTATGCATCCTACTAGATCAATATTCATCTGACAATTCAAAGAAATTCAGAGCCACATTAAAAAGATAGGCATTATCTAAATATATTCCTCAACCTGTGACTTAAAGAAGAAAATACAGAAATATTTTTAGATAATATATGTATATTATATATATGTGTGTATATATACATGCATACATGTATTCCTATTGAGCCATGTCTCTATTTCCTCTTGCAATAAGATAAATAGAGGGAAGAGTTGAGGCTATCCCTCAATAGGGAAATAGTTGGTAGCCTGGATTATCCTGGATTATACTAGTATTCAGGGGGCTGATTCAATAGTTGGTCAGGTTTCAGCTTATTAAGTGGCATGCCAAAAGTTAACGTAAATATTTTAAGGTGAAAATATATCTATAATTATTATCATACCTACAATTCATGTTTGCAATTTCACCTCATTTTTTCAAAGCATGCAAAATAGGCATTTAGCTTCCTCTCTATCCCCAGCTCAAAATGCTTCTTCAAAATCAGTACTGTTAGTTTAAAAAATTCCTGGCAAAAGAAATTATGTATACAAAACACACTTGAAATAGTCATCTCTAATTTCTCAAGCGGATATAGTGAATTATCTAATGCTGTCCCACACCGTTTTTTAACTAGTGCTTTTCAAAATAAAATCAGCAAATCCACAAGTAAGCATTAATTGAAAATCTACTATAAGCAAGCATTTATTAAGCACCTATATTGGACAATGATGGCATTGATCAATTTGCCACCAAAGCAGTAGATACAAAAAAATCCATATGATTGTTGATTCAATGCAATGGAAAAACTTACCTTTGCTAACAAGAGGTTCTTTCCATTACTGTCTTCATGGTTTATTGGAAGAGTATAGGAGATAGAGGCATGAAGAGCCAATATCAGCAGAAAGTTCTTCATTCTGAGAATCTCTTCTGCCTTTTAGCTGAAGCCAGTTCACCTTCTTCCTCTTCTATACAGGGTTCCCTAATGGTCCCTCTTTATATAGTACTTGGACTGGCTTTGTTAACCTCAGGCTTAGAGTGACTCACTCCCTGTTCATATCACTCTTTGATTTGTCACCAGAGCATGTCAACACATGCTTCCAGGACAAGGAAAAGAGACCCATGAGTATCCTCTAAGATAAACCAAGGAGACCTACAAGTCAGATAGCTTGTAATGTCTTACCTTGGTCAATCAGATTAAGAAGTTCCCTAGAAAATGTATTAGCATTCTGATATCTGTTCAACTGCAAAACATTTATTACGTTCTGGTGACTTGCACAGAGCAGCTTCCTCTAAGTTCCAATAAAAATTCCATCTTTTAGTGGAAGCTTTCCCCAACTCATCTCAATTCTCCTGCTTTCCCTCTGTTAAATATTTCCTATTTATCCTGACTATAGCTTGATATGTGTATATATGTGTATATATGTGTATATATGTATATATACATACATATATATAAATTTTGTTTTGTTTCTGTTTGCATGTTATCTCCCCCATTAGATTATAAGCTCCCTGAGGGTGACTATCTTTTGCCTCTTTTTGTATTGCTAGAACTTAGTACTGTACTGGACATATAGTAGGCTCTTAATAAATGTTTATTGATTAATTGATTGAAAATGGACACTTCATAAATGTTTGGTGAATTCAAATTACCTAGAAAAGTCAGCTAGGTGGCACAGGAGATGGAGTGTTGGTCTGGAGTTAGGAAATTCATTTTCTTGAGTTCAAATATGATCTCAGACATTTTCTAGATGTGTCACTCTAGGCAATCATTTAACACTGTTTGCCTCAGTTTCCATATCTATACAATGAGCTAGAGAAGGAAATGACAAATCGCTCCAATATCTTTGCCAAGAAAGGTCCAAAGGGGGTCATAAAGAGTCAGATATGACTGAAAACAACTGAAAAACAACAAAAAAGCCAGTGTTAGCCATGCTAACGGATGAATAAAGATGACTTCTCAGAATTTTGGAAAGTAGTTAATACACCAGAGTCTCTGTATGATGCTTCAGGAGCACAAAAATTGAAGCTGGAAAGGGTCTCTGAGATCATTTAATCTAACTTCTTCATTTTACAGTGAAGGATCATACATATCAAACTGGAAAACCTTAGAGACCATCAATTCTAACCCCCTCACTGCAGATGAGGAAACCAAGCCTGAGAAGTTAGTGACTTACCTAAAGCTCTATAGTAAGTGTCTGAGACACTATTTGAGCCCAGCTCCACCTGACTCCCAGTCCAGCATTCTATCCATTATGCCCAAGCACTGAAGCACAGGGTTGTGACTTGCTCAAGATCCCAAAGGTAGCAGGCGTCAAAGTTGGGGTGTTAAACCAAGTTCTCTAAGGCCAAATCCAGTATTTTTTTTTCTATGACATCACACAACAGGGACATAGCTGTCTGTCTCCTGCTGTAATTTTGCCTACACCTCAACATTTTTATCCATAAAATGTCTGCTCTGCTCCATCCTGCATCCAGAACTGGAAAAGACCTTAGAAGATGTCCAACTCTCTCATTTTGCAGATGAGGAAATTGAAGCCCAAAGGAGTCAGATATCTTGCCTCAAGTCCCTTAGCTAGTAAATGGCAGAGCCTGTGTTTTCTCCCCCTGTTCTGCTTCTCTACCTTCTTTTAATGGTTAAAGAAATAGAAGCAGTATGACAAAGTTCAAAATGTGCCTGTCACACACACAACTCCTGAAAGCCTAGGTTATAGTGGAGAAAGTATGGACATCCAAAACCAATAGGTAAAAGTTAATTCCATTGCCATATTTCTATTATTTTTTTTTACTTTAAATTATTTTCGTCTGATTCTGCTACCGTGCATGCTTACACGCATGTATCATGAACTATTTCTATGACTTCAGGCATATTGGAACTCTGTTCTTGAAAATGGGTGACTACAGAGGCCCTCAGCCAGAGCTGTAACCAGGCTTGAGTTACTGTAGCATCAGGAGAAGGGGAGAGGAGTTGGATGTCCTGGGCAAACGTGAGGGGCAAGTAAAGCTACTCTTTGGTTTCTTTCCTACCACCTACCCTCTCAGCATGCCAGGGACCCAGCCCCAGTCCTGTTCTTGCAATGCTTGCTCCATAAGGCTCAATATTGCCTAGTACTATTTGCAATTCCAGACTGGAAAAAAACACAAAGCCCAAAGGAATGATATTGGGATACCATGTAGGGGTATTGGGGAGACAGAAGAAAATAATGTTAGATTTGGAGTCAGAGAATTATAGAATCACAGAATTTGAGAGTTGGAAGGTACCTAGTCCAACATGCCACTCAAAGAATCTGGTTTAAATCCCAGCCATGCTACTTCCTATCTATGAGAATTTGGAAAAGTTATTTCACTCCTTGTCCAGGCCTCTGTTTCCTTATCTGTAAAAATAATAGAAGTGAAATTTCTTAACTGCTCTAAATTTATTACACTGGTATGGGGCAGGGGCACTGCTTGATATCCTCTCTAATCGCAATACATGGAATCAAAGGAGCAAAAGATTTGAGAAGTGGGTGTTACACACCAAAAGGGGACCCCACATGGCATGTTACTAGATTTCCTTCCTACAGGCTCCTCCTTTGGGTAAGAATCACCCCCTTAAGGCTAGCTAGAGAAGGGTGAACAATATATTTATGGATAAACATGATATAAAAACAGGGAAGAACAAACATTTTAAAAATTAATTGTGGCTCCTATTATCCCAGGCAAACTTTTACTTATGTGATCCTTTTCATTCTCATAGCTTCCCTGAATGGAAACTCAGAGAGCTAAAGTGACTTTTCCCAGGTCACATAGCTAATAAGAGGCAGAATTGGGATTCTATCTTGTGTTCAGACCCCAATATACCACATCTCATTGCCTGTCCTCCATCTAGCCTCATCAAATATCACAGAGGAGATAGTCAGAGACCATCATTGCTAAGGGGTCCTTGTAGAGTGCCTCAGCTTCACAGTCACATCATCCTGCAATAGAAGAACCCCCTTCTATGCTAGTGGCAACACTATTTGTGTGACGTTGGGGTAAGTTGCTTAACCTCCCTCAGCCTCAGTTTCTTCATCTGTAAAATAAGGAGTCTGGACTAGGGGACTGTGCTTCTAGGTCTATGATTTTATGATCTCTGATCTATAGTCTGGTTCATAGGCCTTGGGATAGAATGTCAGGTAGAGACCCCAAAGTTAGGGGCATCTCACCCTAGAAAGAAGAACACATTTATTCACACCTGCTGGAGTGAGACGAAATAGAAAGCAAATGAAGTCAAAGGGTCCCATGAGGGCTGCCAGCAAATCGTCATAGGTCATAGGTGATAGATAAGAGCTTCCTCTTCAGAGGCAGAGGCTGGGGCTGGGATCACTAACTGCCCTACCTGAGTCAGAGGCCAGGGCATTCCACTGTGTCTGATTGGCAATGCTTCCTGTAAACACCTGGAGTATTCATTCATGTGTATGACAAGACCAGGTATACGCCAAAACTATATAATGTTGATATAGTTAGTAGGGATGGTGATTGTGATGATGGTAAATAGAGCAATCTTTAATTCAGTCAGACCTGATATAATATCTCACTAGGTGATAATCTGTTGGGAATATTTCCCCTAGTTGCAGCATTACAGGGAATTTCAGAAGAGAAAGATGTTTCAAATGCAAAGAAACCTTTCTCTATTGATGGAATTTTAGGTGCTCTGGCTTAGTGGTTGGGAAGGCCCTTACTCAGGGACTCTTGAAGGAGAGAAAGCTCAGGGGAGATGTCATAGCGATCTCCAAGTATTTAAAAGGCTGTCATATAGTAGCTGGACTAGATTATAACCTCCCTTTCAGCTCGGCAGCTAAGTAACCTCGAGTCAGGATGATTTGATTTAAAATCTAGCCTCAGACACTTAGTAGTTATGTGATCCTGGGCAAGTCCCTTAACCACTACTTGCCTTAATTTCCTCAACTATAAAATGGGAGTCATAATATCACCTACCTTACAGAGTCACTATGAGGACCAAATGAGATCATATTTGTAAAGTGCTTAGTACAGCACCTGGCACATAGTAGGCAATTCATAAATGCTTGTTCCCTTCCCCTCTTGGCCCCAGAGGACAGAACTATAAGCAAAGTTTCAGAGAAGTAGATTTATGCTTGATGGGAAGAAAAATTTCCTAATTAGAGCTCTCCCAAAGTGCAATGGGCTGCCTCAGAAGGTAGTGGGTTTTCCTAGCAACGAGGTCTTCCTTGGAGTTGGATGACCATTTGTCAATGATATTGAATAGAGAGGTGAAGCTAGATGGCCTCATTTCCTGTGATTCTGGGAACTCAAATCATGTAGGCAGCCACCTACTCAGTTTACTTGGAAGTTCATCCTATCCTAAAATCAAAATGTAAATTGTATAAAGTGAATCACATCAGGGTCTGGAAAGAGAGAGAGGAGGTAGAGGAGCAAGCTGGAGAAAAATTAAAAAAAAAAAAAAAAGGGGAAAGTGGCCAAAAAAGGTTAAGACGATTGTCCTAACTTTATTCTATGCCCCTTGAGATCAAGGACCATGTCTTGAAAAATAAATTTTAAAAATTGGAGGGTTAGTTAGTCTGACCGTCCAGACAAGAGAACCAATCCCCAGAGAAGATTGGTTTTATTGATAATTGGAGCTGGAAGGGACCTCAGAGTTCCTTAAGTCTTAACTCCTCATTTTATAGTATGTCCCAGTGTGCATATGTGACCCAAGTCACATAGGTAATAGGAAACATAACCATGATTTGGACCCAGTTTCTCTTATTCCAAATACAAAGCACTTTCTCTTCCATTACAATGAAATTGCTCCAAATCACAAAATCTGACTTCATGTGACAACTTCTGTCAATTGCTACTAGTTCTGTTTTTTTCAGGAGAAAGAGAACAAGAAAAGGGGCGAGAAGGAGGAGGGCAAAAACTATCAGTGGAATTTAGGGGGAAAACAGGAAATCAAAGCAGATGATATCTCAGTATACAGTTTGTAGTTACCTCACCTAAGACAAGAGAAGGAAGAAGCTAATTCTTTCTATTGCCATGTAAGGGAGTTTCTTCCTTTTATTTACAACCCTTCCCCAAGCTATAAGACTCACTCATGTTTTCATAAAAACGAAAAAAGATCTGGGGTTTTCCAACCTAGGTCAGCAATGAGAATACTTTTTAGAAAGGGAGAAAGACTTCCTTCCTTCTTAATACCAAGGCTATCGGGGGATGAATAAACCTCATGAAGAAACATGAATCACCATCTGATGAGACATAGTTAGCAGAGTAGGGGTTAGCACGCTGGACCTAGACCCAGAGAGTCCTGGTTTTGAACCCGTTCTCTAACATTTATTAACTATGTGACATTGAGTGAAACATTTAATCTCTTGAGTCTCAATTTCTTCACCTGAAGAAGGGGGATACGAGTATCTGTAAATCACTACCTCACAGTGTTACCATAAGGCTTAAGTGAAATAACACGTGCAAAGATTTTGCAAATCTTAAAACCTATTCAAATACTTCACTCAGCCTTTATTTCCTCTTCTGTAAAACTAGGATATTATTTCTATCCTATCCATCTCACAGAATAATAACTAAGAAATATATAATTACTATATAAACAAATACTATATATAACATATATAGTATAAATACTACACTATGTATAATATATAAAAACCATATAACTATACAATGACCGTATAAATGAGTAATAATTCTATTTGTTTAAATGGTCCTTATAAATACAAAATATTCTGTAGTAAAATTACAAGGCAAGAATTTTGTGTATATTGATTTATGTGGCAACAATGATTAATCGTATGTAGGTTGAGGTTACTTCAAAGGCTCATAGGTGAAAGAGTCAGAAGGGATCTCAGGAGCCTTCATTTTTCCAGTAAGCGAATGGAAGCCTAGGGAAGTTAGGTGATTTCCCTAAGTTTACACAGGTCAAAAGCATTGGAGGGGAATTGGAACCAAGTCTATTAGCTCCATTCATTGTTCTCTCCATTATACCATATTGCTTCATTATCAGTCAAATGAGTCCTCTTCAATTTTTCTTCCCTCTCCTATCTACTGAGCCCTCCCCCTTTCTTCCAACTTGGCCATTTCTCATTCATCTTTCAGTGGCTAGCTCACATTCCATTTCTTCCATGAAACCCTCCTCAGCTCTTACACCTCACAAGGATCTCTTCCCTCTCCAATATCATGGGGCATGGACCAAACAGAGCCTTCATTTTTGGTGCTTAGTCATATTGATACCCAATTTTTGTATATTCAGCAGTTGAATCCTACAGACATGTGTTAACTATCTACATTGAGCCAGACAGACATTGAGCTTAAGCACCCGGAATATAAAAGGAAAAACAGCAGGTTACATTTTGTGGCAATTTAGGTAGAGAAGTGGATTGAGGATTCAAATCTTGCCTCAGACACTTACTAGCTATGTGACCCATGGCCAGTTACTTAAACCTGTTTGCCTAAGTTTCCTCAGATGTAAAATGAGCTGGAGAAGGAAAGGGTAAAGCAACTCAGTGTCATTGCCAAGAAAACCCCAAAGAATCAGACTGAAAGACAACAAAGGTGTGTTTTAAAAATTCCTTTGTTTTACTTCCAGAGTTTACCTTAATTGATCAGGTGAGGCCCTAATCTAGATTTCTTTCAACACTGATAAGGATGTGTGTGGAGGAGGAACAGGGAATTAGGCAAGACCTCGTGTAGGTGGTAGCATTGGAGCTGTGCCTCAAAGGGAGCTCAGGATTCTGTGTTTGAATTTAGAATGTGGTGCATTCCAAAAATGTGTTGCCCACTTATTCAGAGGCATCAGGGTGGCAGATGGAATGTCACATTGTTGTGGTTGTATCTCGCATCAGTGAAGAAAGAAATCTAGGTTAGGGCCTTGCCCTAGTCAATTAAGGCAAACTGGGGAAGACAAAACAATGTATTAGCACATCAAGTTGGCACAAATTGGTGGGTCTGGTCTCTATTTAATCTGTGTGCTGCTTTTTATAGACAGGAGTAAGCAATTTCTGTATAACAGAAAGACGATCTTGAATGGTCCATGTTTCAAATGAGGAGATGAGGTTAATGTCACCTCTGCTCTTCTCTGGTCTGCCTAATGAGACCAGAAGAAGTTTGCTCAACACCAACAACAGGGCTGGGAGATGGAATGTTACTTAGGGGCAACAACTCTCAGGCCAGTTTGACTGGAACAAGAAGTGTGGGAGAAGAAAAAAATATAAAATCGGACTGGAAAGGTAGGTGGAGAGAAAGGGAACAAGCATTTATTTAATGCCTACTGAGTGCCAACCTGCCACTGTGCTGATCGCATTTTTTACAAATGTTGTCTCTTTTGATCCTCACAACATTGAAGGCAGATGTGATTATGATGTCCATTTTACAGTTGAGGGAACTGAGGTAGGCAGAGGATAAGTAACCTACCAGGTCCACACAGCTAGGAAGGTCGGATGTCACCTGGGCTCACAATCTAGGAATCGCCCTCAACTCCTCTCTCTTATTCCACTATATCCAATCTGTTTCTAAATTCTGTCAATTTTACTTTCATAATATCCCTCATATATACCCTCTTCTCTCCTCTGACAATGCCAGCATCTTGGAGCAAGTCCTCATTTCCTCACTCCCAGACATCTGCCAAAGCCTTCTGGTTGATTTTCCTGTTTCATCTTTCCCTACCCTAGTCCATCTTCCACTCAGCTGTCAAATTAATTTTCCTAAAGCAATTATCTGACCATGTCAACCCCCTACTCAACAAGCTTCAGGGACTCCTTTTCACCTCCAAAACCAAATATAAAATTCTCTTTGGGACATTTAAAGGCCTTTATAAATTGTTCCCTTCCTACCTCTCCAGTTTTCTTATATCTTTCTCCCATCCCTTTCCAAGACACCTTTGCAAGGCAACAGAGTTTTAAAAAATTTCAATGCAAAGGAGGTACACAGAGAGAAAACATCTGCAAATACAAACTCAGATTTTTTTTTCTTTAGGGTTTCTGGATTCTCATACTCTGGCATCCAGAGACACTGACCTTCTTGCTGTTCCTTGTACAAGACACTATCATCTCTTGGTCCTGAGCATTTTTTTCTCCCCCACACCTGGAATGCTCTCCTTTCTCATCTCTGCCTACTGGCTTCCCCAACTTCCTTCAAGTTCCAACCAAAATCTCATGTTCTATGAAAAATCTTTCTGAATCCCCCCTAATGCTAGTGCCTTCCCTCTGTCATTCATCTCCAATTTATCCTATGAATAAGATAGATTGTTGTTACCTACAACACTGCTGTTAGCCATAGTTGTTTGCATGTTCTCTCCTCGCATTAGACTGTGAGCTCCTTTAGTGCAGAGACTGTGGCTTGCATTTCTTTGCTTGTTTAGTGCAGTTCCTGGGGATTTAAATGCCTGCCTGCCTGACCTAAATTGATTTCAATGGCAGAACTGGGACTAGAACCCAGAGATCTTTCCAGGGAGTGTTCATGCTCAAAGAGCTACTGTATGAAGGTGCCATTTTGTAAAGTAAAGAAGCCTTTAGTAAATAAGAGTGTGTGGGATACAGGGACTCCAAAAATCCCCTCCCCAAGAAAAATAAAAAGTCAGAAGCATCTTGAGGAAGAAACAGAAAGTTTTATTCTCTTCCCCCACAGAAGAGGGCAGTCCTCTCCATGGCAGGGACTGGGAGAGGAGGCCTGTTACAAAAGACAGAACAAGAATTTATACCCTAAGGTTGTCAAGCCCCCTCCCCCTGGATGTCCCTTCTCCCAGTGGCTAGGAGGCAGACTCTCAGTCTTGGAGCAAAATCTAACCGGATGGTGGATAACGAAGAAGCCCACCACTATCTCCTGTTGGCAGGGAGGTGGGACAGGAAGCCAAGGTATCATCCATGGCCTAATTTGGTAAATGCCAAAGCAAGGGAGGGGGGGAAGGTCACAAGCAAAGGTGGAGGTCTAAAATTCCTGAAAGGAGCCTAATGCTGATGACAGCAAGGGAAGGGGGGAAGGGTCCTAGGTTGTATAAATCCAGAACTTAGGTCTCTCCAGTCTTACAAAAGTCTATCTCTGGTTTCCAGATATTTTCTCTCTCTTCTCATTCTGAGGAGTCTTCACAGAGGGTGCAGAAAATGTACCCCACTCAAGAGCATATCTAATTCCTTTAATCATGAAGTATAAACAATAAAAATTGATGGATTTGATAACCTGGGAAGGTAGATAGCTTAGAAGAAATACTCATGCCCAACCAGTAAGCAGTTACCAGGGAGAGCAGTCACTGTCATTCCCACCTTGTATTAATATTATTACCAAAGTAAAAATAATGATAATGGCTCATATTTATATAGCCCTTCACAATTTACAAAGGGTTTTCCTCATGACCATCCTGTAAAATAGGTAGCACAATTGTTAAGGATAGAGATACACACTGGTGAAGAAACTCTCTCCACCAGTAGAGGTTGGTACCTTCTCTGTGACTTATAGTCTTAGAGAGTCGCCTAGAGCCCTAAGAGGTTATGATTTTCCCAGGTCACATAGTCAGGAAGTGAAGCCAAGCCACACTTGCCTCACTACACAAATGTTACCATTCCCCATTATTGATAGGGAAACTGAGACTTTAGTAAATGACTTTTATATAATCGTATAACAATAATAAATAACAGGGCAGAGACTCAAACCCAAGTCTAATGGCCTATATTCCCTGCCCTTTGTACTTTACCCCACAAGCTACAGGTTTCAGTAATGTCCAGGACTAATATAACTCAGGGCTCCTAAATGGTAAAGCATGACATGGTGTTTAGGACTGCAAGTGGATCCCAAAGATTCGTGATCAACAGATGAGTTCCAAAATGGTAATTCCATCCTGCATTGATATTTCTAGAGTAGTGTGCTCCTACAGGGACTATAGTGGGGGTCTTGGAAATCCCCACAAGTAGAACAGATTAGTGAGATGCCAGAAAGTAGTACAGCCTCTGAATAGGGATCAAGATTCAAAGATCCCAATTGTGTTTTCCTGTATCCTTGAGAGATACTTCCCAGCTGCCTTTTTAGGGGAGAAAGGATGTAAAAGAGCAGAAAGAGACATAGTTGAAATGAGCTTAATTAGCTTTGAACTCAAGCAATTCCATCTTGATTCTAAGCAATCACAGAACTAGTATCATTTTGCTAAGTAAGGAAAATGTATAATAATGCATTTCTTTAAAAAAATAAAAATAAAGCTCCCTATAGCCTGTATTCTGTCTGAATAGATGTTTCTTAACTATATTTAATTACTTGTACTATATATCATCTGTATCTTGCTTTAATTGTCCTGGACCACGTATCATCTATGTTTTGTTAAAACAAGTGTGAAATTTGTTACTGTGAATTTGTTTTTCTGTATTTCTATGTATTCTTGTACCTTATTAATGCAGTAATCATTCTTTTTTTTTTTCTTTTCTGTATAAAAGAAACCCTAAAGGAAAAAAAAAACTCTGAATTTGTATTTATAGATGTCATCTCTCTAGGCATTTCCTTTGCATTGAAATTTTTAAAAAATCTGTTGATTTGCAAAGGTATTGGAGTTGTTATTTTCACAGATTTCACAACTCAGAAATTGGGTTGAACACCAGTATGTAGCTGCCAGATCAGACCAATGGGTATTAATTGGCAACTCATTGGTTGATGGGGTAAAGAGAATGATAGCTTTCTCTTTTTCTCCTCTCCTCCCCTTATCTACTTTCATGAACTATAGGTACAGGAGAAGTTTGGAGATGTGGTTGTGAAGAGGTTTACCCAAAGAGGGTTAGGGTTGCCTGAGACACCAAAATACCAACATGCCGGGTCCTGCAGAAAGAATTCCACTCAAGTCTTCTCAGCCAAAGAAAAGTAAAGTTTATTAAAAGTTTATTAAAAGTTCACCATATGAAGTAGACTCTTAAGGAGCCAGTCTATGGTAGGTCATTCTATGGAGCTCTCACACATCGAGTCTGTGGTAGGGAATTCTGTGGCACTCACACCATATGGAAGGGAGATGGGGTCTTATATACAGAGGAATCTAGGGGTGGTCTAGAGGAGGAGTTTGGGGAGGGTCTTCAGGAGGAATCAATGAGGTCAGACTCCAGTAATGAGTTTGGGGAGGGTCTTCAGGAGAAGTTAATGAGGTCAGACTCCAGTACTGAGTTTGGGGAGGGTCTTCAGGAGGAGTTAACCAGGTCAACGGTAAAGCGGATTGATATTTTGATAGGCTGAAGGGTGGGAAGCAGATAGACATAGTAACAGAGGTTTGGGCCCAGCCACAATGAAATAGTTATGGCCTCTGCAAATGCCTCATCAAGTGGGATGATTCAATCAGACTTCAAGGGGTTTCCCAGAGCCTGTACCTCAAAGATTCAAGGGGTCCCAGAGCCTACACCTCATCAGTTGGATGTGTTCAAGGTAAGAACATTGGATCTATTTCTTCTCCATTTCTTTATAAACTATGTGGCAACATTGTGTTGAGGGACTGTGTCTTACAAATCGTGGTGATGTTTCAAGAGAGAAAATGCAAGGTATGGAGAGGGGAAATACTGTAGATTTTGTATTTTAATATTTTGAAGCAATATTTCACTTTTGATCTCCTTAAATTAATAATTTGGGTGAGATAACCTAGTATAATGGATAAAGGACTAGTCTGGGATTCAGGAGGACCTGCAAATCCTGACTTTCATGCAACCTGACAAACCATTCTATCCCATATGATTCTCTTAGACTATTAAATAACTTAGAGTGTTCTATAATGGGCAGGTGCCCCTATAGATAGTGGAGGAAGTTGTACCAGGAGCTCCCCACACTAATAAAATCACAGGTACAGTAAAAAAAAATAAACACAAAATAAATTAAAATCCTTGCCAGCACTGGAAAAACAAAAACAGTTCAACAGCAACAGGAGGGAAAAGAAGTATGAATAATCCACAAGTTTTTGTTTTCTTCAGTTGACAAGGGGGCATACAGTGACTTTTTAGGAAAACTATTCCATAAGGCTATCACCCAGACCAACTCTTTCTACTTGGTTGGCATCTTGTGTACAGCATCCGCCTAATTCTCTTCAGGCCACCCCAGATGTCATTAGGAGAGCCCAGAGGGCTCCAGATAGAACTGGCACCCCTACTTCCTCCTCCATCCCCAGACCCCAGCTGTAGCCTTCCTGCAAATGTCCCCTTCTCTTTTTTCCCATTCTACTCATACACTAAAACCCCTATCATTAATCTGTACCAAAGAGAACCTAGAATTCCCTCTCTACTCTAACCCCAAACCCACTAATCCTTCCCCCAGTGGTGGTGAGGTGTTCTTGTGAGACAGATCCCCTAATGCATTCTAAGAACTACCACTTTTCGCCATCAGGAAGTACCCTTCTGACCTCTTGTCCTTTCTGTCCACCCTGTGGCTGGACTCTCCTACATTTGTTATCCTCCCTAGCTAGACTGTTAACTCCCTTTTAACAAGAACTGTTTTGGCTATTAAAAATTCACCATATTGGCCAGACTCTTGAGGAATCTGAATATTTGTACTATTAATGCAAGCAGGCCAGATTGATTCTGAGCACTTTCATGGAAACAAGAAAGATCTTATATACAGAAAGACTGTAGGGGGCAGTTAGGTAGTGCAGTGAATAGAACACCGGCCCTGGAGTCAGGAGGACCTGAGTTCAAATCCAGCCTCAGACACTTGACACCCTTACCAGCCATGTGACCTTGGGCAAGTCACTTAACCCCAATTGCCCTCCAAAAGAAAAGCAAAAAAAAAAAAAAAAAAGATTGTGGGAAGGATCTAGGGTTGGCCAAGTCTGAGGTGATTGGAGGAGAGGTCTAGGGGGATTTTGATGGAAATGGCAAGTAGGCTGAGGTGACTAAAGGTCAGAGACCAGGAAACAACGGAATGGAGTTTAGATAGGATTAAGGGTAGGAAGTAGCTGGAGGCAATCTAGTAGTTGGAGACTACTGTAGGCCTGGACTAGGTTCCTGGTAACAGAGAATTTGGTTTAGGGTTAATAAAAGGCTAGTAGAGAAGATTATCACCTCAGGCTAATTCCAGTTCAAGTGGGAATATTTAAGGAAAGTTCAAGGGGGTTTCCAGAGCACGTACTCTTTCATACCTGTGTCACAATACTTGATTACAACTAAATTTTTTACTGTATATTGGTGATGAGGTACTCCAGATATTCCTTTTTACAGATAACATTGTTCTGATTACCTCAAATCCATGTCAGAATGAATCTTCAATGAAAATTATGTTCACTCAAAAGAGATACCCCATAATCCACACCAAAAAAAAAAAAGCAAAATGGATTAAGGACATACATTTTGTAGACTGTGGCACACCTTTGAATAGGTGACATTGAATTAACCTAACTGAATCTGTATCTTGGACAAGCATTACAGATAGGTGATGAAGTGATATTTGGTGGGGATAAGTAGACTGAAATACATTGCTAATGATGATAGGACTAGAAATAGTATAAAAGGCATCATCAAAAATATGTTTAGGAAAGGGGGGAGGCTGATTATGTAGAGAAGGCAAAGTAGAACAGATCAGTATTCTAAGAACTGCACTTATACTGATAAAATATAAAAAGACCTAGAAGTTCTCCAAAGCATTGGAAGAACCACCATAGAAGATGCATGAGAGCACATGGACAAAAATTATTCAGGATGAGAAGGCTTGATGAGTTGTGATCTGCCATTGCTCACATCAGTGAGATCATGAATCCATCAAAGAACAGATGTGTGTACAATGGAGTCACGCCTTATACAAGCAGGTTCTAAAATCCCCATGTAAGGTGAAATGGTTAAATTACCTTTGAAAGTTCCTTGAATCACTAGTACAATCTAGTATCTTTAAAAAGTTGTAGCTGGAAAGGGACTAGGATCTTCTGGTCTGCTATTTTTCACAACTAAGCTATTGATCAGGAAGCAGTCAGGAATCAAGGTGTCTCCACTAGAAAAGAAAGAAAAGGGGTAAAGATTTAGCCAACAGGAAGATTATGATGGAGAAAGAGTATGCTGATAAGGACTCCATAGATAAGTGTGAGTATATTTAAAGGGATTGCAATGCCACTTAAACTGGTTTTACTTCTCTTGGAGGCAAGAGAGAACACAGAGCAGATTAACAGAACACACAGGGGACTTTGAAGTTAACCAGAATGCTAGGGAGGTCAGATTAAGCTATCCTCATTAGCTTTTATTACTTCCACTCCCCCCCAAAAAATGAATAGACCTTCTCTGGGCATGATGAAGAGATTCTAGAATCATACTCATTGCTCCAAGATAGTGTTGAGGTACAAGCTCTGGGAACCCCCTTAAACTCTCCTTGAATCCTACCACGTGAGGCATTTGCCTGAGGCCATAAGCCTTTCAATATAGCTCCAGCCCAACTCTCTGTTACTAGCCTAGCCCTCCATTGTCCAGCTACCCCCCACCCTTGATCCTCCCAAAATATCTATGCCCAAATCTGTTACCCTTAAACTAGCCTCGCCCTCCATTGTCTGTCATCTCCAGGTAGCCTCCAGCTATTTCCTACTCTTAATCTCTCATTGGAGGCTGACCTCATCTGACTTCTCCTGGAGACCCTCCCCAAACTCCTCCTCTAGACCACTCTAGATTCCTTCCACAATCTTTCTGTATATAAGACCCATCTTGCCTTCATGAAGGAGCTGAGAATTACCTAGCACAGATTCACTGTGTGTCATATTATTCTGGCCCATGTGTCCAATACAAGTGTCACAGATACTTATGCTCCTTAAGAGTCTACCCATTATGGCAAACCTTTAACAAACTTTGCTTTTCTTTGGCTGAGAGAAGACTTGAGTCAAATTCATTTGGCAGGACCTGGCATGTCGGTATTTTGGGGTCTCAAGTATGCCTAAACCTTAAACCTCAACATTTTATGGTTCCCTGACCAGGAACCACTGCTAATGTCAAATTCTTCGCCAACCAGGACTGAAAGGTTCTTCTCCAGCCAGGACTGAAAGGTACACAAGCCTCTCTCTTTCCCTACTCTCTTCTTGCTCTCCAAGTACCTTAGAGGTGTTTTTGGCCCTAACCTCTCAGGTCCCATTAGGTCAGACAGCTAGGAGGTTATTTAGTACTCAGCCTGACATTCTCAGGTTCTCAGTCCAGTTTAGATATGTTGGAGTACATGGACCCAGGCACAGCTTCTGAAGAATGGAGGACAAGGACAGATGTCCCATCTGAAAGTGTAAGCCCAATTCTTTTAATTCTCTCAGCGCTAGGGAATTGGGAAAACTTCAGGTACCTTTTTCTGATTTGTTTGGGTTTTTTGGTCTTGTTTTTATTTATTTTTCGAGGCTTACTCCCAGATCTTCCCTTATGGAGAAGGGGACTTCCAGTCCCTGTGCCTACATTGGGTCGATCCCTTTTAGTTCCCAAAAGTTTGCCTTTGGGTTGTCTTTTACAATGTTGGGGAAAATTTAGTTTCTCTAAAGAGCTCAAAAAGAAAAAGTTGGTGTTCTTTTGCAACCCTATTTGGCCTTGGTATCACTTAGAGGACCTGTTTTGGGGCCTTTAAAAGATAATACTCTCTTGCAGTTAGAATTATACTGTCACTAAGAGAGAAGATGGATAGAAGTTGCCTACTTAATGGCCTTCATTTTTTTTTCTTTTTTTTTTCTTCTTTTTTCTTTTCTTTTTTTTTTAAATTTTATTATAGTTTGCATCATTCATTTCCACAAGATTTTGAGTTACATAATTTTTCCCCCTCTTTCCCACACCCACCGCCCCAAAACAGCCATCCCAGTGTGTCCCCCTCCCCCAGTCTATTCTCTCC
>CM053588.1:125120184-125145555 GCA_028646515.1 Pseudochirops corinnae | reverse complement strand
AATTGAAAGTAAACAAAACCTATTGAACTAATAAAGATTAATGAAATTGAAAGTAAACAAAACCTATTGAACTAATAAAGATTAATGAAATTGAAAGTAAACAAAACCTATTGAACTAATAAAAGTAGCAGCTGGTTTTATGGGAAAAGCAATAAAATAGATAAGCCACTGCTTAATTTTTAAAAAAAGATGATCAAATTATCAGTATCAAAAATGAAAAGAATGAGTGCATCACCAATGAATATGAAATTAAAACAATTATTAGGAATTATTCTGCATGATAATATGCCAGTAAAATTGGCAATCTAAGTGAAATGGATGAGTATGTACAAAATTATAAACTGCTCAGATTAACAGAAGAAAAACACAATATATAAACAAACTTGTCTTAGAAAAAGACACTGAATGAACCATAGATGAGTTCCCTAAGAAAAAAATCTCCAGGGTCAGATGGATTCACAAATGAATTCTATCAAACATATAAGGAACATTTAATCCAAATATTATATGAGCTACTTGAAAAAAAAAGTAAAGGAGGAATCCTACCAAATTCTTTTTAAAACACAGATATGTTTTTGATACCTAAACCAGTAAGAGCAAAAATGAACCTCACACCATATTCCAAAATAAATTTCCAAATGGGTACATGATTTAGACATAAGATATATTAGGGGAGCATGGAAAAATTTACCTGATAGATGGAAAAGGGAAAAGTTTATGAACAAAAAAGAAATAGAGAGGGTCATGAAACATAAAATTGATAATTTTGATGACATGATATTAAAATGGTTTTTCACAAACAAAACCAATACGGTCAAAATTAGAAGGAAAGCAGGACACTGGGGGGAAATTTTTAAAGCAAGTTCCTCTGATAAAGGTCTTATTTCTCAAATAC
Source organism: Pseudochirops corinnae (assembly GCA_028646515.1). Lineage (NCBI taxonomy): Eukaryota > Metazoa > Chordata > Mammalia > Diprotodontia > Pseudocheiridae > Pseudochirops > Pseudochirops corinnae. The sequence continues at coordinate 125,144,660 of CM053588.1, read as the reverse complement.
ATAGAGAACTGAGACAAATTTCTAAAAATAAGAGTCATTCACCAACTGATAAATGGTCAAAGGATTTAAACACAGTTGTCAGAAGAAGAAATCAAAGCTATCAGTAGTCAAATGAAAAAATTATCTAAATCACTATTGATTAAAGAAATACACATTAAAACAACTCTGAGATATGACCTCACACTGATCAGGTTGACTAGCATGAAAGAAAAAATGAAAAATTCCAGAGGGGATGTGGAAAAATAGGGACACCTATTAGTGTCCACACACTGTTAGTGGAGTAATGAACTGCTCTAATCTTTATGCTGAAAGGGCTATCAAGTTATATGCCTTTGACCCAGCAATAACATTACTAGTTCTATATTCCAAAGACATCAAAGAAAAAGGATGAAAATATTTATAGCAGCTCTTTTTGTGGTGGCAAAGAATTGGAAATTGAGGGGATACCCATCTATTGGGGAATGGCTGAACAAGTTGTGGTATATGACTGTAATGGAATACTATCTTGCTATAAGAAATGATGAGGGGGATAGGTACAGAAAAGCTTATATGAACTTATACAATGTGAATTAAACAGAACCGAGAGAACATTGTACAAGGTTAACAGCAATGTTGTAAGGATGATCAACTGTGAAAGGCTTAAGTACTCTGATCAAAACAATTCCAAAGGACCCAGTATGAAAAATGGATATCTACCTACAGAGAGACAACTGATGAACTCTAAGTGCAGATTGAAGCACATTTTTTTTTTAATTTCCTTTATTTTTCTTGTTTTTTTTTCACTCTTTTTGCAATATGGCTAATATGGAGACATCATATGACTTCATATGCATAATTGAAGAAGGTGGAGGAGGTACAGAAGGAAGAGGAGGAGGAGAAGGAGGAGGAGAAGAAGAAGGAGGAGGAGTAAGAGGAAGAAGAAGAGATAGCTTCCTTGGTAGATTCCTTGCTCAGATATGCCAAATGCAGACATGGTTTATGTGAGTTGGTCCTGTTTTGCTTATGTTTATGTCAATCTGACTCTGACAGTCTACAGTACATGCTAACAATGACTCCCTCAGATTCATCATTATTCATATCAGTCTGAAGGTAGTGCCCTGCAGCCACTATTAGATTCAGGATGTTTGTGGGACACACCTATGTTTTCCATATCTACAAATCCTGCTTGTTTAGAACTAATTCCAACGATTATCATAGGGTTTGTTCATAAGAACTTTGGAAAGGAGCTAGTACTTGAAGTAAATGCATGTAGCTATGTTATAGAACACAACGATTCTTCTCCCCCTAGTAAATCTTCACCGAATGTTCCTCCCCTCTACGTGTTTCTGAGAGTCAGAATGGAGTTTAATTTTATTGAATTGAGTTAGTCAATTATTTAAAGGAATTGTTTAAAAGAATATCATGAAAACTTGAGTTGAGGCTAATAGATGATGTAATAAAAGTGTGGGAGTTAGATACCCATGGAAAGAGGAAAAAAGATGTGACTTTGTCAATTGTTAAGGAAATTTCTTTTTTCCTTAAAATCAAACTGATCAATAAATTTTTTAAATTGAGGAAACTTACTTGAAAAATTCACTTACAATATAGGAGCTGGCTAGTATCTTAAAGATTTAGTTTAGTCACCTTATTTCATGGATAGGGAAATTTTCAGGAGATTTTCAATTGCAAGGCTCAGAAATATTAAATGATTTACCCAAGATTTATAAGGACTATACAGTAAATATGCTATAGAAAGTATGTGGAGGATATTTGCTAGGTGACTGAAGAATGATATATCTTGGACTGATGGAACTAAATTAGCTCCTTCAGTACTGTGACCAGCACAGCTGTATGGCCTAGCAACCAGCTGAGTAAAGAGATGGGGATGTATTTGATAGTCAGTTTATTACAGAACCATTTCATACAGAGCCAAGATACAAGAAAATCACAGAGTTTATATACCCTATAGCAGAAACTCTTACATAATTGAAATGCAAGGACCCTCCTTTGATCCTGACCACTCCCTACTCTAGCCCAAGGCTATTTATTCATTAAGACTTAATCCTAGGACCATGTCCAGAGGCACAAACAGGGAGTCACAAACAAGATTTGCTAATTAGCTAGCCTCAATTTTCTTTAGTTATTCATAGGACCAATGGAGGCATTCATCCAACAAGATTATATTCCTCCTGCATATCTGCCTGGTGACCTCATAAAAGAGGGGAGCAGTTCCTTAATGGGGTCAGGGGACCCCTGAAGGTCTAGTCTACCACACTTCAGAATGACATAAACTCTAAACTGGGTATCTTGCCACACAAGAGAGTAGGGGGATGGGGATGAGAGGTGGGATAATAGAGGGGAGGGCAGGGTTCGGGGGAGGGTTGCTGGAGGCACACACTTCTGTAAAAAGACAGGGACAGGGTAGAGAATAGAACAAGGTGGGGGCAGGATAGGAAGGAGGGACATATAATCAGTCTCTCACAGTATATCCACTGTGGAGAGGTTCTGCATAACTACACATGTACAGCCTGTATTGAATTGCTTGTCTTTCCAGTGGGGGTGAGTGACGAGGGAGGAAGAGAAAGAATCTAGAATTTAAAGTTCTATAATCAAATGTTAAAAAAATACATATGTTTGTTTGTTTATTCATTCATTCATTCGTTTGTTTGTTTGTTTGTTTATTATTAACCACATGCAACTGGGAACTAAAGTATGCAGGCACTGAGGTAGGGAGATCCACCTTGCCCTACTGGAAAGTCGGAAGGGTGATGGGGGAGGAAATAGGAGAGAGCAGATTGGGGGAGGGGTTATACAGCAGGATGGCTATTTTGGGGTGGTGGGTAGAGGGAAAGATGGGGAGAAAATTTGTAACTCAAAATCTCATGGAAATAAATGATGTAAACAAGAAAATAAATGAATAATAAAAAGAAAAAGAAATAAATTAGCTCCTTCAGGAATGGGAGTGGCATTTTTAATTACTGTATTCTCAAAACCTACATGCCTTTCAAATGGTGCAGGCTTAATAAATTATTGAAATAGAAATATGTATAGAATAATTTTACAAATATATGTGTGTAGGATGAAGTGTGGTCTCTCATTTGCTAAAGTATATAGAACCTTTGGCATCAGTGCCATAAGGAAAATAAATAAGACAACTGGTTCTAAGCTGTGATTAGTGAAACTTGTTGTTTGAGAAAAAAGGCATTTGGGACCATAACTAAATTTTGTTTGGATTTTGAATTTGGGTATGGTTGCCTGCATCAAATGCCACAAGCTACTCAGAGGGAGTGTGATCCTATGCTGTTAAATACCGGTGAAAGTCTACATCTGGTAAAAGCCGAAGGCACAATCCTAGCCTCATCTGGAATGGGATCTCTCTGGCAATTACCCATGAAATTCCTTTGAAAAGGAATGTTTCCCACATATTCCTGAGTCTAGCTATGAGATGGTACCGATACTACATGGTTGGATATCTGTGACTTTACCTGAATTTAAACAGAGCCAAGGATATTTTATCCTGTCATATTTGGTATGTAACACGTCCCTGTTTTATTCCTTCTATAGCAAGTTTCTATGATCAGAGCAAGTAGTCAGTAAAAGATATGAACCATCTTGTTTTGTGTTTAACAAATGTAAAGGAATGCTGAATAAACTGGATAATGGTTTTGAGGGATTTGGAAAGACAGATAGGAAGATTTGGGGACCAGTGAGGGTTTATCCAAGCCCCTCATTGACCTGGCCTAATGCCAGAGGCCAGCCAGTCTTACCCTTTTTTCCCTGGGTCTTCAGGGCACACCTCCCAGATGTGGCCTGTGCATTCCACAAAGTAGAGTCAGGAGCCAGAAGAGTTAGGGATATGCAGACAGCTTTATTGTTCTCTTCATCCATCCATATCCATATCCAACCATATTTTATTCCCAGGGCTTCTCCTCTTTTATCCCCCTACTGAGCCCCTTGGTAAATAGCCCACCTCCCCTCTAATCACCTCTGATGCCACAAGGGTCGGGTAAACACAAAAAGGAAGGACGGAGCTCACGTCCCCGGAACAGAGCATATCAACAGAACATCTGGGTTGTGAAATGCAGAATAAAACAGGACACACTGACCCAGAGACATAACTGTTGTCATGATTTCTGTGTTTTGGTGTTAACTGTCCTTCTGCATTCTCAGAATATTCTGGCACTCATGCTCCCAGGCAAAACTACACATCCCCTATCAGTCCTTTCTCCAGGTAGTTGATATCAGTTTCAGAAAGGTTTAAATATGTTGAGAGTGTGTGAGGAAGTATTTTTAGAAAGCAGAAAGATTTGTAACCTGATTCTAAAATTTTGAGGAAAGCAACAGGATCTGATTGATTCTTCTAAGAACTGTGTGTGTGTGTGTGTGTGTGTGTGTGTGTGTATAAAATTGGCTTTCAAAAATTTCTCTATCATGGAAACTCAAAACTTGAGCATGTTTGGTAATAAGATCAAAAGTTTGGATTTTTAATGCAATGTTGTAACCATTTGTGAAACTTTATTGTAATGTTTGTACCTAGCCCTGTGTGGCTAGAAAACTGAACTTCTTGTGATATTGTGTAAACCTAGCCTTGCATGGCTAGGAAACTGAACCATTTCTATGCACCTTTGGTATTAAATCATGTCTCTGTGAGCCCCTGTCAGGCCTGACCAGCTTGTGTATATCCTTGCTCCTGAGCGAACATCTGAGCCAAGGAACCTGGAAAAGATGACATCAGATGCAGACAGCTTCTCCAAGAATCCAGACCAGGCCCACACAGGAAATGCTATAGCTCTAGCTTATTGTTCTTTGTTCTCATTGTGTTACCTTGATCCCCCTTACTGTTAGAAAAGATGTTTTTGAAAAAGTCTTGTATGACAATTTCTGAAGGTTTACAAAGTTTTCAATTGATTATTGCTAAATTGATGTAATAAATTGTAAAGCAGAACAGTTCTTGCTGTTTCAATATGAATTTGTAGTTATTCCATGAACTAAGCAAAAGTTAACATTTGTAACTGAGTGTATACGTAAAAGATTCCATTTCTGAAGTATGTCTTTCTTCAAAAGTGAATATAATTAGAGAATAGACAAGCTTTGTGAAACAGGGATATATGTCTGCTATTCAGTTGTGAGGCTTAAGTCAGAAACCTCTTTTGTTTAAGGCCTACAGTTACGTTAGTGAAGAATATCTTATGAGGTACCTAGTCTATGTAGCATGTAGATATATAAAGGACAGTTAAATAGTCTTAGTAATGGATTATACTAGCCCATGCTCACTCTACTTCTGGTCATTTTTCTCCTACTTCTTTTGGCTCTTGTTTGTTTACTCTCTTTTCTAGAGTTGTATCTTCTAGGTTCAGCAACCCTCCACTTGTAGATGACGGCTTGGGCTGAATACCAATCACTGCCCGAAGTAATTACCCAACACCCTTTGGATCTGGTGTCTGCTAAGTTCCGGACATTGGCCACAGCCCCCCTTCCCCCCCACCCTTGACGGATGGATCTCTGTGAGGCCAGGACAGCTCTATGACCTTTTCTCAGCATGAAGCAGCTTGGGAAGCTGACACCTTCGTCCCTTGTCCCCAAATGAATTTGGGTCTTGTCTGTTAAGGGGGGAATGATGAGGTCTGGGATGCTTTTTCTGTAACCTCAGTTTGTAAAATCTCACTTGTGTTCGGGTATCTATGTATGTAACATCACTTTGTAACAAGCCTGTACAATTAAGCTGTAAAAGTCACACTTTCCTTCAGCCATAAAGGCATTAACTCTGCCTCTTTCCTGCCCCCAGCCTAAAAGTCTTTTTCCTGAGCTACCAGCCTGCCTAGATAGCTTCCCATGAACACATTGCCCAAGCATTTAATCAACAAATGCTTAGTTTAGAGACCCCCTTTGTCCTTAGTGGCCAGCTGCACCAAGAAAGCTTGAACATTATCAGAGAGATAACTCCCTCCCAAGATGGGACCTCCTGAATCCCTAATCAGTCTAGCTTCCAAACTTGGCACCTCCTGAAACAACCAAAGCCTATCCTCCCAACAAGCAATATTGGACCTATGTCATTCATCCTTAACCAGAAGTTATCTAGTGACATGTCAAGGCAAAAACCACACCTCCCGTACCTGCGCAGTTGATATAAAAAGTGCACGTTCCTTTAAGCACTGATCACTCCTAAACCCCTCCCAAACTCCATCCCCACTCACCTAGCTAACATAATTAACCCTTCTGCTTTTGTCCGGCGGCCTCCCTCCTCTGGACATTTCAGAGGTTGGACTGCCCGCTTTTTGCAAGATTCTAATAAAGAGACCTTTCTCTACTTCCACCTTGAGACATCTCCGAGTAATTGATTTAGATAGGGATCTCTATCCCGCACATATGTATATATGTACATACACATATATGGTTGTATATGTGTGTATATACATATATGTATATAAATGTATACATATACCTATGTGAGAGTAATGGTAGCCATCAGGGAGAGGGGTGGAGAAAAAAGGGAAAAATAAAAAGCACATTTACATAATAACTATTATATATTTGAAAGGAATAACAAGTTGCAATACTAGATTTGCAGTTTCATGTGCAATCATCTTTTTATTACAATATGTTATAGAAATACTTTAAGCCATTAATTAAAAAATAAACATTTGTTGAATATATATCAATTGAAATAAATCATTACTTTGGCTGTCCTTTAAAATACACTTTAGTGATGGTTTAGCAATCATACCTCTAAGATTCTGAGAAAAAATGAACTGACACACCCCAAAATAGTCATTTTTTTCTATATTTGGACCCAGCAATGGGAAGAGCCTAGTCAACAGTTTTAAAATTGCTTTGATAATGCATGGCATAGAGCAGTGGTTCTCAACTTTACTAATGCCACGACCCTTTAATACTCATGTGGGAGTATCTGCATGTGGGAGGACCCACGTGGAGACAGATAGAGGAGCAGTGTCTCAGTTCCTAAGACCATCTGAAATATGTGTTTTCCGATGGTCTTAGGCGACCCCTGTGAAAGGGTCGTTCAACTCCCAAAGGGGTCGCGACCCACAGGTTGAGAACTGCTGCCTTAGACACTAACTGTGTAACCTTGTCCACATTACTTTCTCTTCTGGGCCTCAGCTTTCTCATCTTCAAAATGAGGCAGTGGACTAAATGAGCTCTAAACCAATGATTGCGGTTGATTTGTCCTAGTAGGAACCAAAGTAAGACTTTCTAAAAGAAAATGATGTATATCTCTGCCTTTGTGTAATGGTAATGGTAATTTGAAGATCTTAATGAGCCCTTAATGAGCCTTAGTTGAATTGGAGGACCTTTCTTGATTTGAAAATATATTCTGCCCCCTAATAAGCTGCATGTGCTCACTTGGAACCTGTGGTGAGAGGCTTATTTTTCAGAAAGTCACAACTTTTGTTACTTTGTAGTCAAGTTAGTCACTAGGGTTGTGATGTTCTCCGACCCTGGAGAGGGCTATATCCTCTGGGGCAAGGTTTTGCTTTGGGAAGAGTTATGTGATTTGATCAGCTGAGACTCTGGGCAGCAGTTGAGCCCCCCAGCTTTGAAAACCCAGATGTTGGTGCTTCTCTCTTTGGTGACTAACGAGGTATGCATGTAATGGTCAGACATATGGAAGCACTGTCTGCTTAATTGTGTTATTTTCTCTGCATTTTTGCCTGCTTGTAACTTCTGTTTGTATTCTCTGAAGTTCAGGGTGCTGACTTTTTCCCCTGAACTAGGTAAATGACATGTTTGTTTGATTAAAATAAGATTGTTAACTCTTTTTGAGTTGCTTTCTTTTAGAAAAGCAGATCAAAGAACCTGCGCTAGCAGCCATCCTGGGTATACTAGGATGCTTGCTGCTACACTTTGTTACTAACTAACTTGGTGACTTGGGTAAGAGTTTCCTCAACTATGAAATAGTGAGATTGCTTTGTAATCTCTAAAGTCCATTAGCAATGTGCCTTGCAGTGACTGTGCCTCAAGCTTGTGGACATAGAGAATGTACTTTCCCAGGATTTTTTCCAGGTGTGTTCTTGGGGTCTCTGTACCAATCTCCTTCCACAACATATATACATTTTTTCAGACATATTGATTCCCTGTCTCAGCTAGGAGTTTCAAGTTAAATTGCTGCTTGAAGATTCTTGTGTGTTCTGAAGAATTCACTTAGGCAATACAAAGGGGAGGATCTACTTGAAACAAGCTGTTTACTTTGCACTAATATTTTACCATCTCATTATCTTCCCAAGGTTATGAGTTTAGGATGAAGTACGGTACAATGGAAGCTTGGGAGTTAGAAATTGTGGATTTATATCCTGCCTCTGATGAATACCACCTGTGTGACCTTGAGGAAATCACTTACCTTCCCTGGACCCCAATTTCCTTATTTTTAAGTACCTTTCATTTCTAGGTGTCAGGTTCTTTGTTTTACTGAATGCCTGTGCACATTTATACTGCCTTTCTTCCTTCTATACTGAAGCTGCATTTAATGATGTGAGATCCTGTTCCCCACCATCCCCAAATGTGACACTCACTGTCTGAAGACCTTCCCTCTCCCGTAAGGAAAATCACCCTTTATCTTCTCTTACCCAAGAGGTTCCTTTCTTGTGATTGTCTTTCCTTTTCCTTCCCTTGTGGACTAGATACCAGAAAGGTCTATTGCCTTAGCTCTAAGGTAAGACTCAAACCATGGTGCCTGGATCCATTTCTGGTGCTCAAAATCAGAGGTGTTAAGCATGTGACTCCTGGCCAACTTTCCTTACCTTTATGTAAGGTGGATTTGTTTTCTTTTTAAGATACTTAGTTCCCAGGATCCATGGTCAAACAGTCTATTGTTCCCAGGCTCACAGCCTATAAACAATTTTACTGAGTTTGCATAGTGAGATATAACAATGGATAATATAAACATTTGAGTTTAACTTGTAAACAGCACTCTGTGCCTGTGCTATGTTGAATTACCACGATATTGCTAAAGTTAATGTAAACTTGTGAGGCTATTGCTGGCAAATTGTCTTTTTCGTACATTCCTCTATAAATCAAGAGAGCACTGGTCAGTAAGTGGGGCATATGAATGCTGCGCTTGCCACAACCAGCCCCCATCAAGACTTAGGGGGATGTCTGTGCTTGTCTTGACAGGCTTCCATCAAGACTTAGGGAGATGTTGTAGCAGCTGGTGCTCTTATTTTTACTCTCACCAGCTCCTGCAAGAAGAATAATTAGGGGATGCTGTAGGAGGTGGTAGTCCCATTATCAGCAACCCCCTTGAGCAGAATAAAGAAATTAACAACTGAATGAAAAGAAATGCTAGGGAAGGGGGCCTAGCCATACCAGATTTTAATCTGTATTATAAAGTAGCAGTCATCAAAACTACTTGGTACTGGCTGAGGAATAGAGTAATGGATCAATGGAATAGATTGGGTACACGAGACTCAGCAGTCAATGACTATAGTAATCTACTGTTTGATAAACCCAAAGACCCCAGTTTTGGGGATAAGAACTCTCTATTTAACAAAAACAGCTGGGAAAACTGGAATATACTATGGCAGAAATTGAGCATAAACCATTATCTAACTCCATATACCAAAATCAAGTCTAAATGGGTGCACAATCTAGGTATAAAGGCCGATACTGTAAACAATCTGGGAATGCAAGGAATAGTTTACCTGTCAGATTTATGGAGAAGGGAAGACTTTGTGACCAAATAAGAGACAGAGAGCATTATAAAATGCAAAATGGATAATCTCGATTACATTAAATTGAAAAGTTTCTATACAAAAAAAAATCAATGTAACCAAGATTAAGAGGGAGGTGGTAAATTGGGAAAGAATTTTTACAACCAGTGTCTCTGATAAAGGCCTCATTTCTAAAATATAAGAGAACTGAGTCAAATCTATAAGAATGTAAGTCATTCCCCAATTGATAAATGGTCAAAGGATATGAACAGGCAGTTTTCAGAGGAAGAAATTAAAGATATCTATAAGCATATGAAAAAATGCTCTAAATCACTATTGATTAGAGAAATGCAAATCAAAACAACTCTGAGATAACACATCTCACCAGCCAGATTGGCTAAGATGACAAAACAGGAAAATGATAAATGCTGGAGAGCACATGGAGAAATTGGAAAACTAATGCATTGTTGGTGGAGTTTTGAACTGATTCAACTATCCTGGAGAGCAATCTGGAACTATGCCCAAAGGGCTATAAATAATTTCATACCCTTTGACCCAGCAATACCACTTCTAGGGTTGGTTGTAGCCCAAAGAGATCATAGAAGTAGGAGGAAGACCCATATGTACAAAAATATTTATAGTAGCTCTTTTTGTGGTGGTAAAGAACTGGAAATTAAGGAGATGCCCATCAATTGGGGAATGGCTAAACAAGTTGTGGTATATGAATGTAATGGAATACTATTGTGCTATAAGAAATGGGGAACAGACAGACTTTATATTTACCTGGAAAGGCTTATATGAACTGATGCTGAGTGAGAAGAGCAGAGCCAGGAGAAATTTGTACACAATTACAGACATAACATATGTGTGCCAACTAGCTTTGATAGATTGGATTCTTCTCAGCAATGCAAGATTCTAAGATAACTCCAAAAGACTCATGATGGAGAGAGATGTCTGTATTCAGAGAAAGATCTAGAAAGAACAGAATTTGAATGCAGATTGAAGCAAACTACCTGTTGCATTCTTTTTCTTGTTTGATTCTATTTCCTCTTTCCCATTGTTCATTCCATCTGTTACAACCCTTCTTTATAACCTGACTAATGTGTAATGTGAAAGTATTTGACATATGTGAGTGTATGTATATATGTGTACAGGTATACATAGAGGGCACAGGATCAATTGAATAGGAAGGGATGATATTTAAAAGGTGAAATTAAGAGATGGGAGAGGAATATAATGAGAGGAGACAGGGAGAGACAGAATGGGGTTAATTATCTCATATAGAAGAGGCAAGGGATAATTGTTACAATGGAGGAGAAGAACAGGAAGGCAAAAGGGAAAGGGTCAACCTTACTCTCACGGAATTTTGCTTAGGGAGGGAATGACATACACTCTAAAATGGGTATCTTACCCTACAGGAGAGTAGGGGGGATGATGGAGGGGAGGACAAGTTTGGGGGGAGGGTTGTTAGAAGCACACACTTTTGTAAATGGACAGGGACAAAGTAGAGAATAGAACGAGCGGGGGGTGGAATAGGAAGGAGGGAAATATACAGGTACTGGAGTAGGGAGACCCATCTTGCCCTACTGGAAAGGGGTGATGGGGGAGGATATATGAGAGAGCTGATTGGGGGAGGGGGTATACAGTGGGATTGTTGTTTTGGGGTGGTGGGTAGGGGAAAGATGGGGAGAAAATCTGTAAATCAAAATCTTGTGGAAATGAATGATGTAAACTAAAAATAAACAAAAGAATTTAAATGCAAAAAAGTGTAATTGAGAAATGTTTAACAAAATAAATAAAAATATAATAAAACATAGATAACATCACATTTTAAAACATAGTCAGTATGGTGTCAGTAGGGATCCTTATGTATGGATTAATGGCCCCCAGTTTCTATGTAAGTTTTGATACCACTGCTCTAGGATCTAGGCTTCCTGATTCCCCATGCCAATGCAGTGTTTTCCCTTTTCCTATAGTATCTCCTCTCACCTATGGAGAGATAACTGAGTGAAAAAATTTTTTTTAAGTTACAGCATTTAAACAAGGAAGAAAACAAAACATTAGATGTTGACTTTGTCTAACAACTGATTAGTCAATGAGCATTTATTAAGCACCTACTATGAGCCTAAACTATGCTAAGTGCTAAGGATAAAAAGACAAGTAAAATCATAGTCTATGCCCTCAAGAAACTTACATTCTAATGGAGGAAACAGCATGGAAATAATTAGATACATATCAGATATATAGAGATGATGGAAGGCAATCTGGAAGAGGAAGGCATTAGCATCTAAAAAATGGTTAACTTGGTGCTTTGAACCACCTTGACAGGTGAATTGGATAAACTTTGTGGAAAAAGGTGATTACGGAGAAATTGCTCATTCAGTCTAACACTTGTCTTTGCTAGTTGCAAATTAATTCAATTCAATGAGCATTTAGCAACGTGGGTAAGCTGAGCTAATATAATAAAAGTAAAAACATAATTTTAAAAAATCTACCTAAATTAATTTACTTATTCAGGGCCATGTCAATCAAATTTACCCAAAAATTCTTTTATAGAGCTAGAAAAAATAATATCAAAATTCATCTGGAAGAACCAAAGGTCCAGAATATCAAAGGAATTAATGAAAAGAAATGCTAGGGAAGATGGCCTAGTCATATTAGATCTTAAATTGTATTATAAACCACCAGTTATCAAAACTACTTGGTACTGTCTAAGAAACAGAGGGGTAGATCAGTAGAATAGGTTAGGTACAAAAGACACAGTAGTCAATGATTATAGCAATATACTGTTTGATAAACCCGAAGACTCCAGCTTCTGGGATAAGAACTCACTATTTGACAAAAACTGCTGGGAAAACTGGAAAATAGTATGACAGAAACGGAGTGAAATTTATAAAAATGCAAGTCATTCCCCAATTGATAGTCATAGGACATAGAGGCAGTTTGCAGATGAAAAATTAAAGCTATCTACAATCATGTGAAAAATGCTGTAAATTACCATTCATTAGAGAAATGCAAATCAAAACAACTCTGAGGTACCACATCATACTTATCAGGTTGGCTAACATGACAAAACAGAAAAACGATAAATGTTGGAGAAGATGTGGGAAAATTGGAACACTAATGCATTGCTGATGGAATTGTGAATTGATCCAACCATTCTGGAGAACAATTTAGAACTACACCCAAAGAGCTATAAAACTATGCATACCCTTCGACCTAGTAGTAGTACCACTTCTAAATCTGCATCCCAAAGAGATCATAAAAATGAGGAAAGTACCCACATATACAAAATACTTATTGCAGCTCTTTTCATTGTGGCCAAGAATTGGAAATTGAGGAGATACCCATTAATTGGGGAATGGCTGAACAAGTTGTCGTATATGAATGTAATGGAATACTATTGTTCCATAAGAAATGATAATCAGGTGGACTTCAGAAAAAACTGGAAAGACTTGCATGAACAGATGATGATTGAAGTGAGCAGAGCCAGAACATTGTACACAGCAACAGTAACATTGTCCGATGACCAACTTTGACAGATTTAGCTCCTCTTGCAATGTAAGGATCTAAGACAATTCCAAAAGACATGTGATGGAAAATGCTATCCATATCCAGAAAAAGAGCTATGGAGTTTGAATGCAGATTCAAGCCCACTATTCTCTCTCTCTCTCTCTCTCTCTCTCCCTCTCCCTCTCTCCCTCAGTTTCTTATTTCTTGTGGTTTTTCCCTTTGGTTCTAATTTTCTTTACAACATAACTGATGTGGAAATATGTTTAAAATATGTTTGTACATGTATTGTCTATATCAGATTGTACACTGCCTTGGGGAGGGAGAGAGCAAGGGGGGGGATCTAAAACTCAAAATCTTATAAAAGTAAAGGTTGCAAACTAAAAATAAATAAATAATTGTGGGGGAGAGAGTACAAAAAAATAAGCATTTAACAAAAACCTACCATGTGCCAGACACAGCGATAATAAGGAGATACAAGGGGCTTGCCTTCTTCTTGAGGAAAACAACACAGATACAGAAAAGAAAATATAAAGCAATTAACTATAGGGAGTGAGCACTTCCAGAAGGAATGGGAGATCAGGAAAGCTTAAGGCATTCAAGGAGCTAGGGATTCCAAGAGGCAAAGGTGGGAAGGGAGAGCATTCCAGTCATGGGGGAACAATCTATGCAAAGAAACTGAAGTGGAAGTGGAATATCAGATCATCCATGGAGGTGTAAGCAGGCCAGTTGGGTTGCTACTTTGAGTACATGATAGGGTATAAAGTGAAATCAGTTTAGAAAGACAGACTATAACCAGATGGTGAAGGGTTTTAAATGACATGCAGAGGAGATTGTATCTTAACTAAGGTGTATAGTAGGGAACCCCAAAAGCTTCCTGGGCACTTACAAACTGTACTTTATAAATATCAATTTGGCAACTGCATGGATAGAGCTTTAACTTAACAGTGACTGTCACTACATAGAATTCAGAGGAAATGAAAACTCTTTCCCAGTTACGTGAGACAGCAGTTTAAGACTGAAGTCAAAGAACGGGACTTTTTAAACTTGTTTTGTGTGTCATGGGCCCCTTTGGCAATCTGGGGAAGTCTTTGGTTCCTCTCGGAGAATAATACTTTCAAATACAGAAAACAAAACACATAATATTACAAAGTAAATTAGTTAATGTAAATATAAATTATATAATTGTATGAAATACAGTTAAGTTTAAAAAAACATATTTAGGAATACGCGATTAAAAAGCCCTATCATATGCTCCCTGATTCAGTAATACCACTGGTAGGTCTACAACCCAAAGGCACAAAAAAAGGGGTGGGGAGAACCTATCTTTACAAAAATATGCATAGCAGATCTTTTTGTGTTAGCTAAGAGTTGGAAATTGAAGAGATGTCCATCATTTGAGAAATGGCTAAACAAGCTGATTGTGATGGAATATTATTGTGCTTTAAAAATGACAAGCAAGATGATTTCAGAAAAACCTGGAAAGACTTACATGAACTGATGCAAGGTAAAGTGAGCAGAACCAAAAGAACATTGTACACTATCACAGCAATATTATATAATGAGCAACTGTGAATGACAGCTATCTCAACCATACAATGGTCCAAGATCAGTCTAAAAGACTCATGATGAAATACACTATCTGACTCCAGACAACAAATATTGTCTCAATACATACTGATGCAATTTTTTACTTTCTTTCTTTCATTTTTTATTTGTCTCATGCAAAATGATTAATAGGGAAATGTTTTGCATGGTTGTGCATGCATAACCTATATTCGATGGCTTATCATCTCAGGAAGGGGTTAGCTGATTGAGGGAGAGAATTTGGAACTCAAAACTTTAAAAAGATGTTAAAAATTGTTTTAACATGTAATTGGGGTGAAATAAAATATTATATATATATATATATATATATATATATGGCATGTGTGTATACACACATGTATGTCTATGTTTATTTTTATATGTTCTCCCTGGAGCAGATCAGCTTGATTACTATCATACTACAGAAAGTTTTACCATCTTCTCAACTGATGCCTTTGAAGGATAATCCAGTAGATCTACAATTGTGTTATGAGAATCTAGGATAATGGGATGGAAGCATTCAGTGAAAAGTCAAAGTATGGTCAAGATGAGGAATTTTAGACTAAGTATTTGAGATGTAGGTTCTCATCTCTGTTACCAAGTAACCTTTGAGTTACCTTCTAGTTCTAAGATTCTGTCCTGTGGTTAACCTTCTCCAGTTCTCAAGTTGCTCACCTATGAAATAGGGATCAGAGTACCTCCAACTGATCTCAAAGGATCATTTTGAGGATCAAATGAGCTGCTGGAGGACCAAGAGCACTGAACCACATTAGAAGCCAGGGACTTGAATCTTTCACTAAATAGTTGGAGACTTTTGGCAAGTTGGTTTCCTCATCTCTAAAATCATGGAGTTGGATGAGATAATCTTTTTTTCCAGCTCTAAAATTCTATCATCTTAGTATCTCTGACACATATCCATGACCCTAGGAAAATTACTTAACTTCTCAGTTTCTCCAGGCAACTTTCTAAGACTATAATGTATGGATTAATAACTGATTTGTATCTCTGGGGTTGGGAGTGGGGTCTCCACATTAGGACTTACTTAATAATGAAATCACAAGTACAGACTTCCCACCCTCCCCTGCAAAAAAAATAAATAAATAAAGATTTAAAAAGGGGCAATGATATATTGAAGAGAATAATGGATTTGGAGTCAGTGAACCTGAGTTTGAATCCTATTGTTACCAATTAATAGTTAAATCTCTTTGGGCAAGTCACTTCTTCTACAGAGGGCAGGTTTCCCTACCCCAAATATTATCTTCACCTGCTAGCTGACATCTATATACTTTTAACAAGGGAGCAAGTCTTTACTCCTACAATTAGAGATAACAGTGGACTACTTTGTGAGGTAGTGAGTCATATTCCACTGAAGGTGTTCAAGCAAAGGTTATGTTTTTGGTTAATAACATTGAAAAGGATCAGATCTCTAGTTCCAAGTTACTATTGTAGGATTCTAAGATTGCCCTGCTGGATTATAACCTCTTTGAGACTAAAGACTACATCTTAAGCATCTTTATACCAGCCCAATTTAGCAAAGTGTCTTCTAAGCAGTAATATTCAAATGTAATTTATGGGGGACTAGGTAGCATCTCAGGTCCTTCCTATTGTTAATAAATCTATGGCACTGTTATCTCCTGGTTTTTTTTGTAATCTTCATAAATCACAGGAAGTGAAACTGACTACTTTTCCAACTGCATGATGACTATTTTAAGTGCCAACTTCTGTTTAATCTGATTGTCAGTCATAAATTCATGCAAGAAAGTAGTTAAATCTCCCAAGTTTGCCCTGCTAACCCCCAAGACCTTTTTTTCTTACCTAGACATCCTTGAGCAATGCCTTTCTGAGCTCATCTATAGATCCTTCTCATCAAAAGAAGACTCTTGTTTTCAATTGTTGAAGACTTGACTTTTAGACTGAAACTCATGCATAACTAAGAGCCACTTCCCCAACAAATTATATTTTAATACTGCTGCTTACAAGACACTTTGATAAGTGCTAGGACAAGTTGTTGTTGCATTTGTCCTTCATTTTCAAAGAGGACCATGCCATCAGGGAAATAATGACATGATTTGCAGTTGACTTTGATTTGAGTGAGGAGGGCTGTGCAAAGTCACCAGCCTCACTTTCTCCTCCAGAGCCATCTGGGTCCAGTGGCCAGATATTGATTAGGATGAATGGAGATGGTCTGACCCTTTTCAATGTCTTTATTTAACACCTTCAGTGACTCACTGTCTCACAAAGTATTCTATTCTACTATTATCTCTAATTGTAGATTTGTTCCCTTGTCAAAAGCCTATAGGTGTCAACTAGCAAATGAGGATATTATTTGGGCTAGGGGATCCTGAAATCTCATCAGGTCTACTCAATTAGGCAAGAAAGTCAATTTAATTAAGTCTTGTTACGGTGATTCCCTGGGTGGAAAAATAGACAACAGCTGGCCATAAGGAGGGCATGAGAAGCCAAACCCCAGTTGTTTTGGTGTAGTAAAGAAGCCTGTAGTTTCCTTCTTGGACTTGGAGCCCATAGCACAGTAGAGGGTGACATTGGCAGCCTATTGACAACAATAAGCCCTTTTGGCCTTCGAGGCCTTCAGGAACAAAATCAACCTTATTAGACGCTTTATAACACATGTAATGATTGCCTCATCTTTAGCACTCAGCTCTGGGCGTTTTCTCTGGCTGTCCCCCATGCCTGGAACACTCTTCCTCCTCAGTTCCACCCCTTGATCCTCCTAGTTTCCTTTAAATCCCAACTAAAATGTGCCTTTCCAACCCATCTTAATTTCATTGCCTTCTCTCTGCTAATTATCTCCTATTTCTACTGTTAGCTTGTTTTGTTTATAGTTGTCTGCAAATTGTCTTTTGCCTCTTTTTTTTTATTCCTAATGTTTAGCACAGTGCCTGACACATTGTTATTGCTATCATTCCGTCATTTCAGTCATGTCCAACTCTTCATGATCCCATTTGGTGTTTTCTTGGCAAAGATACTAAGGTGGTTTGCCATTTCCTCCTTCAGCTCATTTTACAGATAAGGAACCCAAGGCAAACAGGTTAGGTGACTTGCCCAGGGTCACGTAGCTAGTAAGTGTGTGAGGTCTGATTTGAACTCAGGTCTTCCTGACTCCAGGCCTGGCGTTCTATTGAGTGTACCACTTAGTTGCCCTGCACATAGTAGGCACTTAATAAATGTTTATTGATTAACTGACTGGCTCTTAGAGTCCCTAGATTCCATTAAAATTTGACTCAAGCAACACGCCCTTTGTGACGAGGCCTGATTGGATCCTTCCAGAAGCTTATGCCTCCCCTGTACTGCCAAATTACTTTTACAATATATTGCTTTTGTAAACATTTTATATTTTCTTATATATGTGTATATGTTGTTTCCACCAACAGAATGTAAGGTCCATGAGAGAAGGGACAATTTCAGATTTTTATCTTGGAATCCCTAGTGTCCAGCACAGTACTTGACACATAGTAGACATTTAATCAGTTTGTTGATCGACTATTTAATAACTGGCATGGATTGTACCTACCATTCCATGAATCCTTCCAGGTTGGAAAGAGGTTGCAATCAATCGTAGACATCTCATGGAAGTTTGGGGGTAAAGCAATCAGGCCAGTAAGAAGGATTCAGTGAGGAAGCAAGTATTTCGTGGTTTCGAGAATGGGCAGGAAGTAGACAGAGAAGGTCTTGGTTACCAGGGGAAACATGACAAAGACCATGTGAACACTTTGGCCTAGTCTCCTAAAATGTGGGGCTATTTTTCTTCAGAAGATTTTGGAAGAAAATTCTCAGGATTCCATGTTCAATGACTATTGCCGCACTCTATATGTTTGTAGCATAAGTACATTAGCTCTGTTCCTCAGAAATAATAAAACTATTATCCACTTTGGCTATGAGAGATCAAATAGATATAATTCTAGACCAATACCTCCTCTCTCTAAAGAGAGCAGAGTGACCAACTTCTGGTAGGAATCAAAGTCTCCCTTGGAGAAAAGTGGGGAGGAGATAGTAGATGGAGCTATTATTCCTTCTCTGTGAGCCACAAAGGACACCCCACACCAACACCATCACTGCATGGGAACCACTAGAAATTATTGAGTAAAGAAGTGAGCTGTGTTTTAAGAAAATTACTTTGTGAGGAGTGGGAAGTAGTACTTAGAAGGGCCTTTTGAAGGAGATAGTATTTGAACTGAGTCCTTAAAAAAGCAAGGGAAGTCAGGAGGCAGAGATGAGAGGCAAAAGCATAGGGGACAAAGAGTGACAAATTTACAGAATCAGGAAATACAGGCCTGTGTGAAAGGAACAGTAAGTAGACTAAGGAGCTGAATTGTAGAATATGTGAAAAGGAATAACATAGAAGGAAATTAGAATAGTAGGAGAACAGATTCAAAGGGGCTGTAAAAATCTTCATGGTAATGAAGTGTAGAGCAAACCTAAAGTCCATTAGTATGGGACTCTCTCCTCCTTGGTGGAGATCAATACCTTATGAGTCAGGAAGTTGGCAAGATCAGAAGAGAAGAAAGATCTGGGCTTTTCGGTCTCTTTAGGTTCTTCTGGCTTTCAGCTTTGAGAGAGAAGATGCATTATGCTATCCTCTTTTATATTGCTAAAGGGAGAAAAAGACTCTGGAAAGAAGTCTATATAAGAGAAGCTGTGAATCCCCATCATTTCCCTATATCCAATTTGTTATACTTGTCTCTTTAAGGAATTTCCCTTTAGGGGACATCTCGGTTTTTCTCTCTCTCTCTCTCTCTCTCTCTCTCTCTCTCTCTGTAGTTATCTTGCTCTGAAAGGGACAGCTCATTCACTCTGTATTGCCTAGTATATATTACCATATGTATATTTTCTCTGGTTTCTGTTTTGCTATCAACTTGGATAAATAGATTTATTTGTTGTTTATTATGTGTGTTTATTATGGAACTGGTATTTTGCGGAAAGGGAATCAAGCCTTACATACAAAGCTTGAGGATCTTCTTTCCTATTAAAAAATAGTGATCCAGAGTTTACCTTGAACCTTAAAATTACATATCCTAGACTAACAGTATTTAAGAGAGTAGATAGATATAATTCTAGACCAATTACCTCTCTATCTCTCTAAAGAGAGCAGAGCAGCCAACTTCTGGCCCCACTCTAGGGAGAAGATGAGGGAAGGAGGTACTAGAGATATCTATTATTCTCTCCCTGTGAGCCAGAGAGGACACCCCCACCCCTCACCCTATCACTATATGAGAACCACTGGAAATTATTGAGTAGAGACTTAACCTGTATTTTAGGAATATCACTTTGGCAGCTTAATGGAGAGGTGACTGGAATGGGGAGAGACTTTAGGAAGGGAGACCAATTGAAGGCTATCATAATAGTTCAGACAAGAGCTAATGAGATCCTAAACTAGTATTGAGAAGAGGAAGGGATATTATAGAAGAGATCCTATAAAGGAAGATATGACAGAATTTGAAAAAAGACTGGTTTTGTTGGAGTGAATGAAGAATGATTCATGGGGGCAGCTAGGTGGTGCAATGAATATAGCACTGGCCCTGGAATCAGGAAGACCTCAATTCAAATCTGACCTCAGACACTTAACACAAAAACTAGCTGTGTGACCTTGGGCAAGCCACTGAACCCTATTGCCCTCCAAAAAGCAAAAATAGAAAAAGAATGACTCAAAAGCTATGAATTTTTCCATGTGACTGGGAGGATGGTGGTATTCTCAATAATAATAGGCAAGTTAGGAACAGGGGAATTTGGAGGGGATAACTTAGAAGGGAAGAATTTCTAGAGCTCTGGCCTCAGATTAAGCTGACTTGGGCTGTTTTCTTGCTACCACATGACATTTTGGTTGAAGGAGTGAAGCCATGACCTCCAGTGTGGGAAGAGGGAACCATGTAGTTCCCTGTATATTCTCTGCCTGAGCCCAGCCAGACCTTCTCCTTAACTGCTCCCTTGCCTTTCCTCTGCTTCATGGGATCATAGCACTTAGAACCGGATGGGGCATTAAAGACCCTCTAGTCCAACACCCTAATTTTACAGATGAGGAAACTGATCACAGAGAGATGAAGAAACTTGTCCAAAGTCGTACAGGTTGTAAAATAGAGATTGGATTCAAACTCAGGACTTCTGACTCCAAATCTAATGCTATTCCCATTCTCCACTATCCTTTGCTGTTTTTAGACTATGGACTATGTTTCCGGTCAAATTTCATGTTATTTTAGTGTTCGGTTAGTTTTTGTATGGTAAAGCCAACATGTTACTTTGGTGTTGCTGAAATCAGAGCCACAATTAGGAATTCTGATGCCTGGGGCAAGTACAGTTTGGAGTTGAAGTGGTTATGGCCTGAGTGACTGCTTCCAGTCACTCCCAGCCCTCTGCTCACCCTGGGGTTACCCAGGAGTTTTAATACCCTAAAAGTAGAGATACTCAGGGAGGTGGAACATGCCACAAGAACTTGTGCTTGGATGGATGACTTGGAATGGTCTCTCCTTTGAGAGAACTTCTTTATCTCCCCTTGGGTAGAAAGTGCTAATTAAGCTCATTTATCCCTGAGTTGCCTGACAGCTGTGTTGCACCTCTGTCCAGAGTCCCTGTCTCACATGGAGAAGTAGCTTATCTCTCCTCTCCCAAACCTGGGTAAAAAACTGACCTTGGAAAGATTAGAGCTATGGTTTTGACTGAAATATATTATTTGTGTTACTCATAGATAAACAAGAAGTAGAATTATCATAACTATATTGCTAATCTTTGGAATATGGATCCCACAAAAAAACAAATGTCTCAATTGAGTAATTCCAACAATTTGGTTTTCCACAGCAAATTATTAGGATGAAGAAATGTCACAGATTTTTGTGGTTACTGACCTTAGATAAGCTAAGGGTTTTAAAGTGTTTTCTAGGGAAATAGCTAAAATATCATTTCCTATTTTAAGGAAGAAGTGGGCTGAGGAGAGGGTGAGTCATCACATAAAGCTGACAGATCTTCCTCATTTTGTAGTAGTTGTTTTTAAAACAAAACAGGAAGACAGAGCATTCCCACTCAAGCCCATGCTGTCATCTTGGACATGTTTGCTGATTTTTTTTTTAATTTCTATTACTTTTTGTCATAATAGAAAGCACTCACTGTGTCCAGAATACTTTTCTAGGCACTATGGGGGCATAAAAGAAATGATATATGGCTTTCAATAACAAGTATTGTATGATCTAATTGGGAAGACAACCTAAATCCCTCAGGAGGGAGAACATTATAGTGAAGAGAACCCTGAATGTGGCATTTAGAGATCTGGTTTGAAATCCTGCCTCCGACATTTACAAATTTGCAAATCACTTAAGCTCTTAATATTTTAGTATCTTCTGGTTGTTGTTATTTTTCCATCTGATTTCTAATTGTCTCCTTTGTTGGTTCATCATCCGTATTTTGTCCCGTACTGTTGTTCTCCAAAGTTCCATCCTAGGCCTTCTCTTCTCTCTTGACACTCTCTTTGTAACTACCCATGTTGTATTGTCAATGACTTATATAACATTTCAAATTTTACATCCTGGAAATACCTTAAAGTAACCATGTCTAAAATTGAATTCATCTTTTCCTAACTTCCCAATCTCTGTCAAAGGTACCACCACCATTCTTCCAGTGTCTTGGGCTCATAATCTCAGAATTATTCTAGACTCGGGTCTCTCGTCTAATCACGTGTCTAATCAGTTGTCTGATCTCACAATTTCTACCTTCACAACATCTCTCATGTCTAATCCCTTCCCTCCAGTCACACAAGGACCGCATTAGTTTGGATCCTTACCACCTCTGGCCAAGATTATCACAACTGTCTTCTAATCAGTTTCCTTAGCCTTAAATCTCACCCTACTTTAGTCCATTCTACCCTCCAACCAAAGTCATTTTCATTAAGTATGGATCCGACCATGTGACTCAGCCAACTTCAAAGGCTTTCTATTGTCTCTAAGATCAAATGTAAATTCCTCTGCTTATCTTTTGAAGCCCTAGACAATCAGACCCCAACCTTGCTTTCTTGTCTCACTGGACATTACTCCCTCTCCTGCACTCTATGATCCAGTTAAACTGGAAGTACCTTACATATAATATTCCCCCTCTGCCCCTTTGCACTGACTGTCCCCCCTGCCTAGAATGCATTCCATGCTTACTTCTGCTCAGAGAGTTCTTCTCTTCCTTTAACATGCAGCTCAGACACCATTTTCTGCGGAAATCTTTCGAGATCTCCCCAAATACTAGTGTTCTCCCTCCCAACTACCCTAATTTTGTACATACGTATGTGTGTATGCATGTACATGTATTTGTTATCTCCCCTATTAGAGGTAAGCTCATTTAAAGTAGGGATTATTTCATTCTTCTTATTTGTGTCCTTAGTATCTACACAGTACCTGAAACATAATATAGGTACTTGATCATGCTTGTTGACTGGTTGATTGATTGTTCCCAGTAGAATAGATATAAATGACACTAACTACACATTTCACAGAGTTGTTGTAAAGCAGGGGTGGGGAATTTGCAGCCTCAAGGCCACATGTGGTCTTCTAGGTCCTCAAGTGTGGCCCTTTGACTTCAATTAGACTTTTCAATTCTGATTTCCATTAACCTCTTATGTTGAGTTATTTCCTATCAGCAATTTCAGCTTAGGTCTCTTAAAGGTAGAAGTATGAATAATGATGCTGAGGTGACCAGATTTGCCTGGATTATGAAATAAGTGATCCATTCAAGGATTTAATATGACAGCAACAGCAGCGAGGAAGTTTTCCTTATATGGAGGTTAAATCTGCTTCCCTCTAATTTCCACAGATTGCTCCTAATTCTGCTATCTGGGCCAACAGAATCTCCCTACCAGAGATGACCATCACGCTACTGGAACTACCAATATTGAACTAAGTCATCTGCCTTATAGTAATGTTTTGTTTCCCTCTACTCAATTATCGTTCCTTGAGGACAGGAAGGGTTATTTTAGGTATGAATCATTCTGTAACTCTCAGCTCCCAGAGCAGTCCTTTATCCATAGACAACATGATACATTTTATTGATTTAAATTGTGCCATGGAATTAGGTAAGATATCTGAGATAGAGAGCATAGTGAGAGGAAAGCTATGAGCTAAGGACAGAGTGGTGAAGGGTTCTGCCTCCTAGACATGGGAGGCAGAAAGATCATAGATTAGAACTAGCCCACTTCTTCATATTATAGATAAGAAGTCAGACCCAAACAGGTTAAAGAACTTGCTTCCGGCAGTCACAGAGGTAACCATTGACAGAGCTTGGATTTGAATTTGGGTCCTCTAACTCTAAAGTGAACACTCTTTCCACTGAGCCACACTGGAAGAAAGAGTAATAAAAGAAGCAAGAGGAGAGAGGATAGCACCATGCCAGAGAAACCAAGAGAGGACAGAGTTTTCACAGAGGATTAGCAGAAAGATCCCTGGTGTGGCAGTCAAAAGATCTGACTGATTCTTCTAGTCATGGCTCTGCCACAGATTAACTGTATGACTTTGGACAAGTCACTTCTCTCTGGGCCTCTATTTACTCATGTGTAAAATGGGAATGTTGATCTAGGTGATCTCTGAGGTTCCTTATGCATGGTATGAGTGGAAATTTCTCAATTCGGGGTGGTTAACTTTTCAAATTGCTTCTGTCAATCACTTTTATCTTCCTTTGTCTGTTTTCCCACCTTGGTGGGACCCTCCCCTTATCTTTCCTTGCTGTCCCAGTTGGGGAAGTATTTGGTGAAGTGTG
>CM053588.1:125103193-125119684 GCA_028646515.1 Pseudochirops corinnae | reverse complement strand
GGAAGAGAAATAAGAACGTTGCAAGAAAATCATGAAAAGAGAGTCAGCAGTATGACTGAAGAAATCAACACCCTAAAAAATAGATTAACTCAAATGACAGAAGAGGCCCAAAAAGCCAATGAGGAGAAGAATGCCTTAAAAAAGAACTTGGATTTACACCATAAAACAGGAGTGGGGAACCTGGGCCTCGAGGTCACACATGACCCTCTGTTATGGGAATCTGAAGATCTTCCCTGCCCCTAGGCCCTTTGATAGGTTTAAGTAGCTCTGAGAACCTTCCCTGATTTGAAAGTATACTCTGCCCCCTAACAGGCTGAATGTGGCCACATGGAGCTGGTGGCAGGAGGCTTGTTTTTCAGGAATGCCCACGCCTTGTTACTTTGTGATTAGACAATGGGTCAAGAGGGCTGTGACAATTTCCAATCCAGGAGAAGACTGTATATACCCTGATGTGAGTTTTTGTTTTGGGACTCACTTTGGAAAGATTTGTGTGATTTGGCCAGATGAGACTCTGGGAAGCCATTGAGCCCTACGGCTTTGAAAACCCAGATGTTGATGCTTCCCCCTCTGGTAACTGACTTAGGTATGGATGTGATGATCAGAGGGTTGGAAGCCTGCCTGCTGATCTGTTTCTTTGTCTGCTTGTAACTGTTTGTATTTTCTGAACTTTAGGGTGTTGACTTTTTCCCCTGAGCTAGGTAAATGATATATGATTGATTGATTAAAGTAAGGTTGTTAACCCATTTTGAGTTTCTTTCCTTTAGAAAGCAGATCTAAGAACCTGTGCTAGCAGCCATCCTGGGTATGCTAGGGTGCTTGCTGATACACTCTCTAGGTCCTCAAGTGCAGCTCTTTGACTGACTCCAAACTTCACATAACAGATCCCCTTAATAAAAAGATTTGTTCTATAAAACTTAGACTCAGTCAAAAGGCTGCACCCAAGGACCTAGAAAGCCACATGTGTCCTAGAAACTTCAGGTTTCCCATGCCTGCCATAGAATCTCAGATTTGGAATGGACCTCAGAGGTCATCCTGTCAGACTTACAGAAAAAGAATCCCTTTCCTATCACACCCAAGAAGAAATTATCTAACCTCTGCTCAAAACCCTCTAGTAAGAAAAAACCCACCTCCCAAAGCGGTGCATTCTACTTTTAGGTAGCTCTAATTGTCAGGAAGGGGCAGCTAGGTGGCACAGTGGATAGAGTGCTGGGTCTGGAGCCAGGAAGACTCACATTCCTGAGTTCATATCTGACCTCAGACACGTACTAGTTGTGTGAGCCTAGGCAAGTCACTCAACCCTGTTAGCTTAGTTCCTCATCTGCAAAAGAAGCTGGAGAAGGAAACAGCAAACCACTCCAGTATCTTTGCCAAGAAAACCCTAAATGAGGTCATGAAGAGTCAGACTCAACTGAACAATAGCAATCATCAGGAAGTTTTTGGGATTTTTTTTCTTATATCTAACCTAAATCTGCCTGTGTCCTACTTCTACACATTTCTCCTAGTTCTGGCCTCTGGAGCCTTCCTCCACATGATGGTTCTTCAGGTCCTTGAAGGAAAACTGTCATATTCCCACAATTCTTCTGTAGACTAGAGAAGTCTGCAAATATAATTTTAATTCTGGTTCCCCAAAAGTATCACCTTATAATTTCCCAAATTTGAACTCAAGCATCAAAGGATCATAAGACTTTAGAAGTCTGAAGGAATGTAGTATCATCTAGAGAGTTTCAAAGACAAAATTCTGTTAAATAATAATAAATAAAGGCATGAGGGGCTTGCCAGTATGACAACCATTTGTTATCTAGACATGACTCTATTATTAAATGAAAATTATCTTTAGAATTTCATATGTGGAAAACTAATTTGTTTTTTCTTCTATTGCCTATCCCTTTAACTGTTTCTTCCATTTTTACTAAATTGGCCATGCTGGACATGATAGAAATGACATTAGAAAAAGAAATAGAATCCTGCCACCCAAGTGACACCAAGACAGGTACAAACTTGATAAGGAAACATCAGGTATTCCACCCAAGAAGACAGTCCTAGAACAAGCTGAATCTTGTGTGGGTTTTATAATGACTGACATGTGAGGAAAATACTTAAATCATGAATACATTTTGTTGTAAATATCTCCATAAACAAACCAAAGCTTCGTTAGCAACAAAGACATCATTGCCACACAATGAAGTATTTCTGGATATTTCTGTGGTGGTACATATTATTCACTGATGCCTTTGTCCCTAGAGAGCCTCTCCGCCTTTGCATTCCTTGGGAAGCCAATGGAGGTTACATGTGAGGTAGAAGGAGCAGACAGGATGTAAGGCCTGGAAGGATACACCCTCCAGTTTACCATTAGATCAGTCAGTCCTATTTTTCTATTTCCTACTTAAGCATGGCCTAGCAAATCTGATCTTTATAACAACAATGCTCTCACTGTAGTCACATGCCTGTACGCGGAATAGTCATGCAAAAGGACAGATTATATGATTTCAGGCCAAAGTGAGGTTCTTTGGGGTGGTGGTTGATGTCTCATCTTCTTTACAAATAGAACTATTTGTCACAAATGGCTTCTAGAGCATGTTCATTGGTATACCCCAGGAGCCATATTAAATGTTAAATGGCAAGGCTATTAATAAAAGAAGCAGCTAATGGTGCAATGAATAGAGCACTGGGCCTAGAGTCAGGAAGACCTGACTTCAAATACAGCCTCCAACGTGTAATAGCTGTGTGACCCTGGTCAACTCACTTGATCCTGTTTGCCTCAGTTTCCTTATCTTTAAAATGAGCTGGAGAAGAAAATGGCAAACCACTCTAGTATCTTTGCCAAGACCCAAAAGGGTCTTGAAGAGTTGAACATGACTGAACAACAGCAACAAATTAATAAGATAGTTACCACCCATACTTGCCATCTCTAGGCCATCCAAATCTATCAAATTGTATTGGGGAATTTGGAAATGGGGCTCATAGAGGTAGCCTGGAATAATAGCTCTAGTTGTTATGCATATAACTCCATCCTGACCCACACCATTCTTACCTTCTATTGCCACCGAAGAAATACAACACGTCACACCTCACTGCTGTCTCTCAGCTTTCCTAGCTTCCCTTCCTTCCTTCAAGACTCAATTTAAATCTTACTTTCCACAGGAAGCCTCTCCAGGTCCCCCTTTCCCCCTACTGCTGTGCCTTCTACTTGGAATTGCCCTTCCATCTATTCTTTGGATCTTGTGTGGACCTAGTTATTTACATATTGTCTCTCCCATCAGACTGCAAATTCTTTGAAGAGCAGGACTCCTGCTTATTCTTGTTCCTTCCTTTGTATCCCCAGTGTTTAGCACAGTTTCTGGCACGTTGTAAGAACTTAATAAATGCTTGCTGATCTGAGACAGGAAATTATTCTATAAGGACTGTAAGAGCTTTCTCTCTTTACTCTGTCTTATGCCAACTGGTATATTTCAGGGGTGTGTGTGTGTGTGTGTGTTTTAATACACCTTGCATATTCAACTATAAAACTGTAAAAACCAGGGAACACAATGAGATGGTCTCTGTGGTTCTTTCTGGCTAAAAATGCTATGAGCTCAATATCCTGTGATTCTAAGCACAAAGGAAGGCTGTATAAGAACAGCAAATTGTCTGTACTTTTGTTCTAACCCAGTCCTTTGGAATTTACAGCTCATGGTGGGTAAGCTCACTTTTGTCATTGTTTTTTTTTGAGGCTACATTTGCAGTTTTGGAGTGAAAATATGCATGTAATGCTATTCTAGAAGCTCCTTATTCAGTATGACTATCCTTGATGCTGAATGACTAGAATTTTCTATAGGGTGGGTACAGATAGGACTCTAAATAAAGTGTCATCAGAATCCTCTTCTCATTGTGGATAAAATGATCAAGGACATGAATCCTTTCAAGTGTGGAGGAGGAAAAGGAAGAGTTTGTGATCACATGGTTTTGACAAGAGGCATGAGGCAGAAATTGTTAGCTATTGAGAAGAAAAATGGGATTGGGTTGGAGAGAGGTCCATTTGTTTTCCTGGAGTCTGTAATCCTCCACCCCTTAACGACTATACTACCCTAGAAGTCAAGGAAGCTAGGATGGACCTTTGGACCCAGAAGCAAGATCTGAATTCAAATCCAGTTTGAGACATTTGCTAGCTGTGTGACCCTAGTCAAGTCGCTTAAACTCTGTCCCTACAGTTTACTCATTTGTAAAACATGGATAATAATAGCTCTACCTCCTACATTTATTATAAGGATAAAATGAGATAATATTTGTCAAGCACTGGGCAAAGCTCAAAGCGCTATATAAATGCTAGCTATTAATAGCAAAGGGCAGCCAGGTGACACAGTAGATAGAGCACTAGGCATGGAGTAAGGAAGACCTAGGTTCCAATCTAACCTCAGAAACTCATTAGCTCTGTGACCCCAGGCAAGTCACTTATCTATGTTTGCCTCAGTTTTCTCATCTGTAAAATGAGCTGGAGAAGGAAATGGCAAACCACTGCAATATCTTTGCCAAGAAAACCCAAATGGGGTCATAAAGTGTTGGAAACAACTGAACTTTTCTTGCAGGAGGGGTAGGATATTCAGTAGTAACCTGACACTCCTGTCCAAGCAACCTGCTTCCGTCCTACCCTGACAATGTCACAAAGACCTAAAGAAGTTAGTCCTTGATGCCTGTAACTTGAGAAACAAGAGGGCCGGCCTGACTTTGAGTTCTGACTCTACTTGTTGCAAATACTATGACTTTAGATAAGCCATTTAAATTCTGAGAATGTCAATTTCCTCATTTCTAAGGAGAGGGGATCTAATCAAACCAGGAAGCCAAGTTTCAAACCCAAGTCAGATGTCTCCTCCTCATCAAGTAAGGAGCTTTCTTCTCCCTTTACACTCCATTGGCAATCTCGTGGCATTTAAGAGTTAGAGGGGACTTCAATGGCCATCTTGTCCCACTCATACATGAAAAAGAATTCACTACACGATACGTAACAAATAGTTAACCTGCCTTTGTGGGACAGCTAGATGGTACAGTGGATAGAGCACCAGGAATCGAGTCAGGAAGATCTAAATTCAAATCTGGCTTCAAACACTTACTAGCTGTGTGAGCCAGGAGCAGTCACTTAAGCTTTGCTTGCCTCAGTTTCCTCATCTGTAAAATGGAGATAGTAATAGCACAACCCTACTTCCTAGGGTTGTTATAAGGATCAAAGGAAGTAATGACTGTAAAGCACAGTGCCAGTTGCATGGTAAGTACTATCTAAATGTTAATTATTGTTATTATTATTACATATGAATGCAAATCTCCTACATCCTAAAGCCGGCCATTCCAATGCTGGATAACCATGACTGGACAAGGATAGGGAGTTTTTCTTTATATCAATTCTAAATTTGTCTCTTTGTAACTTTACCCGTTGCATTCCAACTAAATTATATTTAGTCACTCTCTCTAGACCATACTTCCTAGTTATCCTGGACATCTTGCCATGCGCTCTATCCCATCCTCCTTTTCCCACTTGGAGCAGCACCTTTCAGATCAAGTCTCCCAAGTGTCCATGCTCAGGAGAGTTGAAAGATATATTCAGCTTTGGAAGTCTGTCTTAGGTCTGAACTACTATGATTGGTGAGCAAGGAAGTATAAACTCACCTAACCTACCATATCTGCCTGACCGCCAGAACAGGCTTTCCATCCACGTATCCATCTTGAATACCTTGCCATCTGGTTTGTCATTCCATCTCCTCCACCTCACTGGACAGGATCAATCAGGCTGCCTTTCTCATGCATTGCTGAGGGCAGAGCTGTGTGGAGGGAATCCTTTCTCCTTTCTCTTCACTATCTCCTTGGCAGTCCCTCCCAGCATTGCATTGTCAGGATGTAGTTTAGGTAGTTTTAAGGGGACAAGGAACAGCATGTGGCTACTTGACCATTTTTGGTATAATATCAGAGGGAAGGGTTATCAGAGGTTTCATTGGAACTCCAATTGACTGTAGCGAATGCTTTCCAATTTGGCTAACTGCTGCAGTGACTACATAGAAGGAAAGAAGTAATATTTCAAAGTATTTAACTGTAGATACGTTGGTTTTTTAATCTCTTAGCAATAAAGTTAGTTTTAATTGTCCTTTATAATCCATGATTGCTTTATTGTATTTTAAATCTTGAACTGTTATTGTTCAGTCATTTTCAGTTGTGTCTGGCTCTTTATGACCCATTTGGGGTTTTCTTGGCAAAGATACTGTGGAGTGGTCTACCATTTCCTACTCCAGCTCATTTTACAGATGAGGAAACTGAGGCAAACAGAGTTAAGTGACTTGGGCAGGATCACACAGCTAGTAAGTACCTGAGGCCAGATTTGAACTCAGGAAGATATTTTCCTAGCTTCAGACTATCCACTGTGCCACGCAGCTGCTTGTTGAATTACTACCTCTCTTTTAAAGCTCATTTCTAACTCCACTTCTCTCAAGCCTTCTCTAATCTTTCCTACTAGTAATGACTTTGCCTCCCAGATCTCACCTGATGTGGTTTCCTAGTATTCTAAGGTTCCTACCTTATTGTGCATTGTAGTTATCTTGATTTGTGCCTATCTTATCTCCCTCCTGGGGCAGCTAGTCTGCCTGGATTGAGCACTGGGCTAGGACCCAGGAAGATTCATCTTCCTGAGTCCAAATCTGGCCTCAAACACTTACAAACTATGTGACTCTAGGCAAGAAACTTAACCCTGTTTGCCTTGGTTCCTCATTTGTAAAATGAGCTGGAGAAGGAAATGGCAAATCGTTCCAATATCTGTGCCAAGAAAACCCCAAATGAGGTCATGGAGAGTAGGACACAACTGAGATGTCTGAAAAACAACAAATATCTCCCTCTTAGACCAACAGAACAAGTTTCTGTCTTACTAATATTTCCTATCTTCCCCATTGCATATCAGTGATTTGCACCAAATAGGCACTTAATGTCTGTTAAATCAAACTCAATTAAATAATTTCTTACAGTACATACTTGGAAATACACTAAGCCCATGAGTGAGGGACATTAGCTTACTAATTAGGTGATGTAGGGATGCTAACTTTCCATGATGTTTTTTCATTTAAACCTAGGAAATTTGGAAAACTATCCAAATGTTGATTTTATCTCTTTCCAGAACCTAGGACAATGTAAGGAAAACAATCAGTTGACTTCGAGAACTTCCTCATACTAAAACTATGGGAAGGAATTAATTTCCCGAGGCACCTGAATGCTTTCTCAGGTTTGACTCAGGCACAGTTTCTCATTGCTTCCTGTTGGTAACATGCAGGTCACCTGTTAGAAAACTATTCCACAGGGTGTGTTATTACCCCACAGGTCCTGGAATTTTGATTCTTCTTAACTAATGAGGGAATCACCTATGACTCCACAATAGGGTGAACAAACACCCAGAACTGCTTTCTTTCCTTCTCCCAAGGGAAATTTCTTTTAATTGTCCTAGAATTGGGAGCAAATAGAGGGAATTTCTGGATCAAGAGTTAGGGGAGAGACACACTGATAGACTCTCTCTAACCTCTGTTAGTGTGAGGAATACTGTAACATTGCAGCTTAAGCATACACTATCTAGAGAGACTGGGGCCCTATCTATGTTTCTGAAAAACATTAGTTCATAATACAGTTGATTCAGTATCCTCAGTTATCTTGGAAGCTGATAAAGATTGCTAATAGTCCATCCAATCCTCATGCAGATGGGAAAAAAATGAAGCTGATGCGCATCAGCTCAGCTTGTTTGATCATGTTGCATAGACAGAAATTGAATATTGGTTTTAAAAAGCAGAAAAATACACAAGACAAGCTTGTGTGTAGAGAGAATCTTAGTGTCTCACTTCTCAGAGAGACCCAGGCAACAGCCTGTCCTCCAGCCATGCTACCTCTCACATTGTGATGGGTGCTCCTCCTGCTCAGTACTCAAGTCTCATGCCTTAGTTACCACATCCTTGTTCCCACCTTGTATTGTTCAGATTAAAGTATTCAGTCAGTTTGACTTTTCCTGCAACCCAGTTATTGCCTTAATAACTCCTCTGTATTCAGGGAATATAAGTGACTCTGTACTTGTATCCCCAGTGCTTAGCACAATGACTGACCAGAATATAAAACAAAACAAAAAACAGTATGTGCCTAATAAATGCTTGTCACTTGATTAACATGACCTCCTTCCTACAAAGAAAATCTCTAGCAAGGTGAAATTGCCTCCTGACCATCACCCTTGCCTCTCTCGACTCAGAGGCCATTCTAAAGGCAAATGATAGTTTCAGAATCCTACAGGTTTTTTTTTTTTCTTTATCTTAAACCATCACTCTGTTTTATTCTGGACAACTCAAGAAGTGACTGGAGAATTTTGAAGTGAGATGGGGCAAAAGCATAGTTTTTTCACTTTAAGGAAGAATGAGTGATTTCCACATAAACCAAAACAGGGAACCAGGCAGAAGTTATTCACATATTGTCTATAATGTTTTCATCTATACAGAAATAGATGTGGACTATTGTATCATGAAAGATTTTTTCTCAGAATTTTTTAGAAAACAACATGAAGAGGAAGATAAGATGCATTTTCATTAGTCAGTACAGCTAAGCTGAAAATAAGAGAAGTTCCTGTAGCTATATCATAAACACAGTGTAAATGTCCATGAACCAAAAAAAGAAAACCCCCAAACCTCAATAAACTGTAAATCTGAAAGAACAATTTTGTAAAGTGCCTTTGAGTGACCATTTATTTATTCATTCATTCAACAAGTATCTATTAAGCTCCCACTAGACATCAGGCAGTCTGCTAGCATTACAAAGACAAAAATTAAACAATCTCTGCCCTCGTAGAGCTTGCATTATACTGGATGGAAAGCAATGTATATGTGAATGAATAAAAAAATATATACAATATCAGGGAAAAGGAGTCTAGCAACTGGGGGAGCATCATGAAAGGCTTCACATGTGGCACATCAACTTTTTGTTTTTAAGTTTTTTTTAATTCTGAACTTAAAGATCAAAAAAAGTGGTAATTTCCATATATGTAGAACAAAAAATGAGTATCATACTTGAAAATGAAGATATCTATTATGTACAGCTTACTTTTCTTTATAAGTGTATAAGTTCAACTTGTAGCTATCAAAACTGTCCTACTTGTCTATACTTTTTTCCAGCCTTCCTTCTGATTTCTTTTCTATATTTTTTTAAAAAGATGCTTCAATGACTCCCTTTTCCTTTTTTTTTTTTTTTTTTTACCATATCTTCATCATGTCCTCCCCCTTTACCCTCACAATACTCCATTGGAAAAGAAAAAAGAATAACAAATACTTGTTTTTACAACAACTTGTTTTTACAACTTGTATTAACGACAAATATTCATAATCAAGTAAGACATATTCCTACATTTTCTATACCCTCCAAAAGTATGTCTTATTCTTCATCTTGAGGCTATTACCTCTCTCTGAAGAGGTGGGCAGCCTACTTTATCATCAGTCCTCTAGAATCAAAGGTTGATCATTTAATTTATCAGTTGATATAAAGAAAAACTCCCCATTCCATTTCCATTTTATGATATTGTTATTGTATAAATTGTTCTAATTCTGCTCAATTTATTCTGCATCAGTTCATACAAGTCTTCCCAGATTTCTCTGAAACTACCCTTTCATTATTTATTACAGTGTAATAACTATCCATTTTCCTCATATATCATAATTTGTTTTGCTGTTTGCCCAGTAGATAGGTTCTCCCTTAATTTCCAGTTTTTTTGCTGAAGAGACACACTCACCTTCTGCTGAGAATCTATCATTACATCCATCCTTGGTTCCTTTAGGCCCAGTTCATAGGATCACAGAATCCTAAGACCATCGACCTAGAGCTGAAAGGGAACTTAGTCCAACCTGTCCATTTCACTGAGGAAGAAACTGGGACTCAAGGATGCCAGGTGGCTTGCCTAAGGTCATACAGGCAGTGTTCTTGGGCCATCTCCTAAGAGATACCTTTTCCTGATTCCCCAGGCTGTTAGAGCTCCCTCCCTTCTCAAATTATCAGGCAGATATTCATCTGTTTACATGTAAGCCATCACTTGATACTACCACCCCTTTAAACTATCATCCTCTTATTCATGATTAAATACATTGTGAAAGCTGTCTATGCTCCCTGCCTCTACTTCCTCTTTCTTGCCATCTTCTACTCTCTGCTTCCAATTAAATCATTCAATTAAAATTCCTCTGTCCAAAGCAGCCAATGATCTCTTGCCAAATCTAATGATTTTTTCTCAATCCTCAGCTCTATAGAATTTGACATCGTCTATCACCTGCTCCTCCTACATATTCTCTTCTCTCCAGGTTTTTGTGACATCACTCTCAGCTGGTTCTCCTTTAATTCAGCCAAGCAATCGTTCTCTGTCTCCTCTACTTGTTCTTCATCCATGTTACTTTTGGTTTTTTTTGTTTTTTGTTTTGGTTTTTCCATTAACCAAGAGTGTCTCCCAAGTGTCCTGGATCCTCTTCTTTTTTCCATTCTATCTACCTCTGCTTGGTGATCTCATCTGCCCCCGTGGGTTCAATTATCTCTCAATTATCTCAATCATCAATTATTTTACTGATGATTCTCCAAAGTACATATGTAGTCCTAGTCTACCTTCAGAGCTACAGCTTGCACGTGAACCATGGCCTCTTCAATGTAGCTGGTGGTGCAGTGGATAGAGTCCTGGGCTACATTACCATGGGCAAGTCACTTCATCTGTTCCCCTAAATTTCCTCAACTATAAAATGTAGATAATAATAGCACATATCATGATGAGTTGTTACGAGAATCAAATTTCATATTTGCAAGAATAAAAAGTGTTTAGTATAGTACCTGACACATAATAGGTTCTATGTAATTGCTTATTCCCTTTCCTTTCCTCCCCTTCTCTCTCAGACATCTCTAATTGGATGTCCTATGTTACAACCTCAGCATGTCCAAAAGAGAATTCATTATCTTTACCCCAAACCTTCCCCAATTCATACTTCCCTATTACTGTCATCTTCCTAGTAACCCAGTGCCATCCTCTGTTCCTCATTTACTCACTCCCCCTATCCAATCCATTGCCAAATCTTATTGATTTTAATTTCCCAGCAATCTCACACATATGTTTGTGTCCTTCTCTCAACTCATACCCTAGTTCAGGCCCTCAACTTTTCTCCTGAACTATTACAACATCCTTCTCGGTCTCCCTGCTTCGAGTTTCTTCTACTCAGCTGCCAAGATAACTTTTCTTTTTAAAATTTTATGGATGTGTTTTACATGACAAAATTTTACAAATTACTCTCACTTCTTGAGCAGTTTCTTGTAACTAAGTAAAACAGTTAAGTAAAACTAGTAATAGAGACTTTGTTTAAAATTGCATGCAACATTTCACATCTGTAGCACACACACACACACACACACACATACACACACACACACACACACCCCTCCATTTTTTATTCAAAATGAACAAATCTATTTCTTCTCCTTCCCAACCTCTTAAACCTCAAGGTGGGGGGAAGGAAAAAAACCCAAAAATCATAGACAAGCAAAATAAATTCCCTCAATGGCTGTATGAAAAATATGTGGCTCATTTTGTACTCTAAATATATCATCTCTCTGTAATGAATAGCAGGTTTCATCCCTGGTCCTCCAGAATCATGAATGGTCATTGTACTAATCATACTTCCTACAGCTTTCAAAGTTGTTTGTTTTCTAAGACTGTTCTCAT
This sequence comes from Pseudochirops corinnae, assembly GCA_028646515.1. NCBI lineage: Eukaryota > Metazoa > Chordata > Mammalia > Diprotodontia > Pseudocheiridae > Pseudochirops > Pseudochirops corinnae. The sequence continues at coordinate 125,107,974 of CM053588.1, read as the reverse complement.
TGTTCTGATCATCATTCTTCATCAGTTTATAAAAGTCCTCAAAACTGTTCATTTTTATAATATAGTTGTGAGAGTACAAATTGTTCTTCTGATTCTGCCTACTCTGCATCAGTCTTTTCATGTCTTTTTGAAATCTATTCTCTCATTTCCTATAGCTCAATAATATTCCATTTCATTCATATGCCACCACTTATTCAGCCACTCCTCAATCTGTGGGCACCCCCTTAGTTTCCAGAGGTTTTTTGCTACCACAAAAAGAGATGCCATTCATACTTTGTAAGTCTGACCATTTCACTTCCTATTCAATAAGCTTTAGGGTTATTAGTAATAGGCTGCCTCCTATGCCTGGAATGTTCTCCAACTCTAGACTTCCCTGTGTCCTTCAAGATTCAGCTCATCTCTCCTTCTGCAGAAGAACTTTCCCAGTCCATTGAGCTTCTGCTGCCTTCCCCTCTGCGATTACCTGCCATCTATCCTGCGTATAGCTTTCATATGCCTAGTTATTTGCATGTTTTATCCTCTTCCCCCTAAAATACAAGTTCCTTGAACACATAAATTGTATTTGTAATATTAACTAACTGGCTGATTATATGTCCCCGGTGGAATGAATACAAGCTCACTGAGGAAAGATATTGCATTCCATTCTATATTTGTATCCCCAGCCGCCAGCATGATGTCTTATATGCTATCTGCACTTAATGTGGGGTTTTTTTTTTTTTTGTGGGATAAGAGTAGATTAGATTATCACAATAATAATGAAAAAGCTTTCCCCTTCAATTAGCTACTTGGACACATGTAACTCAAGTTTGAGGTGCAGGAAGCCTGGAGGCAGTAGCAGTAGTAGAATGAAATTAGTATTCAAAGTTCAGTGATTAATAATTAAGTCATTAAGTGGTAAATCTCCACAAATTGGAATCAGTCTTTCAAGAAAAATTCCACCGTACTTGAAAATTTCTTAAACAGCGGCAGTGATTTAGACATATTCAAAATTGTCTATACAAAAAAATGTTGAACATATATTCTAATGTTAAATATATAATATAACTAACTAGAATCTAAATGTTAATTATGTAGATCTTGGATAAACATATTAGATAGGATAGTTTTCTAGTAAAATGATTATTCATAATATAGCTAATTCCATATAATCCCAGGGTGCGTTTTATTGTGCAACAACTATGTTCTCATTACTCTATTATTCTATGAAACACATCCAGGCATGACTCATGACAATAATTCCTTGCCATCCTGCTTCTCTTAGCTAGAAATTATCATCACAGATTTATGTTTTCCCATCAAGTGGCACCCCAAGCTTTCTACATGACAAAAGTCATGTACAATCATTTATAAGGGGCAGAATTGGTAAAAAGAAATTTACAAAAGTGGGTCATGTAGTTCCTTAGTATCATAGTATCTAAAACTAGAAAGACTCTTAGAGAACAGTTAGTCTAGCTCAGTTGTTCTCAACCTGTGGGTTATGTTCAATTTGTAACAATGAAAATACATCCTGCATATCAGATATTTACATTACGATTCATAACAGTAGCAAAATTACAGTTATGAAGTAGCAATGAAAATAATTTTGTGGTTGGGGGTCACCACAACATGAGGAACTGTATTAAAGGGTCACAACATTAGGAAGGCTGAGAACCACTGGTTCTAGCTCCTTCATTTTACAAGAGGAAACTGAAACGTAGCAAATTACTTGCCCAAAGTAGCACAGCTGAACTGAGTTTCATAGGAACTATTGGAAGTTGGTTGGTCAAATGATGCTATGGTGGTTCCTGAATGGATTACTGCTGTTCTGACCCTGCCACCCCTACTTTTAACCTAATCAAGTGTTTATATGTCCTAAAAGCAATTGAAATTAATTATCACTCTATTAATAAGCTTGATATTCAATTAACACATATAATTTATGTTGTCCAGAGCTTATTATCATTGGCATCCATGAGGATTTGTCTATATTACTGTCAGAACACTTGGAGCCTGTACCATAAGGAGCTAACATGAAGTATACCAGACCAATGATAGAATTCAAAGAAAGTAGAAAACTCAAAATGTATAAGGAATAGAGTTAAGAGTCTAAAACAGAGCATAGGATTTTGAGTCCAAAGACCTAAGTTTGAGTCCTGGGCACATCACCTAGCTAAGTGACATCTGTGAGACTTTAGACAAGTCAGTCTCAGTTTACTTATTTGTAAGAATGGCGTGATAATCAGTAATAACTCATGCTAATACAGGGCTTTTAGGTTTACAAAGCACTTTACTCATAACGACCCTGTGAGTTATAATTCCAACTATGTCAGTTCCATTCAATTAAACCACCAGGCATTGTGCTAGGGGACCCAATGCAAAGATAAAGAGTTTATGAGGGAAAATGATCCAGTGTACAAAAAAGTATAATCTAATTTTAAAGCATTATCTCAATGCCAGCTGTTATTCTGCTGTGTTGCAAATGCACCAGTCTGTGTATTTTCTTGCTCTTTTATTGTGAAGTACCAGATTTATCTAATGTTAGCATGTTAGAGTCTTTCCTGCTGACAGGACAGTGCTAGTTTGTATTCATATTTGAGAGTTGAATTCACATTGGATATTTAGGGCCTGTGCTTTATGATTCACTCTGTGAGCCAGTCACCAACAGGATTTCATAATCACTGAAAAAAACCCTTAGTTCTAAGTGAGTCTTAGGTATTCAGAACAGCCCTCTTCTGACTCTGGCCTCTATGACGGGTTTTGAAGTGTTTCTTAGAATAGGGATCAAGGCAAATGAAGTCATTAAGAGGTCCAGTATGCTGATGGTCACTCACATTCCTTACTTATTAGACTAATGTTGGTAGAGGCTAGAAATTCACAGTACCAACTCGGGCTAATTTCTATAAATTCCTAGTTTGAATGCTTAAAGCCCTTTCCTGTGTGGTAAGTACACCAAGAACTTGACCCATGCAAGTCTTAGAGTTACTCTGAAAGGTTAAGTGATTAACCCATGGTCACCTGGCTAGTGCGTGTCCACTGGGATTGGAGCTGAGGTCTTCCTGACTCTTGGTCCAGGGCTGTCCCTGACACTACCTGCCTCTCTTTTATACGTAGAAAGAAATACAAGTGGTTTAGTTGCTACAATCAGTTCAAGACATTTCTTTCTACTTAGCTTTTTCGTACATTGTCAGTCCCACATTCAAAACATGCTGTGCTAAATAATTGTCCCTTACTTTCCCTCAATCCCAGTTAAGAGGAGCTGCTCATATTCTGTTCTTCACTATAAAGACAGTGCCACCTAGTGGTTAAATATTTCCAACTCTGATTTCAAAATCCCAACATTCATTAACATAGAACCCTAAAGTTGGAAGACCAGTTATGGACCACAAATTCAAAGTACTTTAGATGAGTAGGTAGGATGGATTTCTCTTCCATCCCCATTATCTTGCAGGTGAGGAAAATGAGGTCTAAGAATTTTAAAAGACTAAGCAAGTATCAGAGGTGGAATTGAAATTCCTCTGTCCTCTGACTGGAGAATGTGTGTGCCTGCCTCCTTCACCTTAAGGTTGAGGAAACTGAGACTATGAGAAGGGGCTCCCTTAATGCTCGAAGAATGTAAATTGATTAAGGTCAGGGACTATTACATTTTTGTCTTTAAATTAACCTTAGCACCAAACACAGTGTCTTATGCATAGTAGAAGTTTAAGTGTTTAGTGGAATAGAATTTGTTGAAGGTGATAAAGCCAGTTGGAGAGGCAGTATGGTGTAGCAGACCATGTCCTGTATGCAGTCAGAAACCATGGATCTGAGGCCCTGCTTTGACATTTCATAGTTGTGCAACTGTGAGTAAGTCACTGTCACTTAAAACCTCTGAACTTCTAGTTACTCATCTGATGTGGGGGCCCTGAAGGTGGAGTGGGAGAAACATTGGTGCTGAAGGAGTGGAGAGATTCACTTAGCCCGCTGTGTAACCAATAGCCCCTGGGCTAATGCGGCTGGGGAAGCAAGTCTCTGCTGCAACACCCACTGAGTTCTAAGTCAGTCCAAGGTAATAAATTGGGAGGGGGGGAGGGCCCAAGGTAAATAAAGACCACAGAGAGTCTTATATTAGAACCTGTATTCATTCCCTAACAGAAAAAAGATGAGTCCACTACTTTAAACTTAATATTTTAAGCCCAGTAGTGAAAATGGAGAAAGGTCAGAAGAGGGATTTCACACCCTGACCTTTTGCTGCATTCCACAATCCTTGGCTTTTGATCTTTATCTGTATGAGGGAGTCCCTTAAGACTCATTATGTGTGGAAAACACCATAAACCATTACCTGTAGAACAGCCTAACCTTGGGTGGGGAACCTGCAGCCTCGAGGCCATATGTGGCCCTCTAGACCCTCAAGTGCGGCCCTTCATATGGCCTCAGGGTCGCAGGTTCCCCATGCCTGGAGCTAAAAGGGAATTGTAAAGTCTATGAAGTACTTTGCTCATAATCCTGCACATTAGTCAGTACAAGAATTATTACATCAGATGATGTGATAGTAACTGTGTGACCATAGGCAAGTTACTTAACTTCTCTGAGCCTCAGTTGTTGTTGGTTTTTTGGTTTTTTTTTTAATTTTATTTTAGTTTGCATCATTCATTTCCACAAGATTTTGAGTTACATATTTTCTCCCCCTCTTTCCCCCACCCACCGCCCCAAAACAGCCATCCCATTGTATCCCCCCTCCCCCAGTCTATTCTCTCCTATGTCACTTTTCGGTAGGGCAGGATGGATCTCCCAACCACAGTGCCTGTGTATCTCAAGTACCAGTT
>CM053588.1:125067515-125095749 GCA_028646515.1 Pseudochirops corinnae | reverse complement strand
TCCTCCTCCCTCTCTCTCCCATGATCTTTCTTTTCCCCAAAGAAGGAATCTAGGGTTTGGGAGCTGTTCTTACTTTGCTTCTTATGCTTATTCTTACTCATGGTTGTTCAGTCCGTGATTTTTTTTTAAATCTCTGTGGGGCTCTGAGCCTCATTTGTAAAACTATTTGTGAAAAGGGGACAATAACAGCTATAGTGCCTACTCCATAGAGTTGTTAGGAGGCTCTAGTAGGCACAAAGTTTGATAAACTGCCAAGAAATATCTGAGTCAGTTGTTGTTACAGCTGTTTTTGTTCTTATTAATAATTATTACTTATTATTATTATTTTTATTAATAATATTCAGCATTGAGTAGTAGCAGCACTAGCCTGATAGCCAAGAAACATGGGTTCTAGTGCTGCCTGGCTCTGTGATTTAATAGCTTTGTGAATTGGGCAGGTCTCCTAATTTTCTCCCCTCCAATTTGTACAACCCCCAGCTTCCTTCAAAGCACGGCTCAGGTATCATCACCTCCTACCTGGGACCTTTCTGGATCTTTTCTTCCCTCACCTCTCATCATTAACATAATCTCCTCAGAGGATTCTGGGAAAATGGCAGAGTAGGTAAAAAAATTCCAAGTTCCCCAGATTTTCCCCCACGAAAGAGTTAAAATAGCATCTTAGGTGAACAAAGTGTGAGTGGAGATAAATAAGAACAGAGACACAACCCACAACCAGAGTCTTCCCGGGACAATATGAGAAGATCAGAAGAGAAATCCCAGGACTAGGTTTGGTCACTGTGAAGAGTAAACACCTCTAGGCTAGGTTCCATTTTAACAGCAAGCAGCGAGCCTCTTAAACAACAAGGCAAACCCTGGAGTTAGTTGGTTAGAGAGGCTACCTCAGGCCCCAGCCACTAGAACTTTTACTTCTGGGACAATGAGAGAAGTTGGGAGTCTAAGCCTGGAAAGATTTAGGGAACCTCTGCTGACAAGGCATGCCAGACCCAGCTGTGCTGCAAAGAGCAGCAGGGTGAGAAGGAACCAGCATACACTAGGTGAGTGCAGAAGCTGTGGGGCAGAAAGCCCCTGGCTGTGGATACTTACAGGAGGCTGGAGGTTTGGCTTTGGTTTCAGGCTACAGAGGATAAGTGAAGATCTGGAGCAAGAGGCACCATTTCCCACACCCCAGGGCTAGGGGTAATTACAAAAATTACACTATTACTACAAAAAATGCACAGGCAAAGGAGAAAGAATCCAACCACAGAAAGCTATCATGGGAATGGAGAAGATTGGAGTTCATCTTCAGAGGAGGAGATTGAAGTAAAGAAACCCCCAAAGAGTGACATCAAATGGTCGCCTGCGCCAAAATAATTCATAGAAGATCTTTAAAAAGAATTTAAAAATCAAATGACAGAGATGGAGGAAAAACTAAAAAAGAAAATAAGAAAAATCTAAGAAAAACAAGAAGGATATGAAAGGAAAGTTAACCAATTAGAAAAGGAGATTCAGAATCTTAAGGAAGAAAATGACACCTTGGAAATTAGAATTGGGCAAAGTGAAGTCAGAGAAATTATAAGAGATCAAGAAATAATTAAACAAAATATGAATGATGAAAAAATATAAGAGAAAGTGAAACATCTTATAAGAAAAACAACAGATTTGGAGAAGAGATCAAGAAGAGAAAATATAAAAATAATTGGACTAACTGAAAGTTATGATCAAAAAAGAATCTTGACTTGATAAATAATGCAAGAAATAATTAAAGAAAATTATCCTGAAGCATTAGAAGGGTGGAAAGGGGAAAAAATGGAAAAAAAAAATCCATTGATCACCCCCTAAAAGAGATCCCATTAAGAAAACTCATAGGAATATCATAATCAAATTCCAAAGCCCTAAGCTCAAGGAAAAAATTATTAAAAGCATCAAGATTAAAACAATTTAAATATGATGGTGCCACAATTAGAATTACACAAGACCTAGCAGCAGAGACATTAAAGGACCCCAGGTCTTGGAATAAAACATATCAAAGAGCAAACAACTGGGGCTCTGGTCAAAAATGTCCTACCTGCAAAGTTAAGTATTATCCTAAATGGAAAAAAAAATGGACATTTGATAAATTCTCAGATTTTCAAAACTTTGTTTAAAAAAATCCTGAACTTAACAGAAGATTTGACATACAAGAACCAATAGAAATATAAGGTACATAACAAAGACTGATTATAAGGGATCCATAAGGATAGACTATTTACTTTTTATATATGTAAAATGTATGTCTAAGATTCTTATTAATAAATGAGAAGTTCATAAGAAAGATTGGGGTAAACCTGGGTATGATGTGAATTTAAAAAGTAAAACCATTTAGGAACAGCTTAAAAGAGTAATTATTTTATACAAATGAGGTGCAAGAGAAAGAACTGATACACAGGAATTAGATGGGGGAGGAGGGCTGGTAGTTTTGGTAACTTACTTTCCTCAGGAATGGGTTTAAGAGGGAACAATAGAAGAGTATAAAAGTCTTCTAAATTCAGAAGAAATAAAATGGTAGGGGCATAGGGAGGGGCGAGAGGACAAGAGAGGGATCTCTAGAGGAGAGGGTGAGGGAATAGGTAAATAGACATATAGAATGGTGTTTAGATGTATGGGAATTCAAAGATAGAGGAAGGACCCTTGGAGTGGGGGAAGGCAAGTCATAGGAGAGCAAGGTAGTGGGTAAAAGTAAAATTGAGGAGGCAGGAGGGAAAGGAAACAAGAGATATGCACATACATAAAAACAAAGATCAGGAGTAGAATAGGTTTGGGAAAGTATATGTCTGTTGTGTATTTGTCTTCTGGTGTTTGAGTCTAAAATAGAATTTTGAAAAAGAAAACAAGTCGTAATATCCTTTAAAATGATTTTGAATTACTAGGTCTGTATCTTTTGTTAATTTACTTGCATATTGCATCCCAGGGGAGCTAGGTGGCCCAGTGGATAGAATACCAGGCCTGGAGCCAGGAAGACTAAACCTCAAATCTGGCTTCAGACATTCACTAGCAGTGAGACCCTGAGCAAGTCACCGACCCCTGTTGATGTCAATTTCCTCATCTGTAAAATGAGCTGGAGAAGGAAATGACCAACCACTCCAGTATCTTTGCCAAGAAAACCCCAAATGGGGTCACAAAGAGTCTGAAACAACTGAAAAACAGCTGAACTGAATATTGTATCCTATCCCCCTCCCCAGCATGTAAGCAACTTGAGGTCAAAGGGCTGTATCATTTTTAGTTTGTATTGCCAACACTCGCCACAGTGCTTTGCACAAAATGGATAGTTAATAAATACTTGAAATAAATTGAATTATCCTCTTTGAGAGTTCATTTCTTCATCTGTAAAATGTGGATAAAAATACCTGCCCATCCTACTTTATAGAGTCTTTATCAGAAACAAATGAAATTGTCGGTGCAAAAATGCTTTGAAATCTATAAAGTGTTATAAGATATTCTTATCACAATTTTAGAGGTTTTGTTTCTTGTAAATATGTATGAATATGAAGACAGCCCCTCTTGTCAGTCATGGTTTTTTCCCCTGGTAACCAGACTCATAAGTAAAAAATATGGTGTGATATCAAAAAACAAGAGGCCAAAGTTTTGCAGGAAACTCAAAAGCCTCACATTTACACATCACGAATATCTTCTTTCCACAGAAGGCCCTGTGGATTAGGCAAACATGAATCAACATTATTTTTTAAAATGAAATTGGCTGTATCTTAACAGATGAGAAAAGACTGGTTCCAGAGATAGCAGCCATTTGAGAATGAGATCTGCATGAGCAGTTAGCTTGTTGACTGATCAGAGAAAAGAATAAAGTCAACTTTATCTTTTGCAGAAAAGGATAAAGATAAAGCGTATAGGATAAAAATGAGCCGATAAATCAATAAATAAAGCATAAGATGAAAAGACACCTGTGGTTACTCCAACCTACCCATTTTAAAGAAGCGTTGATTTTTTTTTAATGGAAAAAAGAGAAAGAATAGACATTGACTCTCATCTTAGGGAAGTTGAATGGATGCCAAAGGGGCTCAGAAGCCACCTCAGCCAAGAAACACTTCTTCTTGCCGAGCAAAGACATAACAGCAGCCAAAGAATGCATCAGGTGATCATGCAGACTTATTTCAATCCATCGATCAACAAGTATTGATCAAACGCCACCTATGTTCTAGTTACTGTTGAGACCTGAAGACATAAACATGAAATGAATGAAACAATTCCTGCTCACCATGAGCTTTCACTTAAATGAGAGAGTTCAGGGCACACACTACCCATTTATCCTTCTTATAGTGGTGTAGAGGGATCATGCTTAGAGGGCCACATGACCTCGAGGATAGTGCTAGACCCAGAATCAGGAGATTAGGGTTCGAAATCCCTCCTTAGCTATTTCTTCACTTTGTGTTCATAGGCCATTCTCTTCACCTCTCCAAACCCCACTTTCATCATCTGTAAAAAAGAAGATAATGATACTTACCTTACAGGGTAATTGTGAGGAGAATACTATATAAACCTTAAAATGCTATGGAAATGATAGTTATTAACTTCTAAAGTGTCCCTACATTGATCAACATTCAATCAACAAGCATTCATGAGATGCCTACTATGTGCCAGGAATGTGCTAGGCCAGGGATGGGGAGCCTACAGCTTCAAGGCCACATGTGGCCCTCTAGGTCCTCGAGTACAACCTTTTGACTGAATCCAAACTTCACACTGAACAGGATTTAGTCAAAGGGTTGTTCTCTAGGACCTAGAGGGCCATATATGGCCTCAAGGCTGCAGGTTCCCCATTCCTGTTAGACACCTGGGATTCAGATACAAAAGGGAGATGATGCCTGACCTCGAGGAGCTCACGTTCTACTGAGGGGTTTCGACACGATTAAAAATAAATATAAGATGTATAGAAAATAAATACAAAATTACTTCAGAAGCAGGGGAGGCAAGGACACAAAGGACTGAGAGAATCAGGAAAGACCTCTTGAAAGAGATGGAGGAGAATCCCAGGCATGTGAGACAACCTAAGCTAAGGCAAAGTGGGAAGGCAGTGAAATGTCAAATATGGGAAATATCAAGTAGATTCATTTGGAGGAAGCATAGAGCTCATGAAGAGAAGTGAAGTAGAATCAACATGGAGCCATATTGTCAAGGGCTATAAATGCCAAATATGGGGCTTCCTGAGCAAAGAAGTAATATCATCAGCTATGTGGCACAGTGGGTAGAGAGCTAGATTTGGTGACAGAAAATCCTGAATTAAAATTCTGTCTCAGATACTTACTAGCTGTATGACCCTGGGCAAGTTCCTTACCTTCTTCTCTCAGTCTCAGCTTGCTTATTCCTAAAATGGGCATAATGACAGCATCTATTCCACAGTGGTGTTGTAAGGAATAAATGAGATATGCATAAAGTGCTTTGCAAACCTTCCAGCACTATACAAATGCTGGCTGTTGTTAAAATAATTAGGAGTGTGCTTTAGGAATACCAATTTGGCAACTATGTGGAAGATAGATTGGAAAGAAAAGAGACTAGGGACAGTGAGACCAGCTAGTCTACTGTAGTAATACATGAGTCAGCTGGGATGGTCACAGTACGGTGGAGGGAAGGAGATGGATAGGAGAGATATTGGAGAGGTAGAATCAGTAAGATTCGACAGCTGATTGTACATACACAGAAGGATGGGTTCTATACGGTAAGTACTCTTACTTTACTACCCATATTCTCCTTGTGTTGCATTGATTGGGAGGGAAGGTTGGTGAGGGGAGACAGGGAGGAAAGAGACTGGGCCTAGAGCAGCTGTGATTGGCTCTGCTTCTGACTCTTTGGATGGCCCTGGGTCCTAAAGCCTGGGGACTCCATCAATAGTCTTGGGTTTCCCATCAAGTGTGATACCTTGTAAACTTTACAGGTCAAAGAATTTATTTAATATACTTAGCTATCATTAAGTCATTAGTCATATTTTAGTCATTATTAAAGAGAAGGAAGGAAAGAAACAAATATTTAGTAAGTACCTACTATGTGTCAGGAACTGTGTTAAGTGCTTTCTAAATATTATCCCAATTGTTTCTCACAACATCCTTCCTTGTGAGTTAGGTGCTAATATTATACTCAATTTACATTTGAGGGAATTGATACAGATAGAGGTTAAGTGACTTGCCCAAGGTCACACAGCTGGTAAATGCTTTAGGATGAATTTTAACTGAGGTCTTCCAGACCCTATCCATGCTGTAGTACCCTATCCCTGGCACCAGCTAGTTACTTCTAGGAATGAATAGAAACATTATCTCTTTGACGAAATAAGTTGATTTTTAAAATAATGTCACAATCAGAGATGAGATGTATTATTTAGGGGAGGATTATGCTAAATAATTTGCCAACTGTTAAAGCTATGACTATTTTTTTGTAAAATATTATCCCCTCCAAATGAATGGCATGCATGTAAGCCACCCTGTAATCTAATGGTAGAAGCACAAATATAATGTTGAAAGGTATCACCTGACTAAAACTGGTAACAGAGGCCTATTTCTCCTTTGATTGGATTAGGAATTCTAGCCTTATTCCTCTTTCTTTCTCAACATATCAAATTACCCTTAAAGCTCTGGGGTTTGTTTTTTTTTTTTAATAAATTCTATTCAAAATGAGCAATTTTATTTCCATCTATAATTAGTACCTCAGAGGCTGCTAAGTGGCTCAGCCAGGTGAACTCAGGAAGACCTGAGTTCAAATGCAGCCTCAGATACTTAATAGCTGTCTGACTTGATAAGTCACTTAACCTCTGTTTGCCTTAATCTACTGAATAAGGAAATGGCAAGCCATTCCAGCATCTTTACCAAGAAAACCCATGGACAGTTTTGGCATGCTGTGTCCCACAGGATTACAAAGAATCAGACACCACTGATCTACCCAAAAACAACAAATTAGTACTACCCTTTGATCATAACCAGTCATTTAGTGAAGTTATTCTCTCTCCTCTTACATAATCTAGGGCATAATACAAGCAGAGGGATATTTGGGTGGCGAAGCGAAAGGGAACATAACTGAACTCGGTGGCTGTAGGGACTGGTTTGAGTGATCTTTGTTCTTTCTACTTCTTATGCTTGCATTACAGACTGAGCTGGAAGAGACCTTAGAGGCCATCTAGTCCAACCCCTTCATTTTACAAATGAGGAAACTGAGGCCAAGAGAAGTGAGTGACCTGCTCAAAATCACAGAGATGGGTCTCCTGAAGCCAGTCTAGGGGTCCTCATGCTCCACCACCAGAAAATACTGAGTAGAAAAGCCTCAGGCAAGAGAACCATGTGACTGTTTTTCAACCTCATCAGAGTTCAGACTTTCCCAGGTTCTCACAGTTCATTCGTTTTCATCGTACTAACAGAAACTTGTCTGGCAAGAAAGCCGACGCAAACCTGAATATGTTCTTTACCCTCTTTGTTGCTCTCTTACTTTTCTGGTTTTTGACTGGGTCTTCCTGTCTCTCCAAAATTGTGTGGGGTCTCTCACAGACCCAACCCCACTCTGATCTGCACAGGTGGTTTGACCAGCTCCATTTATTATATAAGGAATTTCATCCCTCCTTAGGCAACCTGATCTCTCCCCCAATTTACTAACAGTGCAGCCCATTGCAGCTCTGAAGCCTCTGAGCTCAAGAGATCCCCTAGCCTCAATCAGTCTGGTAGAAGGGGTTACAGATACTGGCCTCCACACTGGTTGCTGAAATCTTTCTTTTAAAGAAATTGAATATTAACTGTTACATTCCTGATGTTAACTGTGAAAACTTTCTGTGTAACACGTATTTAATAGACACCAAATTGGTGGGGAAAAAAGTTGAACATATAGCTACAGGAAAAAATACTATTTAACAATATTATTTAGAGTTAAATTAATTTTATTATGAACTTTTCCAAGTGCATTTGAAAAATGTAATGCTACTTCTTGTTCCTTATCCATTTTTTTAAACCACGAGATTTTCTAGCTTCATGAACCTTTCCTCGATTGCCATAATTTTTATTGTTATATTGGATATCTCCAGTTGTCATTTTCAATCTATAAAGGACTTTTTTCACAGAGTAAGAGGTCTAAACAAGAACTGTGTCCACACATTCCTGATGCAGTAGACAGCTGAGGCAATTACTTATTTAAAATACACAAAACCACAACAACTTGTCCCTAAAATACCCAAATGATGGAAGGCAGTGATTTCTTTTTTTTTTCTTTTTGGCTTAAATTATCTAGATAGTGACCATTAAGGCTCTACTCCATCTTGTGGGTCTAAAGAGATCTAAAGGAATTCAGAAGCAGTGACTCATCTTGCATCTAGAGGACCATATCTAGAAGATAACACATACTTCCCTCCACTCAGTATAGTGGGGGACTCTGGGTATGGAACGTTGCATACCGTGCCAGATACACTTACTATGTTGCTTTGTTTGGCTTAACTGTTTTTCTTTGTCATAAGGGAGGGTTCTCTTAATGAGGAACATTATTGGGAAATAACTGTGATATAAAAAAGCATCAACAAAACATTTCAAATAAAAATAAAAAGACCTAAAGTATTTTACAAAACACCGATAGCTCATCGGCTCTTTTCTTCCAAAGGATACCATCTGCTTACTGAAATTCATCCTCTGGACCATTTGCGTGACTAAAATGAAACAGAAGCCAGGACTCTTGACTTTCATATACTGTCCTAACCATTAGACTACCCCATTGCCTTAAGTTTCCCACTAGTAACTATTGGGAGACAGGATTAGAATTGAGGATGTTCTTAGTAAAATATCAGATTGTTTCTTCTAGCCTCGGGGAAGTAGATCAGAATATACTCATTCAAGACATTTTACCTCCCACGGTTAACCTTTCTCCACAGGGCTTCTGTTTGTCATACTTAACACATCTGGTAGACCACAGAGATACAGAATTACGTTGGTTTAAATGACTACGATGCAGTTCCAGCCTGACATAAAATTTTACCACTTCCCCATGTATACAGTGCATTTTCAATAATAAAGTTCATAGGGAATTTGCTGACAGAATGAGGCTTTTTCCTGGGTAGGCCCCAAAATCTGTAGTCACATTTCTTTAAGGGTGAAAAATTGAACTATGCTTTAAAATAACACGGCCACATTCAACACCACAAGAGGGAATTGGTTGGCATGACTCTAACAATGCGTTGACTCCAGATGCTGTACTCAAACTGCAAGACTCCAGTAAAGAAGTATATATAACCTAGGGAGAAAGAATTCTACTTAGACAATGTAAAAAAATGAGTCACCCCAAATAATACTTTAAAGCCCCTTTCTAATTTTGAAGTCCCACGAAATAGGTTGGTATTTATTCATTTGTTCTTTAAAAAATAAATTCATCCAGGTAGTGTCCCAGGTACTTAATATTCATTGACATTCAAGAACAATTCTAGGTTTCTAAAATAAGCATGTGTCCTACGAATGTCCTAATTATAGAAAAAAAAAATCATGCAACTTCCTGAACTTAGCTCCTTAAATTTGGATTCTGGTGATGTCAATTGCATCTTAGGATCTGAAGCTTTATTTCCAAAATATTAAGAGAGTGGGGGAAAGAAGACAAAAATGAGGAGGAGGAGACATAGGAAAGGATGAGAAGAAAGAAGAGAAGGAAGAAGAACAAGAGGAAAGTGACAAGAGAAGGAGAATAAAGAGAAGGAAGAAGAGATTAATAGAAAAACTAGAGATAAAGACAAAAATTACTGAATGGGAGTTTCAAATGATCAAATATGTGGCTGTTGTAAGGCCTTTTCCTTTTGAATCCAACATGCTAGTGGCTCAAGGAAGTCTATGAATGAGGTCCCTGTAAACTGCAGAGATTAATTTATATTTTACCATAATAATTTAGTATAGCATATTGTTATAAATTTCCTTATTCATAGCATTTGAAACCAATATTTATTATCATTTTCATTTCACACAAAGTAATTTTTTTTAACTCTTTGTGTTTTCTACCTTCTATAATTTAAGTAAATTCTGATATCTGAATGACTAACCCATAATTCCTTCCTATAACATCATTAAACATGTATTAGGCCCATTTTGTAGAAGATGTATATAGACAAATAGGACTAGCTTCTGAAAAGTGAATAGGGTAGAAATACTTACCATTTTTTTCATAGACGGCATCTATCCTGTTACCAATTCCTGGGAATTCTTCCTCAAGTAGTCTGGGATAGCCTTTGTTCATTGTGTGATTATTTTCATCATAGCTACAGCAATCAGAAAAAGGAAATCTCTTATCAGCTGGATAGCATTAGGAGAGAAAACTGAGAGAAGGTCTTGACATTGGGTTCCCTATTTGAATCCAAATAACCAGAAATATTAATATAGCTCCAGGTACTTAATAGGGGCAGCTAGATGGCCCAGTGGATAGAATGCTGGCCCTGGAGTCAGAAAGACTCATCTTCATGAGTTCAAATCCAGGCTCAGTTACTTAAAAGCTGTCTGACTCTGGACCAGCCACTTAACTCTGTTTTCCTTGGTTTCCCCATGAGCTGGAGAAGAAAATGGCAAGCCACTCTAGTATCTTTGCCAAGAAAACCCTAAATGGAGTCAAAAAGAGCCTGACTGAAGAATGACTCAACAACAAAAGGTCCTTAGTGTATGTTCAATGGAGATTTGATAATGAACAAATCTTGTAACCTCGGGGTTCAACATTTCAGCTCCCTTGGTTTCAGCTTACTTATCTATAAAATGAGGAGGTTAGATTAAATGACCTGAATAGTCCATTCTACTTCTAAATCTATGAACCTATAAGCCCTAAATCTATGATCTTATGATGGCTATCTGAAAACTACTTTTTGTAAACTGACTCAGAGACCTTTCTTGATTCCATAAGGTAGAACATCTAAATTGTAAGGATGCCATTGAAAATGACCTACCAAGCTATGCAGATTCATTCACTGATTCATTCAAAAAAGTTTTTAAAAGCCTACTACTTGCAAGGCTTGGCAAAAACTACAATACAAAGATCTGGCTTCTGGACTCAAGGAGCTTATATTGTAGTAGGGGAGATAAGGCCTGCTCATGAATAATAACTTAGAATAATGGAAAATATACTAGACCTGAAGTTCAGATCTTCCTTCTAATACTTACTAACTTGGTGAGAGCATGGACAAAGTCTCCAGCTCTAGTTTTCCTAATCTATAAAATGGGAATGATAATAGAACTTATCTCACAAGGTTGCTGTGAGAGTCAAATGACTTATTGCATTTAAAGCCTTTGGGAAACTTTAAAGAGCTATTTAAATGTTCATTAGATGTAATACAAGGCAGCGTGACAAGTATCCTAAAAGAAGACAAAAAGTTTCATGGGAGTTCAGAATAGGGAGAGAGCTCTTCTGGTTGAGGTGATGAAGAAAGGAGTGGCAGAGGAAATGGCATCTCAGATAGTGCTGAAGAAGACAGGATAATTTTTATAGGGAAAAGTTAGAGTGACAAGGACTTTTCCACTTGAGATAGTGAAAGTCCAAAGGCTTGGAAGAATACAGCAACAAATATTAAGTGGGCCAATTTACAGTGTAGGAAACAAATGGAAGATTGGTGGGAGATAAAACTAGGAAAGGAAAACTAGGACTAGCTATGAAGGACTTTCAAACATCTTTGAAGGACACAGAATTTGGACGTTTTTTCTTTGCCCAACTCCCCAGTGGGACTAGTACTCACTCTAAATTGAAGACCTTTTAGAAAAGTGTTGGGTAAAGGGCAGACAAGTTTGGGGTTTCCAAAGAGAGGAACTATGATAACTAGTCATGTCTTGGAAGGAGGGGGAGAGAAGTGTGAATTAGGAAGGAATGACTAAAAAGGGGACAAGAAAGGAGGGTTTGACATTGAATGAAACTGCCTAAGTGGGAGTCATAACTGCATTGTAGCTGAGGCAACTAATTAGCAGACGATAGTTAAAGACCAAGGGCACCTAGGAACGGATGCATTAGATGCAATTATGCTGGGGCCCTTTTTAAAAGACTTATGGTATTTTAAACCCATTCAACATTTATTAAGTTTCTTCTGTGTATAAGACACTGGGGTTAGCACTGGCAATAGGAAGACAAAATGAAAAACTCCTTACCCTTAAGGTTTACATAATACTGGGGGAACAATTTAAAATTTAGCAGTCCCACCTGATTGATTTGTCTATTTAGGATTCATTTTTTAAAATGTGGCACCTTTTACTTTGAGTTTTCTAAGTGCAAGACTAAACTGACCTGTATGTAAGAACTTTCACGGTGGGAAGGATACACAGTGGAAAAGAAGATTCTGTAAGCATGGTTGCCCTACCTCCAGAAGTGATCTCCAGTGAAAAAGAGGGTCTCTCCTGTTGCTTCAAGGTGGACTGCAGCATTTATCCTCTTCACCTCTTTTGGGAACCCCAGCTCAGAGATTTTCTTGGGGTACTCCTTCAGTATGTCATAGCCATTCAGGGCCCAAAACTTTCTGCCTAGGATAAGTGAAAGAACAGCATTTCAGGATCCCAAGAGAATCTTTTAAAATGTATAGATGTTTATCTTAATGAAAGAGGAGCCATGAATGACCTAAACACATGAATTTTGTCACCGTATCTCTGGAAGTATGAAGTTACAAACATGATTCAAGCCAAGTTTAAATCCAGTCCTCCCAATTTCCTAACCATGAGTTCAGCCACACAAATGTTTCCATGCTTTGCCAATTGTTATTGCATTTCTATGCATATATATATATATACTATGCATATATATATATATACATACATATGCATTAAATTTAGGAGGAAATTAACATAAAAGTTCTGCATTAATCTGCAAACAAGATAGCACTAATACTAAATTATAGGTTGATACTAGCTAGTAGAGATCATGGTACCATGGAAAGCAGGTTATTAGCTTTGTGAGATTAGGCAAATCAATTAATTTCCTAAGCTTTGGAATCCTCAGCTGTACAATGAAGGTACTAAACTAATGGTCTGTAAGGTCTCTCTGACATCTAATCTGTGATTTTGAAATTCTATTTTTCAAGGTCTAAAACAGCTTTTGCCCTTGTAATTAATACTCAGTTGTACAAGGTCCATTGATTAAATTAAACTGAAAATTTTGACACTATGGCCTAAAATTAACTTAAATCTCCCACAGATCAAATTTGGAGAGAACAAACAAGCCTGTTGGGTGCTCTTATGAGATTGTCTTCATCTATTCTTTCTGAAATTCAAAGTATTTACACCCAAATTTCTGCAGATGCTGCAGTAGAATTGGAGTGGTTCTGAATTTGATTGTGTATACTCAAAAGGAAGAAAAATCAGGGGAAAGCTCCCTGGAAGAAGACTTACCTCTAAAGATGAATATTAGGTCATGAGCAGGGTTCTCATACGCAGCATCAATACTGTTTGGAAGTTCTGGCCAAAATGATTTGGTTAAAAACAGATCTGGCTCAATCATCTGAGGATGCAGACGCCAGAAGAATCTAAGGAAGGCAAGGATAAAGAGTTCCCGTTGCATGAAATGATGCCTCTTTCCTGCTCCTATACAAATAGTGTGTACTTAATAAATGCTAGCTGACTGGCTGACTGTCCCCATTGCCTATTCCAGAAGATCTACACCAAGTCAATGTGCATTTTCAGCTTCAATATGCTTAGACTATAGGCATGAGAGACACAGTCTTTCCATTATTTAAGAAAAAAGTTTTATTTTTAATGCAAAGTGGAAGTAGTGTGTTAGTACCATGATTACAGGATTATTGTGTATTTCAGAACTTAATAGGATCTTAAGATCATAGCAATAAAGCTAGAAAGGACCTCAGAGTCCATCCAGTCTAGCCCCCTCATTTTACAGTTGAAGAAACAGGGCCCATAGAGGTTAAGTGACTGGGCCAAGGTCATGTAGGTAATAAGTGTCAGAGTTAAGATTTAAACCTGGGTTTTTAGACACCTAATTCTCAGACTCTTAATCCAGCATTCACTCCTTTGTACCTATGGTATGGAACAGAATACGCATTTTCTGGCATTCATTATGTGCCAGGCATTGTATATACTAAGTGCTTTTTATATACATTATTTCATTTAATTCTCATGATAACCCTGGGAAGTAAGCACCTGTATTATTTCCATTTTACATACAAGGAAATTAAGACAGAGGATAAGGGGCTTGATAGTTAAACAGCTAGTGTCTGAAGTCAGGTTTGAATTTATGTCTTTCTGACTCCGAGACTAGCTTTCTCTTTACCACAGCAGCAGCTGCCTCTGGTCCCAACCGAAAAAGCTACAAGAGGATTTCATGAAAAGCCTTTTCGGTAGTGAAAAAATGATGCTGCCTTTTCACTACCACATTTTAAAATGTTTTTTTTTATAAGCTTTTTTTCCTCCCAAAAATGATTTCTTCTTCCCTGAATTAAAAGCTTTCTATATTAGGAATACTTTTGAACAATGGACACAGCACCCAGTTTTTCAATGTACTGTTTATGCAGTATATTTGCCTCCTGTCATCCACACGTGAGGGATTTCTAAATTGAAATGTTACCTCCTTTTATCTAGGAATACTATTGAGAAAGACGATAATGACGTAAACAGTAACTATATTTAATGCCAAAGCAACCAGTCACAAAGTGAAAAGTTTAGTCATTCGATTTACCCTTGACTTCACTCTGGGGAGTGTGTGTGTGTGTGTGTGTGTGGTGTGTCTTTATTCCCAGTGCTTAGCACAATGTCTGACACATGTTGACTTGATTTGACTTGAGCTCATTAATATAATGGCACCCTCCTTAGCAGATAATTTTATAGATGACCATGTTGAGAAAATTTATCCATTTGAAGCCAAACTTTTTAAATAAACCTGTCCAAATTTCAGAAGTTTGGATGAAAATCGGTCACCAGTCCCTACCTCAAAGACTGTCCCAGGTAGAAAGATCTGCCGGAGTTTATGCTTCACTGGCAAAGCCTTCAAGGAACCAAGAGAGTCTCTAGCCCATTAGAGTAAAGTGAAATAAAGAAGTAAAAAAAAGGAAATTGGATTTTTTTCACCAATTTGATAACATTTTTTTCACTTGGCACAGATATGTTTGCACCTGCAGACATTGTTTCAGATGTATTTTTCAAATGTTTCTTGTTTGGATGAAAATTGTACTTACCTATCTTTAAAGATGATTGTTTCTCCTCGAAGGCTAGTGATAGCATCCAGTGACAAGGCAGGATCACATTTGTCTGGGGTTTTGGGATGTTTAGGGTCTGGGTCTTCATCTCCAGGACCTGGAATCATGATTTGAATCATAAGGATGGCTGCTGGTTCTCTAATGTGAAATGACTGCATTTTATGTAAAAATTACCATCCCATTAACAGTAAGCCACAGGACTGCTACTGATGAATCCTTCCCCTCATCCCTCTCCCAACATGAGATGGTAGAAAAAGCACTGCATGGAAAACCAAGAAACCTGTGTTTACACCCCACTTCCACCATCAATTACCTGTAGGTTACTGGGTAAAACACTCAGCCTTCAGTTGCCTCCTCTGGAAAATACTCCTCTAACCTAACTCATGTAGTTACTGTGACTATCAGATGAGATTACTGTGTACAAAAGAACATACATTGCAAAGCATACATGTGTACATGTTATACAAAGGTAGGAAAGAAATTTAGGTTGTGTTTGAGAATATTTGTTTGGTTTGGTTGGTATATATTTGAGATTTCTTTGGTATAGGGAACTCCTGGTGAAGGAATCCCTTCCGTAGGTTGTAGTTTGTTGTTTTTTTTTGGCAAGGCAATCTAGGTTAAGTGACTTGCCCAGGGTCACACAACTAATAAATGTCAAGTATCTGAGGTCAGGTTTGAACTCGCAACTCCAGGGTCAGTGTTCTATCCACTGCACCACCTAGCTGCACCCCATAGGCTGCAGACTGACAACTCACCTATAACTTATGATCCTGGAGTGCTATATAAGGCTCTGAGAAGTTTTACATGATTTGTCCATGATCACACAACTAGTCAGTGTTAGACTCAGATCTTGAGCCTACATCTTCCTAACTCCAAAGTTTCTGCTCTGTCCACCACCCATGGATATTTTTAAACACCAACATATCAAAATAAAATTTTTTTTAAATGCCTGAGAGGTGTGGTTTTTCTATTCAGACTTTCTGGGTCATTTTAGAAAAATGTGACCATATTCTCTCCAGATTTAATGGATAAACTAATATGGGTGGGTAGAAAGTTATTCAGAATTTAGAAAACTAAGACATGCCCTTATTCCGATTAACCATGTCTATCTATAACATACCATAGAGAGTTTGGATGCCTTGTACATCATCATCAGGAAGCACGAAGCCACTTTTGCCAGTGTAGGTATAGATGGGAAACATAAGTGCCCCAGGATCCTTGGAGTGGTCCAGGCCCAAGGAGTGGCCAAATTCATGGGCAGCAACAAGAAACAAGTTATATCCTATAAGAAAAAAAAGTCAAGCCCAGTTAATAAAAACTCATCTAAAAAAAATTATAAAGTACGATTTAACAACCTCGTGAGGCGGGTGGTACAAATATCATTGATCAGCTGAGTGATATGGTGGACAGAGCATTAGACTTGTATTCAGGAAGACCTGAGATCAAATACTGTCTCAGGCATTACCAATCATATGATACCAAGAAAGTCACTTAACCACTATCTGCCTCAGTTTCCTGAACTGTAAAACGGAGATAATACCTACCTCACAAGATTGTGGTAAGAAAAGAATGAAATAATATTTATAAAGCTTTTGCATACCTTGAAGTACTATATTAATGTCATCATTATTATTTTTATTAGTATTACAGTCATTTAGATAAGGGAACTGAAGATCAAGTAAGTAACTTGTATATAATCACATAATTAGCAAATTCAAAACTGAGATTTAAATTCAGATATTGTGACTCCAAAGTCGAATGCTGTATCAAGGCACTTTGATTTAGCCTCAAAAAAAGTGACCTTGTCTTATTCCTGGGGTTAATGGTATTTGTACTTTCTATCTCACAGAGTTATCCTTGAAGAAAAGTTTTGTAAATGTGAAGGCCTTTTATAAATGTCAACCATTATTGTTGACAAAATAGTTTTATTATTATTAATCTTAGAATTACTCACAGAGCACAATGGCTTGACTATAATATTGACCACTGTATGTTTACATAATTAAAACAAGTTTATTTAAATTGAATTGAAGCATTACTTTTTTGACACCTTTATATTTTTACCCTCTCTCTTATATGTGTTGTTGCTGTTCATTTTTCCGTCATGTTTGACTCTTTACAACCTCATCTGGGTTTGGCTTTGCCATTTCCTTCTCCAGCTCTCTTAAAGATGGAGAAACCAAGGCATACAAGGTTAAGTTACTTGCTCAGAGTCACACAGTCACCAAGTATCTGAGACCAGATCTGAACCCAAGAAGATGAGTCTTCCTGACTCCAGGAGCAGTGCTCTATCCAATGAGCCACCTACCTGCCCACTGTACTTCCTACCTGCCTATATATAATTCTCACTTTATCCCTTTTCTTATGCCTACCATTCAGTAGTATAACACCAATCGATTTAAATAACTTCAACTTGTTTGTATATGCTGTGTGATCATTTCTGGCTACCAAATTTGAATGCCAATTATCTGAACTAGACCAGTTCATAATAATTCAGTGTGAAAAGCTTCATTTTCTACCTCTCTTTTAAAGAGGTCAGAAAACTGTGCTGTTAAAATATGAGGGGACACTCACTACATATGGAAAGTATATACTAGTTGCATAGCCCAAGGCTATATATATGGCCCTTGTATATGTAGTTTTATATACAAGGCAAGCAGCATCAAAAAGATCCTCAGCTTTTTATGGCAAGCTTTCATTCCTGATCCTACAACATACATAAAGATGTACAGTAAGTAAAAATATACCTACCAGAGAAGTAATTGTTCTGAGAAAAAGGACAGTAGGGTGCAGGTCCTATACATGTTTTGAGCAATGACTCTTTTTTAAAACATTAGCAGATCAGTTAAGTCCTTTATTTCCAATATTTCTTAAAAGGATATTAATAAGACTTCTGAGTTATTTAGGTCTAAAGAATTTTAGATTTCTAGAAGCACAATCTTCAGCAAATACTAGGATTTTTAAAAGCTATGCCAATGGAACATAAGCTGTGGCAGAGACTACACACCTGGTAAAGGTTCACATGCAGGTACCATTAAAGACAATATGTTACCAAAAGATTACCCTCACCAATTTGGAAGAGGAGAGGCATATCACCAGGGGACAGACCAGCAGAAAGTGATTTTTTTTTTTCTCCCACAACTACTCATCAAAGTCATCTACTAAGTTATCAGTGGGGGAGTGGTCAGCTTGTGCTCTGCGGGGATGGGTGGAATGGCCACATCTACAATGCAAGCACAGATTCTTACAGGATTGAAGTATGCAGATAAAGATGAGAGACAGAGACAGAAAGATAGAGGGCAAGTGATCTATATAGAGATGTACATATACACATATATAATACATACACATATGTATATATGCTTATTTGTATATATACAGTAATAGAAGGTTCAAGAGAATCATCATCATACTTTACACATACACTTACATATAAGATGATTCACTTGAACCTCCAATAAGTATATACATGTATAAATACATGGGTAATGATTATTCACTTGAAATGTCTATAATTTCTTACTTTCTTACAGTTTTCTGACCTCTTTAAAGGTGAGCAAGTCTTTAGCCTAACCTAGAATTACTAGACTACATACACATTCTAAATTAACTGTTCAGTTTGAAATATTTGGATGAAATTACCTTTGGCACTATTTGTCCAAATCTCATCATCATCAAAATGAGCATCCCCTCCATAGTTGGGCCCAGGAGGAAAAGCATGAGCCAGAAGTCCAGAAGGTCCATCAAAGGGATAGAAGTCTCCATGTTCTGTAAATCAAAGCAGCATTTAGGAATCCCATTTTAAAAATGGTCCAAAGCCCAAAAGGCATTTCTAGCGAATGGCTCTGCTCTCTTACCTTTTGTTCCAAAGGAGATCATGATATCAGCAGTACCATTGTGGAGCCTGGTAAAGTTGAGAGGTGTCACATCAGACCAGACCTTCAGTGCTTTTCTTATTGCCTTGTCCACTTCTGCTTGGGTCATGTCTGGGGTGTAATTCAGGATCCTGCTCATCAGAGGAAACTAAAGTCAAGCTTCTATTGGGGTTCAAATTATTTTAGAATGAACTTCCTTGGAAGGCTACCAGACATTTCACTGGACAGAGCTCTCTTTCTTCAAAGTAGCTCTTGATTCCCAGGGTTTTATTCATGAATGAGTAAAGGGCCCTGGTCAACATGATTTCAAACTAGTTGGTGGAAAGTGAAAAATCCCAACATCTGTGCACTTCTAAGTAGGCAGATGTTTGCCATCATGTAGACAAAGTCTCCAGATGTTTTATGGAACTTTTCATTTTGCATCCAGAAGTTTGAGGGGTTCTGTTGATACAGAAGAGACTCAAAACAACTACAAGTTTCCTAAAAAGGAAACAGTTCATTTTTCTGCCTTTTGCATTATCATAGTAAATTGATATGATGTCTGTCACACATTTGTAAAGCACATCTTCCTAATTAGTCTTCTATGTCAGTAATGAATTATAGCAATTCTCAAAAGAATATTTTGTTATTTTTAGAGAAAAAAAGACTTTTCACATACATGATGGTTTTACTTCAAAATGTAAGGCAATTTCTAGTTACAATCTTTTCACAGAGCTAGGAAGAAATACCAATGCACAGGATATATTTGGACCTGAATCCTACATACTAACTGGAAAATTATAATATTCTGTCACGGCTATACATGTCACTTACATTTCTTTTAACTTAAGTTTCCTGATTGAAAGTAGACAATTAAGCATAAAAAGAGCAAAGAAGTGACAAAGAAGAACCATCTAGCATTTTACCTGTAGGTTAAATCAAACTGAGGCCACTTGATATTTCGGGGGAAAAAGTTATATTCTCCCACGTCAGGGACCCCACATCTGGGCTTCTTCATCACATCTAAAGTATCATCATCTAGTTTGCCAGTGACTTCCAAGCCAAAGAATGATTGCATTTCTCTAAGTTTTTCTGCTGCAGTTCCTGATGTCTTCTTCATCAGTATGCCAGCAGGGTTAGAATAAAGATTGTAGTATGTCTTCAAATAGTTCTAGAAAAGAAACAGTGACTGTTATAATCCCAAAGATTAGGCTAATAGGACATTCAAAAACACAGCAATATCCTACCTCTGCAAACTGGAGGTCCTCCTGTGTCAAATCATCATCATCATCATCATCATCATCATCATCATCATAGGGTACAGGGAAAGCTGAACAACATGTCCAGCTCAATAGAAAGCAGGCAGCTATGACACTTGGCTTCATCTTGGCTTTTGACACTTGGAAGCTGCTGTTTTGCCAAAGGAATGGTGCCTTTACTTTTATAGACCTAAACTGGTGAGTCATCTATTATAGAAAAGTTTCAACTTCTCAGTCAGTGCAAGGTAAACATGCTTACTTGGCTACTTTGTTTTGCCCAAGAAGTTGTGGTTTGTGGTAAAATTTGAGGGAAATATAAAATGTAGGTCTCTCTGGTTTCCACAGGGTCTCAAAACCTAGTTTGCAAAATTGACATACTAAGCAGATTTTTTGGCACTGTGGGAAATAGGGGAGTTGATTTTTCTCTTCACAGTGATTTTATTTTTGGCCATTTACTATGTTAATTTATTCAATATTTCAAGAATTTGAGAATTGGATTACTTGGATGTTTCCTCCATATAAGCAGTTTACAAGCCCTCCAGGATTTCATAGATGGTAGGCATAAATTTCTGAAAGAAAAAAAAAATTATCACACTAACAACAATCCCATAATGAACTTTTACACATCCTTCCAATCTCTCAGCTTCTCAATTTTGACATTATCCTTGACTCTTAACTCTCGTTCATCCTGTGTACCCAATCAATCAACAACTCTTGTCATTTTTATCTCTGCAACATCTCTCATATACATGCCCTCCTCTCCACTCCTACAGACACAACCCTAGATCAGGTCCTCATCACCACCTTACGTCGGACTACAGCAATAGGCTTCTACTTGGTGTGAGCACAAGCAAGGTGGGATTTTTGTTGGGCTTTTTTCTTCTTGTTGTTGGAGTTCAGTTTCCCAAGCTCAGGCTAAATTGTAAACATCTGAAGCATTAATCTCCTTTGAACTCTGATAATTCACAGCTAGGTTGAGTCAAGTAGGTTTTGTGTCTTCTGACTCTCAGTCATTTAGGGGCCAAGTCTTTGTTATATATTCTGGGAGGTTGGCGTTTTGCTTTGGGGGGTTAGCTCATGAGAAGGATCTTTTGATTTCCTAGTCAAAACTCTGAGACTCTGAATAGCTAGCTGTATTTTCAGAGCCCCCCGACCATTTTATATGTCTGTGCTCCCTTGATCCAGTAATGTATGTAAAATATATAGCAATATTGCTATGCTCAAACAGCTGGAGCCTGGTCTGTTGGTCTTTGTGCTAATTTCTCTGCTTGTATTTTCTATACTCATTTCTTTCTCCGTAATTAAAGTAGGATTGTTAACCTCTTTAAAGCTGTATCCTTTATAAGGCAGATCAAAAGAACCTGTGCTAGCAGGCCATCTTGGGTATGCTAGGGTGCTTGCTATTACACTTGGTCTCTCTGCCTCCAGCTTCTGCCCACTTAAATCCATCATCTACAGCCACCAAAGTGATTTTCCTAAAGCACACATTGGATCATGTCACTTCACTGATCCATAACCTCCAGTGTTCCCCATTTCCTCAATGTCAAAATATAAATTCTTCTGTTTGACCTTTAAATTTCTTCACATCCTAGCCACTTTCTACCTTTCCAATCTTATAGATTACTCTCCTTTTCCTTTGCAATCCAACCACATTGATCTGTAGTCTTAAATACATGCCTTCTCCTTCTCCTCTCTGTATGTTTTCACTGGCTATCCCCCATGTCTTTGATGCACTACTTCATCATCTCCACCTCTTAGAATACCTTAAATCTTTCAAAAGACAACCTTCAAGAAACTTTCAATAGCCATATTCTACATGAAGGTTGTCCTGAGCTCCCTCCCAAAATTACTTTGTGTTAACCTAGTATCTATTATATATATCCTTATATATGTGCATGTCATTATCAGAATGTAAACTCCTTGAGGGGAAAAACTATTTTGGTTTTATCTTTATATCTTCAATGCTTAGAACTGTGCTTGATACATATTGAGTGCTGAATAAATGATTGTTGATTGATTCACAGATTAATTTTCAAACAACAGATCATCTTTCCCCTTTATCAGCATCTATCAGAACCTAAGCTCCCCTAAGAGCCATGGATCACCTCTAGCTCCCTGATGAAACATTGAAGTTGAACTTTACAAAGAAGGACAAGGAGGAAAGGTGGAGTACAGGATAAGCAGATTTGGATAGATTGTACTATATTGTTAGAGGTATTCACATCAATGAAATCACAAAGTCATTGGTATATTAGACTATTGAAAAATAGCTTTGAGTATAATGACCTCCATCTAGAGGAATCTAGTATGAATGGAAGAATTAAAGGACTTTTGACTTTAAGCTGACTACATGAGTGAAGTGGGACTGGAGCTGAACAAAAAGTCAAGAGACTGCATTTATTGCAACTATAAAATTAGAATTAGAAATTACGATTATGAAGGAGAGGAAAATCAATGAATGGAATCTAGTATGAACTCTAGATTTGGGGAACCAGGTTCCAATGATTCTGAGACATGTTCCAGTGGGCTAAAATTCTGCAAGGGAAGTCAGCTTAAGACAAGTAAGGAGCTCTCAAGGATGAAATCCAAAAGAGAAAAATCTACACGGAAAAAGAGGTAGTTAGCTAAAGATAGCAATATGGATGCATAGGGAATTCATTTTTACCAGCTTAGATTTGTAAAAGGCATGTATGGTAGATGGAGGGAAGGACAGATAACAGAAGATAAAAGTGTGGCATAGTCCCATAAGAATAGTGTCAGGAGTTCTATAGCTTCTAATGAACTGAGAAAACCTAAGGACAACAAAGGCAGTTTATTTGGTTTTTTTTACCATATTAACAAAATGATGAAAATTAAAGAAAGGATAAGATTTATCCTCAGGGTGGATGGAATTATGATATCTAACCATAGAGAGAAGCCAAAACTGTTCAGTTCTTATTTTGCTTCTGATTTCTCTATTAAGGAAAAATGATAATTGGACTAGAAAGAAAACAATAAAAACAGACACTAGGTCTTTGATACCTAAGATAAGTAGAGCGATGATAAAGGAATGCCCAATTACTCTTGATCACTTTGGCTTGGACAAACTCTATATCAGGATACCGAAATAAGTGGCAGATATCATTGATGAGTGACTTTGGCAATATTTAAAAGATTGTGGAGGACAAGAGAGATGTTATATAATGGGCAAAGAGCAACCTTCCAAGTTTTTACAAAAAAGAGGAGAGTCTGAAAAAAATCTGGAAAAGGATGCATTGGTCACAAAAAGTCAACAAAACTTCATCAAAAACAAGTCATGCAGATGAACTTTATTTCCATTTTTGAAGGGGTACTAGACCTATGGGGCCACCATATAATTGATCCAGCATTTAGTAGAACATGTGACAACAGCTCATGCTGTTCTTGTTGATAAGATCACCCAGATGTATGTAGCCTAGAGGATACTATTTATGTGTATTTGGAAAGAGCTGAATGATTGGACTCAAAGAATAATCATTAATCATTAATCGGTCAGCTTGGAAGGAGGTCTCTAGTAGAACGTCCCAAGGATTTATGTTTGGCCCTGCACTGTTGAACACTTTTATCAATGGTTTGGTTAAAAAGAATGAACAACAGGCTCATCATGACTCAGGTAATGGGAGGGGTATCTGGCATGTTGGATGATAGAATCAGAATCCAAAATATCCTGGTTTGAGAGGCAATGCAGCATAGTGGATGGGGTCCAGGACTTGGGCCAAGAAGACCTGGGTTCAAATCCCACCTTAGACTCTAGCTGTATAATCTATGGCAAATCACATAATCTCTCTGGACCTCAGTTTCCTTACGTATAAAATGAAAAAGTTGGACTTCATCTGTAGGATTCCTTCCAACTCTAAATACATGACCCTATAATCCTGTGATCTTGACAATCTAGTCTAGAACTTTGGACTGAAATAAGTAAAATGCAATTTACTTGTGTTAAAAAAATCAACTTTAATAATCACAAGATAAGGGAGACAGGACTAGATAGAAGTTTCTCTGGAAGATATCTGGTGGATTTAATGGGGTGTAGGCTCAATATGAGTCAATGGGATAATATGACAACCAAGAAAGCTTATCCAATCTAAGCTTGCCTTAAGAAAGGCATGGTGTCCAGTAACAAGGTGCACCTTGCCTTGTTCAGCAACACTAATATGTTCAGCTCCAGGCATCACAGTATAAGAGGAGCATTGATAAAAGTTGGATTGCATCCTGAGAAGGACAGGTTGGATAAAGAAACACAATAAGGTCATGCCATAGGAAAACTGGGAGAGGAAATTAAGGATATTTAGCTTTGAGAAGAAAAATTGCAGAGTGATATTATCACTGTCTTTAGTATCTGAAGGAATGTTATGTAAAAGAAGGATGCAATTTATTCTGCTTGGCCCCATTAGAGAAACTGATGGAAGTTTGGAGTGATAGATTTTTCTGAGATGTAAAGGAAAAACTTCTGAACAATTAGTGTTATCCAAAAGAGTTGGATGCATTAGGAGGTAGTGGATTTTCCTTCACTGGCTGGAGGATCACTTATGTGTTCAATATGCTATTGACAGGATTGATCTTCAAAATCATCACTGGTAAGACTAACTTACTTCTGAGGCCCCTTACAATTCTGTAATTAAGCCAAAGAAAATGAGATTTAAAGCCCTCATCCAGATGCTTCCTGGGAATTAAGATGACCAATGCTGAATCACACAATCATAGATTTAGAGCTTTTGTTCCTTGTTCATGCATCCTTTATTTTTGAAGAGAACCAATGAGGTCACAGGGTGATGTCTTGTTTTGCGCCTGAATTGGATTTAAGTGATGCAAAGTTGCACAAGGTTGTCAGCCTCACTCTCTCTTCCAGAGTCATTGAAGTCTAGTGGCAAGACAAGCACCTATGGTCTGGAATGCAATGGATGATTTCAGCATCTTTGATGTCTTACTGAACTCTAAATGCTCCGCAAACCTGCTTCAGCCACCTCCAAGGCCACTGGAACAAATTGTTCTCATCTGTCCTTCCTGCTGGGGAAAATCTTCACACGCTTGGGGTAGACATCCCCCTGACTCACTAATGGGTTTGAGGCCTGTTGGTTAGCCCATATGCCTAGATGGTTTTACCAGGGTGTGGCCACTATGCATGCTATATAGTTTCTTAGAGCCACAGATGAGAGTTGAGTGGCAAGTAAACACCAAAGGTAGATGAATAGCTCTGAAAAGGGCTCATCAACCCCTCATACCAGAAGTGCTGATCCTCCTTGAGCACAATTGATTTTATCTAGAGCCAGAAGGAACTCTAGAAGCCATTGAATTCAACCTACTCGATTTTATAGATGAGGAATTTGAGACACAAGAAAGTAAAGTGAGTTGCTCAGAGTAACACAATTAGTAAGAGTTTCAGGAACAATTCAAGCTCTAATTGTGGACAGAGTGTTGCACTTGGGACCAAGAAGATCTCAAATCCTGTCTCACACATTTACTCACTACATGATCCTCAGCAAGTTGCTTAACCTATTTGCCTCAGTTTTCCCATCTGTAAAAATGGTCATAATTTGGATCTAACTCCTAAGGGTTAGTGTGAAGATCAAATAAAATAATGTTTGTAAAGGACTCTGCAAAACTTAAAGCACTATATAAATGCTAGTTGTTACTACTGTAATGCTTGATAAGCCCAATACAATATCCACTATGCCATCTAACCACCTCAGATGAATCTTAGATCAAGTTTGACCAGGTCATATTGACCTGGCCAAAGTTCAAGAAACTTTATGAGACCATCAGCTGTCCTTTCAAAAACAGGATTATTAGAACCCTTATCTCTAAAGAAAGAATAAAACTCTTAGGAAGCCTATACCTGTGACTAAGGTCATAAATTTTCCTCAATTTCTAGAGCTGATTATTCTTAGCAATAAATGTAGCTTGACCTCTAGACTCAAGAAAGCAACCTAAGAGGTCATAAGCTTGATATTTCCTTATTAAGCTCCTTTATTATTAATGAGAGTTAATACTCACATAGTACTTTAAGGCTTATGAAGTACCTTAGATTCATTATCTTGTTTGATCCTTACAATAATACTCATCATACTGTGGGGAGAATAATACTGGGTTCCAATCCCTCCTCTGATGTTTGTTACCTGTGTAAACTTGGGCAAATCCCTTAGTCTTCCTAGGTTTCAGGTTCTGTAAAATGAGGTGGTTGGACTAGATGGCCTCTAAATCCCCTCAGACTGGGGGAGTAGGTGTTATATTATCATCATCATTATCATCAACATCATCATCATTCCCATTTTACAGATGAGGAATCTGAGGCTCAGAGACTTCCTCTGGGTCACATAGCTAGTTCGTGTCCAACGTAGGATTTGAACCCTCTTCTTGACCTCTTCCTGATGAGGTTCAGCACACTATGCTATGATGCCTTTCAGATTATAAGAAAATACTTGGGAAAATTACAGAGTTTGAAGAGTCCTCCCTACTTATGACCAGAGGCAATGAATTGGTTAAATATAGGATAGGATTTATAAATTAATTAGACTCCCCCTTTCCTTGTTAATGAAAATGCAAGGGGCTTAATTTCAATAGTCAGAGAAGAAAGAAGCACCATAGCAGAGCACAATGGGACTAAGAGAAAGTGAATATACTTCTCTGTGGGTGTTTTGGAAAAACAGATAAAAGCTGGAGGCAGGGGGAAATAGTTTGGCAAAATAGAGAGGGAAGCACTGTGAACTTTTTTTAAACAAGCATTTATTTTTAATTGTTTTGCATCAATAACCATACTCTTAGATGGCGGCATAGAAGCAGGAAAATTCCACAGCTCCTCCACAACCACCTAAAATACCCATAAAATATGATGCTAAACAAATTTTAGGGCTCCAGAACTCACAAAATTACAGAAAAATACATCTCCCGCTGAAGGCAGCTTGGCAGGTGGGACAGAAAGGGCTCATTGCAGTGTGCTGGGAGCCGAAACCAGCCCGGCCTGAAACTGCAGCCTGGCCCTGGGCCACCAGGACAAGCAGACTCTGGAGACTTCAGGAGAGAGGATTAGCGGCAGCTGTGGCAATTTTCAGAATTATCAACCTATGAGAAACAAGGACCAAGTGAAAGGTCAGTGGAACTCAGCTAAATTCGGGGAAGAAAAGCAGGTCCGGCCGAACTGCCTCCAGGGCAAGGATGCAGCAGAAGCGGCGGTCTTGTAGCCATTTCCACGTGGCTGCTTCAGAAGCTCCTGGCCTGCAGATTGCAGGGGGGCAAGCAATCATTCAGAGGCTAAATGTTCTTGCCTTGAGCTGCTTGGATCCAGATCGTGGTCTTTGGTGGTGGTCCTGGGCTGTGTTTTGAGTGAGCCAAAGCTGGTGGGGACTGCAGCAGCCTCCTAATAGCCCTGGCAGCTGTGAAAACCCCAGCAATTTGGGACAGAGCCTTCCCCTCTGGAAGCATAGTTCTACTGAGCCCAAAAATCAAGCAATTGACTAGCAACATGAGTAGGCAAAGGAAGCAAAGCAAACCGAGCAATACAACTTTAGATTCCTTTTTTGGGGACAAAAAGGATCAAAGCATGGAATGGGAGGAAGACAACACAGTCAGAATTCCCGCACTGAAAGCTTCCAAGAAAAATGTACACTGATTACAAGCCATAGAAGAGCTTAAGGAGGATTTTGAAAACCAAATAAGAGAAGTAAAGGAAAAATTGGGAAGAGAAATGAGAATGATGAATAAAAATCATGAAAAGAGAGTCAAAAACCTGACTGAAGAAAATAACACCTTAAAAAATAGATTAACTCAAATGGTAAAAGTGGCCCAAAAAGCCAACGAGGAAAAGAATGCCTTAAAAAGTCCAGTTTGCCAGATGGAAAAAGAATCTCAAAAGCTCACTGAAGAGAATAATTCCTTCAGAATTAGAGTGGAGCAAATGGAAGCAAATGACTTTATGAGAAATCAAGACACTACTAAACAGATCCAAACAAATGAAAAAATAGAAAGCAATGTGAAATATCTCCTTG
>CM053588.1:125027400-125067015 GCA_028646515.1 Pseudochirops corinnae | reverse complement strand
ACAATAGAAGAGAAGGAAGGCAAAAGGGAAAGAGTCCACCTTACTCTCACGGAATTTGGCTTAGGGAAGGAATGACATAAACTCTAAACTGGGCATCTTGCCACATAGAAGAGTTGGGGAAAGGGGGATGAGAGGTGGGGTGATGGAGGGGAGGGCAGGGTGAGGGGGAGGGCTGATGAATATTCCCATTTCTGTAGAGGGAGAGGGACAGGGTGGATAGTGGATGGGAGGGGCAGGATAGGAAGAAGGGACATGTAATCAGACTCTCACAATCTGCTCACTGTGGAGAGGTTCTGCGTAATTGCACATGTTCAGCCTGTATTTGATTGCTTGTCCTTCCAGTGAGGGTTGGTGATGAGGGAGGAAGAGGAAAAATCTGGAATCTGGAGTTCCATAATCAAATGTTAAAAAAAAAAATATATATATATACAATTATTATTATTATTGTTATTAACTACATCCAACTGGAATTTGAGATACATGGGTACTGTGGTTGGGAGATCCATCCTGCCCTACCAAAAAGTGAGAGGGGTGAGGGGGGAAGACATAGGAGAGAATAGAATTGGGGAGGGGGGATACACTGGGATGGCTGTTTTGGGGTGGTGGGTAGGGGAAAGATGGGGAGAAAATTTGTAACTCAAAATTTCGTGGAAATGAATGATGTAAACAAAATAAAATTAAAAATTAAAAAAAAAACTTATCTGTAAATCAAAGGATTGGAATAGAGTCCAGCGGTTCTCAATCTGTGGGTTGCGACTCCTTTGGGGTTGAACCCCCTTTCACAGGAGTCCCACGACCCTTTCACAGGGGTCACCTAAGACCATGGGAAAACACATATTTCTTATGGTCTTAGGAGCTGAGACACCACTTCCTCTAACCTAAGAAGGGAAGGGAAGAGGAAGGGAAGAGAAGGGAGGGGAGGGAAGGGGAAAGGAAGAGAAGGGGAGGGGAGGAGAGGGGAAGGGAGGAAAGAGGGATGGAGTAAGAAAGGAGGAAGGAAAAGAGGAAGGAAGAGAAAGGGGGAAGGAAGGGAAAGGAGGAAAGAAGAGAGGGAGGAACAAAGAAGGAGGGAGTGTTATTTAGACTGTGCTTCTAATAACCAGGTAATTATTTTGTCACTAATGATAAACAGAACTTCCAGAAATCCCCTAGAAAATTAAAATAGAAATGGATCCTTGCCCAGGCTCCAGTTGTTTGGCTTTAGACCATTGTTCACCTGCAGTGATTTCAGGCACTGAGTGGCTGTGTCACCACATCATAATGTGCTGGCAATCTGCTTGTCAACTCAAGTTCTTATCTCTCTCTCTCTGCCCGCTAATTGTTTTCAATGAAAGGCCTTTTGTTCACTATCCAGTAGCTGGGCTGTGGTTTAATGTGTCTCCTTGCTCCGGATCAGGAACACTGGAAAGCAGTAGCCTTATTGACTAAGCTGACTGAGGCCATGGCAGGAGTGTGAATATCACTTCAGCGTAGGCTGTATTAATCATAACTTTCTCAGATGACAGCAATGTGGGAATTTTCTGAAAGCATGTCATCAGGCTCCATCACCTAAGGAAGACATAAACAAGTCTGTGACTTACCCTTTCATTGGAGCAGAGGGAAGTCCCAGGTCTATTCAGGTTCATTCAAAAGACATACCTTAAGTGTATACACTACATGAGGCAGTCTCGCATGGTATAGTGGAAAGAACACTACATAAAGAACTAGAAAATGGGGCTTCTGCTACCAAGTAGCTAAGCCTCAGTTTCTTCAATCTACAATTATGCAGATGGAGGGTGAGGTGGAGTAGATGATATCTGAGACCCTTTCCAGCCCCAGTTGTCTATGATTTTATGATTCTATTCCCAAAAACACTAATACCTGATACAAGCCCTTCCTCAAGAAGCTAAGAACCTAGTGGGTCTGACACAGTACTGCTTATTTTATTTGACTTTGAGTTTATTAAACTTTTCATAGGATCATAGAAACAGAAAAGACCTTAAGGTTCCAGTCGAACCCCCTCAATTTACAGATGAGGAAAGTAATGCCCAGAAAAGTTAAATGACTAATCCAAGGTCACATACCTAGTCCATTCAAACCCATGTCCTCTGATTCCAAAGCAGAGGCCTAAGAGATCCAGCTCAGACTAGGTTAGAAGAGCTGATTGTTAAATTTTCAGTGTGAGCATTTATGCCTCAGAAATGGGTAAATATTAGAAATCAGGGCTTAATTTATTATTTTGTTGATTGTCTAGACTTAATAAAGTAATGGAGAAAATGTCCACATTGCAGATTAAATTTAAAGTGTGTCATGCACATCTTTTTCCCTCAGAAAGTTGATACACATTTACCAGCACAGCTTTGCTCCAAAGTCAGCACACTTTCTGCTGCACCTATTTCCACTGCCTATCATTCTTCAAGTGTAATAATAATTAACAACAACTGACATTTAAATATATAGTTTTAAGGTCTGCCAAGCACATGATGTTCACTATCTCATTTGAGATGTGTCTTAAATACAGTGAATAATTTAAAATACTGGAGATCAAGCTTGACAATTTTTCTTTGAGACAGACAACAAAAAGCTAGCCCTTTTTTCATTCTCTTTGAAAGATGCATAGCTTTCATTAATTTCCTAGACTAGAGCAAAGTTTTGTAAAAGTTTCTATCAACATTATATTCTGGTTCTGACAAATTTGCTGCCAGTCTTTTAAATAAGAAAGAAATGAGCTCAAATAGAAAAATGCTTACACACGTGATGGTGGCAAACTAGAATAAAGCTGTACTTGTACAAACTATTAATCTTAATAAATCATGAAATAATCCACAGGTTATGTAAATTACATAGTAGGCTTTGTCTCAGATGCTGCATATCTGTAGCCAAAGGTCAATAGCCCAGGATGACATCTACTTTGAAAGTTTGGACAACTTATTTTTCAGAGACACTATAATATTACTGGATGGATCTACTGAAAAGTAGGTGAAATGTGTACAACAAAAGAAAATCTTTTTTTAGCCTTCATTGAACTATGATCTCTGGAGAGTAAGAGTTATTTCCCTTTGCCCACAATCCTTTTTCATTATGATTGTGCTTGGCTAGATTAAGTAGTTGTTTATTGCCCAAAACTCTGCCCTTTTACTCAAATACAGTAGTAGGGAAAACAGGCAAGAATAGAATATACCGTCAGTCTAGCCCATGGTTGCCTACCCTGCTTTTAAACGGGAATTATCTGGGGTATTTGGCAGGAAATAGCAGCTCAAGAAAAGCCAGAGGAATGGGAGCACAAAAAAATGACTTTCATGTAATCCTTTCTTGTTTTTAACACAGTTTCACTATTTTTAAAAATCCTTCATATTTTAACACTGAGGTAGATGTCTAATTTTAAAACCATTTAGCTTTGCCATGTAAACCCTTAATTCACATAACTAGAAGTCATTGTATTTTGAGGGACAATTTTCCACATTACTAATTTTCATTCAGTCTTCAAGATTTGGATATATGAAACATTACAGAGCGAGAAACTTGTCATTTTGCTGGTAGCCTGAATCTACTTTTTTCCCAGTTCCTGGAAAGCAGTCTTAAAGAGATTTGGAGTATCCTTCCATAGTTAGCCTTTCTTCATGGAATCTGTTCAAAAATAAAACAAGAAAATATTTAAAATTTCTGAATAGTGTTAATTAGATGGTTTAGGTACTATAAAGATAAAAAAATTATCTTTAGCATAACTGACTATCTCCAGTTTAAACTGTATATGACTTGTTTATACATAGTTGTCAGCATGTCGTCTCCCCCATTAGATTGTGAGCTCCGTGAGACCAGGACTGTTTTTGTCCCTTTTTTATATCTCCGGGACTTGGCACAGAGTAGGTGCTTAATAATTGCTTTTTGAACTCCAAAAGGCTCATGATGGAAAATGCTATCCACATCCAGAGAAAGAATTACAGAGTCTGAATGCAGATTGAAGCATACTGTTTGTTCTCTCTCTTTTTTTTGTTTTGTTTTGTTTCTTCTTTCTTGTGGTTCATTCTATTGGTT
Source organism: Pseudochirops corinnae (assembly GCA_028646515.1). Lineage (NCBI taxonomy): Eukaryota > Metazoa > Chordata > Mammalia > Diprotodontia > Pseudocheiridae > Pseudochirops > Pseudochirops corinnae. Next base: position 125,063,001 of record CM053588.1, on the reverse strand, counting down.
GGAATTCTTTTTTGCAACATGACTAATGTGAAAATATGTTAAATGTAAATGTATATGTAGAGCCTATATCAGATAACATGCCATCTTGAGGAAGGAGAATGGGGTGGGGAAAGAAGGAGACAGGGAAGAAGAAAATTTGGAACTCAAAAGCTTATAGGACTGAATGTTGTAAACTAAAAATAAATAATTTTTTTTAAAAAGTAAAAAAATGCTTGTTGATATATATGGACTTTAGCTAATTTTAGGAAAATATAAAAGGTCATTTATGATATAACTAACAAAAAATAATTGCCTCAAATGGAGCAGTATATCTTCTAGTATTAGATGTCCACCTCTAGATTCCTCCTACTGATTCCATACCTCCAGCTCTCATCTCCAGTGAAAAATGTGGTCAGTTCAGTTTTAGGATCATGAATGGCAGCTTCTATTCTTTTAATGTTTTAGGGAAATTCAAACTCATTGAGATCGTTGGTATACCCATCCAGGATGGCATAACCTTGGAGGCCCCACAATTTTTGTCCTGTATTTTTGTCATTGATTTTTAAAGAATGACTTTTATTTCATAGTGATGTTGAAAGAATACATTTGTGGTATGCCTCAGTGAAGTAGTGTGAATACATCTCAATTTAAATGAAATCATTTCAGCCTATATGTTTTTTTAAAAATAGCAATCAAACTTTTAAAAGCATTTCAATGCTAAATTCCAACAGCAAACTACAATAAGAATGCACCTAATGAGATGTATGCTTAAAAAAAAGAGTGGGGGGCAGGAACTAGTCATTTAGGGAGGGTGTAGACATGATGGACAGCCCCCATGATCCACTGACACCCACACCATGTCAAGAGATCTAAATGAAAGCTTTGAGAATTTGGAGTGGTTGCTCTTAGGGAGGACATATGACAAGAAGGTGGGAGTCGTTTATGATCTGCACCATGGGAGGGGATGGCTACCTCAAGGTGGTCAGAGACCAAGCAAACTATCCAAAGTATGTGTTCACTAGATAGTTGAAAACATGGTTGTACCCTAGGTACTGCTGAAAGGGTACTCTGTGCAGAGGCAGTCCTAAGTAAAATGGTGAAGGGGTCAGTTTCATCTTCGGTACCTCCCACATCCCTTTTCATCTTTCCTCTCAAAGACTCCTTTTCTCCTCCTCAAGGCCTTGCCTCCACAGGCACCGCTCTGTGACCGATCCTATGAGTCCTTGTTCTAAATTTCCCTAATCCCCTCCCAAGGTATTAGTGACTAAATTCTTTAGGAAGACTATCACTCCTAGATATTTGCATGTTAATAGCAGACTTTGGAAGGCAAAAAAATCCCCAAATAAAAATCCTTCAGGATCTGAAGGAATGACTCTCTCTGTACTAATAACATTTCAGACACTGTGACTATCCCTCAACCACATTCAGCTAGTTGGGTCAATCCTAACTATATGAAATAATACAAAGAGTATATGCATATATATATATATATATATATATACACATACATATATACATATATATATATACACACACATATACACACATGTATGTAGGCATCAACAGTACAATAAACGTGTGTGCATATACACATGCATACAGTGTGTACACCTGAGTACACACATGTATCATGTGCTTGTGTCTGAGTGATCATGCATGCACTGTGTGTATGTATACGTGTGTGTGCAAATGTAATACATGTATACATTTACAAAGTAACATTTAGGCTATGAAGGAAGTAGAACAAACCATATACCTCTGAATAAAACTATGAGATCTTTTTCAGGACCTTTATATGCTGCATCAACCTGGTTGGGAAGATCTAGCCAAATGAATGGAAGAGCAGTGGTTTCCTTCAGCTATCTGTAGATGATGGCTTCAGAAGAACTTGATTTTAGAAAGTGAGATGAGATAGGTAGGTAATGCTAAATTGCCATCATCCTACCATTTTGTCATACAGTCTCATCACCAGACTATAGTGAAGATAATTGAGGAGTGCACAAATGAAAAGTACATTTTAATAAAAGAATCACTGAAAATATGCTACAACAATTCACAAGAGATAAACACTTAGATCATAAATAAGAGGGGCTTACCATCATCTGAAAACTCCTGAAAGGTCGAGGCAAAGGAATTGCATAGGAACAATCTTTTTTGAAACAGAGGAAGGCAAAGGATCTATGGTCCAATGATTTTGTGAACATCAGGCCTTTTACCATTACTAAGTAGATTGTGGTTTATGGAACTTTAACTGAAATTAGCTAATTTCCTGCCCCATTGTGAAATGTTTATATGTGCCAGTTTGGGGAAAATGCAAAGATAATGACAGCATTTGTCTCTGACCTCCATCCTTCCTGGAGTTTATGACTTCCTTGCAAAGGAAGAAGGGAAAGGACTTGATGACCTATTGGATATAGTAGATCCAGTAGAAAATGAGGACTTAGGCAACTGGGAGCCAGGGAGGTGATGCAGCCCAGTGGAAAGAGTGGGACTGGGTGTCAAGGGGCCTGAGGCCAGGATCTACAAGAAGCTTTCTGCGTGACCTTATACCATCCATTTAGTCTTTCTGAGTCTCAGCTATACCAGCTATGAATTGAGGTCCTGTATGACTCTTTGTCCTGTATAAAGCATTGATTTTTTGAAAAATTACTTTGGGACAGCTAGGTGACTCAGTGAATAAAGCGCTGGCTCTGGAGTCAGGGGGAACTGAGTTCAAATCCAACCTCAGACACTTAACGCTTACTGTGTGACCTTGGGTAAGTCACTTAACCCCAATTGCCCTGCCTTTCCCCCTCCAAAAAGACCCAACAAATAAATAGACAAACAAATGGCTTTTACTTCATAGCCATGTTGAGAGAATACACTTGAAGGAAGCCTGAGTGAAATGGCATGAATATATCTCAATTTAACAAAATTATTTCAGCCTATATATAGATTTGTAGATTTTTAAAAAAAATAGTAATCAAACATTTAAAGCATTTTAATGGTAAATTTAACAGCAAGTTACGAAAAGAATGTACCTAAGGTGATGTAAACCTTAAAAAAGAGTGGGAGTAAGGGCAGGAACTAATCCTTTGGAGAGGGTGTGGGTGTGATAGATAGCCCCATGCTCCACTCCTACTGATGCCATGTCAAAAGCTTCTAGGGCTGGAAGGGGACATTATATCAGTGTAATTACATCAAATTACATCAAGTAATGCTCCCTTTCAGCCCTAGAATTCTGTTTCTGTAAGCTATATTAAAAAGTACAATAGATAACCAAGGATTTATCTAGGAATTTAGAGTTCTTGGTACTCCAAAGTAATGATAGGGCCTGAACACCACTGTATCATAGAGACTTTATGTTACAAAAAGTAAGCTGTAGGAATAGAATGCATTACTTTAAACTTTAAACTTTAAAACACTTTATAAATGTCGATCATGTGATTGTTAATAATAGCAGTAGTCTTTACCCTTGGATTAGGAAGACCTGTGTTTGTCCAGTTCTGTATCTGATACCTACCCCCTGTGTGACTATGGACCACTTGTTTCATTTCTCAGTGTGTTAGGTAACTCTCTAAGACTTATGACTTACAAATGAGTTGCAATCTACATTGGTGGAGGGAGTTTCCACAGACTAAGTCCTCCCTATGTTAATGAAATCACCAAAAAAGAAAATGTTTAATTCTTAGTGAATGGGGGGAGCTCTTAAGTGAAGACTCTCCAGAGGCTGTATTGGAATGCAGAGCGGAACCTTTGTTGAGAGTAGGCTAGGGGCAGATCGGCCTCATTTACTTATCGGAATGCACAGCGGAACTTTTGTTGACAATAGGGTGAGAGCAGACCCGAATCTTTTGTTTGGGAACAGGGTGGGGGCAAAATCAACGAGGACGAGAGTTACCTCCCTACGTAAGATTGTGTGCCCATGGACAGCGGGACAGAGAGAGCTGAATTGTCTTTGTTTGAATTTGCGCAGAAACGGGACCCCGCCCCTCCTCCAATGAGAAGTCAGGGACGCCCTGGTCTGTCCCCGCGCTGAGTTTGTACCCCCGCTCTCACCCAATAGAAGTTAGGGACGACGGAAGATTGTACTTTTTATGACACTCGGGGTTATTAAAACGAGGGCACCTGGAGGGGCTCTCTCTCTCTCTTTCTTCGGACATGCATAGGGGAGGGACTTCCCTTCCCCGCTTCCAGGGAATTTAGAAATAAATATTCCTGTCCACCACAAGCGTTCCTCTACATTTCCTTTAGTTGAGTAAGTGGGGTTTCTGACCCACACATTAGTCAAAGACTGTGGAACTCATTATTACAAGATGCTCAAGTATGGACCAGGATCACTATCTTTTTCTGGGCCTCTCCAAATTTTGATGACGTGTTCTATAGATCCTCTTGAAATATTTAATTAATCTTACCTCATTTCAATTAATAATAGCTTCAGTAAAAAGTAATATCAAGAATATTGTTTTACTGTCCTTATAAATGGAATTAAAGGGAATCCAATATAACCTATATTGCTTTAGATGGAATAGAATTTCACTTAAAGAAATTCTGGGGGCATCTAGGTGGCACAGTGAATAGAGCACTGGCCCTGGAGGACCTCAGTTCAAATCCAGCCTCAGACACAACACTTATTTAACATGTGACCTTGAGCAAGTCACTTAACCCCAATTGACCTGCCTTGCCCCCTCCAAAAAGCAAAAAAATGAAATTCTATAGCAAAGAGTCAGAGTGTATGTCTTGTACGAAGAGAGCAGAGCACATGCCCAGCTCAAAGGGAAGTGCCCTAGAGCAACAGTTCAAGAGAGCCCCCCATTATCCCTGTTACATCAGCATTAGTTAGACTTCATTAGAGAACTGAACTCCAAAGCCAAGCTCCTCTACTCAAGAGCTTCAAAGCTTAAATGATCATAAGAGGACAGATTTAGAGTCAAAAAGGCCTTTTGAGATCGAAAAGTCTAATCTTATTTTACAGATGAGGAAACTGGTGCCAAGTGAGACTAAGTGACTTGCAGGTAGTAGTGACCCACACAGGTAGTAGTCACACAGATTTCTAACCCAGTTAGGTCTTCTGACTCCAAATAGCTTGATGCATTTCAAAGTAAAACCATGAAGATGACTGATATTGTAACATATAACCCATTTAGTAAGGTTAGCAGTAATATGCTGGTAAATGTCCCGAAACCAGCTCTCTGAAAAAAAGAAATGAACACCTAACACACTTTTAGGTTTAATCTGCATTATTTAAATTTCCCCCATCACTTTAAATCTGGAGAAGCAGCAAAACTACCAAATCCTGATTTGTATCATTTGTGATTCTGGAAGTGTAAATCTTCACACTGAAAATTTAACAATAGGTTGGCTGGCTCCAGCACACACCTGGAAGTTGGAGGGGAAAAAAAGAGATGGAGTGAATATCAATGTGCCCAGCTCTCTAGCCTATGGGTCTAGGCCAGTGAGAATCAGTGAAGAGATCCTTTCACCGGATTACAAATCTTGGGGATTGGCAAATTATCTTCTGGCTCCCTGTGAACATTCGCAGAAGGGAGAGAAAACTTCAGTGTACCATAGAGGGCCTAGATGCCTCGATACCATCTACAGAGTCTTCTCTCTCTTGGCATTGTATTTGTAAATAGCTTACTAGAGTGATGCAGTCTCAAAGAGTGGCCAAATTCATGCAGAGTAACAGCAAACAGATTAAATTCTGAAAGAAAATACAGTTGCTTCAAAATAATTCATGCTACATGAAACTCAAAATAAGGCTTCCTTTGAAAAAAATTTATTTTCTTCTTACCTCTCTTCTCCAAGGTTTATTTTTTGTTAATCACTGAGTCAGAGCTTTATTAAAGAACCACATCAAATTTGGGAGCCCTTCTCTCCTCCCCTAATTGAAAAGAGGAAATGGTGGTAAAGCTTACATATCCAAGCTATGATCAGAGACCTACTCTGATCCTGGTAAAGTCAGTCAGGTCTCAATGTAATGATTAATTCTATTGCCTGAAAAGAAAGTTGTCACACGATCTTGTATAGAAGAAAATTTATGGTCACCTTATCTTTGGGGGGAAGTAATAGACTTCCATGGGGAAAACTGCTAGGGAATGTATGTGCAGTTCTAGGCAAATCTTGTTCATTTGAAACCCATAAATTTAGAACTAAACTGACTTAAAGTCGATCTTCGTTCTATGAAAAAATGCAATAATGCGAACAGTAAGAAATGTTCAATCTGAGAGATCAAATATTTTCTAGTACTTTTATGTATAAACAAGTTGCATGCAAGTATTTATTCAAACAAGTCCAATGAAAACTATGTGATCACATTTTGCTGAACAATTAAAATTTAACTTATTTTAAAATGTCGTGTAAATCAGCTTTTTTCATCAGTTCAAAGTGGCTTTTCTCTTTTCCTTCCTCTAACCAGTCCCTTCTGCCTTATACTGTTATTCTCTATTAATGAGATTTGTAACAAGGCACAACATTGTAATCCATCAAGTTACCACAGAGTTGTGTTTCTTGTACCAGACCAAAATCAAGTTTTCCTATTCATCCAAGCAAAATGGAAGAGATAGATTTCAGGTATTCAACTAAGCCATTTTTTGCTTCTCTGTTTTATAATTCTCAATTTTTCAGAACAAAATCAATGTTAATTACAAATGTGAACACAAAATATTAGAATATGAAACTAAAGGCAATTCTTTTGCAATGCAATACCTAATGATCTGTTCTGTATGGTGGAACAGGAATAGAGACTGAGTCTCTGAGTTCACTGATAAAGAGAACTCCCAGATAAGGAAATTCCTTCCATTAATGTAGGTCAGCACCTCTCTGCAACTCATAAATTTAAAGAGTTGTCCAGAGAACTGAGATATTAAGTAACACTTACTCAGGTCACAAAGCCCATGCATACACAAAGCCCTCCATAAGCAGGACTTAAACCTAAGCCTTTCCAGTTTTGAGGCCATATGTGTATTCAACAAAGTACTGACATTTAAAATTTTTTTCTTTAAATTTCAAAAAAAATTTCCCATTCCAGGATCTGCAGAGGTAGAAACCTTACCAGTACAAGTCGCAACACCTCTTCTACTTAGTAAATAGATTTAAAAGTTGTTGTAGTGGAACAATCAAGTACTCTGAGATCACCAGCTAATAGCTCCCTTAGATAACAGCTAGGTGGTGTAATGGATAGAATGCTGGGAATGGAGTCAGGAAGACCTAAATTCAAATCCAGTCTCAGACACTTACTAGCTATATGACCATGGACAAGTCACTCAACCTGTTGGCCTCAGTTTCCTCATCTGTAAAATATACTGGAGAAGGAAATGGCAAACCACTTCAGTATCTTTGCTAAGAAAACTCCAAATGGAGTAACAAAGAGTCAGACACGACCGAAAAATGACTGAACAACAATTAGAAAACAGACAATCAATTCATTGTGTGTCCTTTACTCAAAATCTTTCCAAGCTGTTGGCATCCACCAGGCTTGTTCTCACCTGGCTTAGCCTTCAATAATCCAGAGTCACCTTCATCACACAATAAAGCATCATAGTAAGACTTTAGAGAATGAAATTATAATTTTAATGGTAAACAAATGGTAAACTCTGTTATGTACTCTTTACCTCCAGGCTAAAAATTGGGTCAAGCCAACATTTAGATTCCAGTTACCACATAATTTCTGTGGTGCAGGCTTTTAGTTACTGAGACCTCAGAAAGTGGCCTGGTTGAAATCATTCTGTTGCCTTAATTGCTGTTTGGAGAACAGAATGGAAAACACAAGGCTGTGACCACATAGGTCCATAAAGTTCACAAAACAATTTTCTTCACAATGGAGGAATTCTACTTGATGACTTTGGCCAGTTTTCCAGGTTGATGGGACATCAGATGTTACATCAGACCTGACCAAACTTTCCTTGACCACAGAGTGGCCACCTTTACCTTTAAAATCACTCATCCAGAGTTCATCATCATCAAAATGGGCATCACCTCCAAGGTCTTCACTAGGAAGAAAAGCATGAGCCAGTTGTCCAGAGGGCCCAACAGAGGGGAAAAAATCCCCATGTTCTAAAAGCAAGATAAATAACTCAGGAGAAAAAAAAAGAAAACTCTGAAATAAAATCCTTGTCATATCAGGTAGAAATCTTGGAAATTAGAAAAAAAGAATCACTTCTCCTTTCTGTTAACTTTGCTTCCAAAGAGGATTGTGATACCAGAAGTGCCCAGGGCAAGGCTGGGGAGGTAAAGTGAGATCTTTCTCCAAACTTGGAATGTTGCTTGGATTGCTTGATCCACAGTTTCACAAGACAAGTCTGAAGCATAATTTACTATTCTGCCCAATAACAATACCTACAAACAGTTAACATGAAAAATGTAATCTTCCAAAAAGTGCTACTTTGTCTCTATTTTATGCTTTACTTTTGTTCTCCCCCTCACTAGCAAAATAGATATATGTAATAATATTCTTTCTATAAAGCCAGCATGAGATTTTTTAAAAAAAATATTTACTTATTTATTTACTTGTAGTTTACAACATTCAGTTCCACAAGCTTTTGAGTTCTAAATTTTCTCCCCCTTCCTACTTTCCCACCTCCCTCCCCATGGCAGCATACAATCCGATACAGGTTCCACAATAGCTTCACATTAAACATTAGTCAAGCTGTAAAAAAGGATTATAAGCAATGGAATGAACAATGAGAAAGAAGGAACAAAACAAAACAAAAAAGAGAGACAGCAAGTAATTTGTTTCAATCTGCATTCAGACTCCATAAATCTTTCTCTGGATTATGGATAGATAGCCTTTTCCATCATGAGTCCTTTGGGGTTGTCTTATAATTTTGCATTGCTGAGATGGGCCCAGTCTATCAAAGTTAGTCATCACAGATATAGTATGTCTGTAATTGTGTACAATGTTCTCATGGTTCTGTTCCTCTCACTTAGCATCAGTTTATATGTCTCTTTAGGTTATTATGAAGTTCATCTGTTCTTCATTTCTTATAGCACAATAGTAGTCTATAGTAATCTACTGTTTGATAAACCCAAAGACTCCAGTTTCTGGGTTAAGAAACTATTTGACAAAAATTGCTGGGAAAACTGGAAAATAGTATGGCAGAAATTGGGCATAGACCAATATCTTACACCATACACCAAAATCAAGTCTAAATAGGTTCAAGACCTAGATATAAAGGCTGATACTGTAGTAATCTGGGAGAACAAGGAATAGTTTACCTGCGAGATTATGGAGAAGGGAAGATTTTATTATCAAACAAGAGATAGAGAGCATTACAAAATGCAAAATGGATAATTTTAATTACATTAAATTGAAAAGTTTTTGTACAAGCATGAGATATTTTTTAAGTACTGTAGAATAAGATACCAACCTGCATGGGCAGAAAACACCATAGTCTCTTGATACTGCACACACATAGAAAGGATCTGTGATTTGATCAGCTGGGGGAAATATTTCCATAAATACATGTTATCTATAAGTTAACAGATAAATCATAAGGAATTGCTTGGGACATGTAGAAGTTGAATGACATATCTAGAATTTCATAGCTAGTAAATGTCTGGTATTAAGGTCAGGTCTCTCTCCACTAATCATTGCTGTCTTTATGAAATTATAGTAAAATCATCAGATTTAGGATAACTGGGGCACTAGTCTCGCTAAATGAAAAGTCTTAATCATAAAATATTTTAAAGAAACCTTTTTATTACTTCTATACACAGTATATATTAAGAACTAAGAGATAAATTAGTCCCAAATAAGTATAAAAAATCATAATTCACAACAACCTTGTGTTATATTGTAAAATAAACAGAAGAGAATTTATTATGGAACCCAAAAGTTGAAGATATACTGTTCAAAATACATAGGACCACATGACCCTATGTCCAGAGCAAGAAAAGAACTTGTTATCTGGGCCAATGAAGGTTTGGTGACTTGCCTGAAGTCACTTAAGTAGTATGAGATTCAAACCCAGACTCTAGATTCAGTGTTCTTTCCACTGAAAAGACTATTCACTTTAGACTGGAATCTTCTATGCGGCAGACTCTTTTTAAAAATTGTAAAGTAAATAAAGCCAGATCTAAATAATTGGGAAAAGCATCAGTTGCTTGTGGCTGGGTTGAGCTAATATAACAAAAATAACAATTTTACCTAAATTAAATTACATATTTAGTGCCATACCAATCAATCTACCAAAAACTTACTTTATAGAGCTAGAAAAAATAGTAACAAAATTCATTTAGAAGAAAAAAAGGTCCAGAATATCAAGGTAATTAATGAAAAGAAATGCTAGGGAAGGTGGCCTAGCCATACCAGATTTTAATCTGTATTATGAAGCAGCAGTCATCAAAACTACTTGGTACTGGCTGAGCAATAGAGTAGTGGATCAGTGGAATAGATTGGGTACATGAGACTCAGAAGTCAATGACTATAGTAATCTACTGTTTGATAAACCCAAAGACCCCAGTTTTTTGGATAAGAACTCACTATTTGACAAAACTGGGCATAGACCAATATCTAACACCATATACAAAAATCAAGTTGAAATGGGTGCACGATCTAGATATAGGATGATACTGTAAGCAATCTGGGAGAGCAAGGAATAGTTTACCTGTCAGATTTATGGAGAAGGGAAGATTTTATGACCAAACAAGAGTTAGAGAGCATTATAAAATACAAAATGGATAATTTTTGATTATATTAAATTGAAAAGTTTCTGTACAAACAAAGTCAATGTAACCAAGATTAAGAGGGAAGTGGAAAATTGGGAAAGAATTTTTACAACCAGGTGTCATTTCTAAAATATACAAAGAATTAAGTCAAATCTATAAGAATACAAGTCATTCCCCAATTGGTAAGTGGTCAAAGGATATGAACAGGCAGTTTTCAGAGAATGAAATCAAAGTTATCTATAAGTACATGAAAAAATGCTCTAAATCACTATTGATTAGAGAAATGCAAATCAAAACAACTCTGAGGTACCACATCTCACTGGACAGATTGGCTAAGATGCCAAACAGGAAAATGATAAATGCTGGAGAGGATATGGAAAAATTGGAACACTAATGCATTATTGGTGGAGTTGTGAACTGATCCAACCATTCTGGAGAGCAATCTGGAACTATGCACAAAGGGCTATAAATAAATGCATACTCTTTGACCCAGCAATTCCACTTCTAGGGTTGTATCCCAAAGAGATCATAGAAGTGGAAAGTGGACCCATATGTACAAAAATATTTATAGCAGCTCTTTTTGTGGCGGCAAAGAATTGGAAATGGAGGGGATGCCCATCAATTGGGGAATACTAAACAAGTTGTAGTATATGAATGTAATGGAATACTATTTATTGTGCTATAAGAAATGAGGAGCAGACAGACTTCATAATAACCTGAAGAGACTTATATAAACTGATATTGAGTGAGAAGAGCTTAACCAGGAGAAATTTGTGCACAATTACAGATACAACACATGTGTGATGACTAACATTGATAGACTGGGCTCCTCTCAGCAATACAAGGTTATAAGACAACTCCAAAAGACTCATAATGGAAAGAGATATCCACATCCAGAGAAAGAGCTACAGAGTCTGAATGCAGATTGAAGCAAACTACTTGCTCTCTCTCTTTTTCTTGTTTTGTTTTGTTTCCTCTTACCCATTGTTCATTCCACTGGTTATAATCCTTTACAACCTGACTAATGTTTAATGTGAAGGTATTTGTAGATCCTATATTTGATTGCATGCCACCATGGGGTAGGGGAGGAGAGGGAGGAGGGAGAAATTTGCAATTCAAGGGATTGTGCAACTTAATGTTATAAACAAAAAGTTAATTAATTAATTTAATTTTAAAAAAATTACAGGGTAAATATGTCCAAATTTTTATCAAATTATATATGCCATAACTAGATTATACAAATTGTGAATGCATGGGTTTAAGTTTAATTATTAAATAACTTGTGAATGGAGTTCATCAGTGTAGATAAACCCCTAAGGATATTTTCCATATCATAATGAAGCAAGGACCTGAGGCAAACAGTTTTCTACAGATTTCATGCCTACCTTATTCAAGCTGTAATCATCCACTTTACATGGCATGAGATCACACTGAAAAGACCATTCACTTTAAACTGGAATCTTCTATGTGGCAGACTCTTTTTAATTTAAATCAAATGGTGGGGAAGAATATTTAGAATTTTTAGATGACAAAGAACATTTTCCCCATGACAGTAGGAATATATTTATTGTTCCTAAACTTCCTGTGTTGACAGGGAAATTAAATTAGGCTAAATTTGGTTGAAATACTACTGATACATTGTGCCTTTCAACAAACCAAATTTTAGATAAATGTTACTGAAGGGGAAAGATAAATAAAACAACTGTTCTCTGTAATGCTTCTCCAAATTTTGGGAAGGCTCTTTTTAAAGTCTTTTTTCTTTTAATTTTAGGAAAGCTACAAATTATTTTAACTGAATTGCTAGTTAGAGCTACAACTTACAGAAAGAGAGCAAATGAATTTTGTTGTATAAAAGAATGCAATTTGGGAAAATAACAAAATTATCCAATTTGAAGCTGAAGAGGTAAAATAAAGGGAAGGACTCACCTGAGCTCTCCCCCAAACCCCTCCAAATACTATTAAATAATGACTAAACAAATTCTAGAGCAGCAGAACCCACAAAAAGATGAAGCGAAACAATTTTCTAACCCAAGACAACTGAGAAAATCAGCAGGAAAGGCCTGCACCAGGGTGAGAAAGGAGCACTGTCCAGAGCAGGCTATGCCAGCTCAGACCAGGCCCCAGCAGGCCTTAGGGTGACTGAATCAGTGGCAGAAGTGTGGGATTCCAGACCTTTAAGCCCACAGACATTAAGGGGATTGGAGAACAGGTCATAAGGAGATTTATAAGGGTCTCTTTGATGGCACCGGGAACATGACTCTGTTGTATTGCTTATACTTGGATCTGGGTAACAGTACTAAGTCTTAGTTTCAAGGTGAGGAGGAGCATTAGCAAAACAGAGCTTACAGCCATGGAGGAACAAGGACCCTGGTCATATTTCCAAGGTTGAAAAGAGTGCTTGTGATCGCTCACAGACCAGAGCATAGGCCAGGAGAGTGGTAAACACACCTCGCCCTAGATCGTACCACCTTGGAAGAGCCAAACACTTACAGGTCCCTAGAATTACCTCTGAGAACATCTGCATAAAAAACCTAAAGCTTGGGACAGTGCCCCTTCCAATTGGGAAGCAAAGCACCACTTTAGCATAGAGTTAAAGTCAAGAAATAGGTTGGAAAATGAGCAAACAACAGAAAAAAATTCTGACCATAGAAAGTAACTATGGTGACAAGGAAGATCAAGGTACACACTAAAAAGACAACAAAGTCAAAATTTCTGCTTCCAGAGTCTCAAAGAAAAATATGAATTGATCTCAGGCTATGGAAGGGCTCAAAAAGGATTTTAAAAATCAAGTAAGAGAGGTAGAGGAAAAATTGGGAAGAGAAATGAGAATGATGTGAGAAAATAATGAGGGGCTGCTAGATGGTGCAGTGAATACAGGACTGGCCCTGGAGTCAGGAGGACCTGAGTGCAAATCTGGCCTCAGATACTTAACACTTACTAGCTGTGTGACCTTGGGCAAGCCACTTGACCCCAATTGTCCTGCCTTCCCCCCTCCAAAAAAAAAAAGCCAAAAAAAAAAAGGAAATCATTGAAAAAGGGTCAACAGCCTGATAAACGAGGCACAAAACATACTGAAGGAAACAACACATTAAAAAACAGAATAGTCCAAATGGTAAAAGAGGCACAAAAATCCAATGAAGAGAAGAATGCTTTGAAAAGCAGAATTGGCCAAATGGAAAAAGAGATACAAAAATTAACTGAAAAAAAGAGAACTCCTAAAAATTAGAATTGTCCAAATGGAAAATGAGGTATAAAACCTCACTGAAGAAAATACTTACTTAAGTTAGAATTGGGAAATTTGGGGGAGATAAGTCAGAAGCAAAACACTTTTGAGAATGGACAGTGTAGAAGGAGAGCATAGGATAAACAGGGGGCAGAATAGGATGGAGGGAAATACATAGCTGGTAATCATTATTGTGAAAAAAAATGTACAGTGAGTTTCTCTGGTAAGGACTTCATTTCTCAAACACAAAGAAAACTGAGTCTAATTTATAAAAATAAAAGCCCTTCATCAATTGATAAATAAATGGTCAAAGGAAATGAACAGGCAGTTTTCAAAGTAATCAAAGCTATCCATAGTCGAATGAAAAAAAAAATGCTCTAAATCATGATTGATAAGAGAAATGCAAATTAAAGCACCTTACACTACCTTACACTTGTCAGATTGGCAGATATTACAGAAAGGGAAAATGACAAATTTTGGATGATTATCTACTATGAATAACTTAGCTATTCTCAGCAATACAATGATTCAAGACAATTTTGTAGGACTTAGGATGAAAGGTGCTGTCCATCTTCAGAGAAAGAACTGAATGCAGGTCAAAGATACCTTTTCTTTCTTTATTTTCCTAAGGTTTTTTTGTCTGTGTTTTCTTTCATAGAATAACTTATATGGAAATGTGTTTTGCATGACTACACAGATATAACCTATGTCAAATTGTTTGCTTTCTAAATGGTGGGGGAAGGAAGGGAGAAAATTTATAACTCAAAATTTGAAAAAAAAAAAGTTAAAATCGTTTTTACATGCATTTGGGAAAAATAAAGTACTAAATAAGAATTTGAATCTGAAAAGGACTCTAAAGATCATTGAGTCCAATCTCTTGAATTTTATAAATAGGGCAACTAAGTCACAGAAATTGTAAATTGAAGAGGTTTACTCAAAGAGGGTTAGGGTTGCTCGAGACCCCAAAATAGCAACATGCCGGGTCCTGCAGAAAGAATTCCACTCAAGTCTTCTCAGCCAAAGAAAAGCAAAGTTTATTATAAGTTTGCCTGTATTGGACACAGAGCAAGTCTGTGCTAGAAAACTCTATGGTGCTCTCACAGAGCAAATCTGTGCTAGGGCCTTCTGTGGTGCTCTCACACCACCTGGAAGGGATGGGATTCTTATATACAGAGGAGTCTAGGGGTGGTCTAGAGGAGGAGTTTGGGGAGGGTCTTCAAGAGGAGTCAATGAGGTCAGATTCCAGTAATGAGTTTGGCGAGGGTCTTCAAAGGAGGAGTTAATGAGCTCAATGCAAGAGTGGACTGATATTTTGATAGGCTCAAGGGTGGGAAGCAGATGGACAATGGAGTGCCAGGCTAGTAACAGAGGTTTGGGCCCAGCCACAGTGAAAAACTTAAGACCTCTGCAAATGCCTCATCAAGTGGGAAGATTCAATCAGACTTCAAGGGGTTTCCCAGAGCCTGTACCTCAAAGATTCCAGGAGAACTCAAGGGGGGTCCCAGAGCCTACACCTCATCACCGGTATTTTGTCTGTCTGTTTTGATGTTGTTTTGCCATATTTGTCTGCTGGTAAAGGACAGTGCTGTTGTTGCAGAAGTCCTGGAACCTTGCTGTTGGTTCAGGGGTCCTGAGACTGTTCTACAGGCAGAGAGTGCATTGATGAGGACGATGGCAATGTATCTTGTGGCTTTGTTTAGCTTTGTCTCCCCAGGGAGAGAGATTGCTGAGAACTTGCTTTGGATCCTCTCCTAGGATATTAAATGCTGTGATGATATCTTAACCTTGTTGTAGCTTAGGGGAAGATGGCCTTTGTGCTCTCCACTGCCCCTTTGAGAAGGTGCTTGGTGTTAACTGATGATAATTGTAATTCATTTGTGATCCAGGGGTGGGAAACTTTTGACTTTTTGTGCTCTGTGACTGACCAAAGGAATGTACTGTCTTTATCATTGGAAACTAATCTCCAGTTGAATAGAGAGAAGACTTTGTAATTGACCAAAATGAATGTACTGCCCAGAGGTAGAGTAGTACTTTGACTCTATACTTTGTGATTGAATTGAGAACTTGCTAAATGACTGAGTTACACTGTATTTTGATTTTCTCTGTTCTGCGAATGTTTTGCCTTAATTTGTCACTGAATAAATTGAGAGTTACTATGCTGGTATTCTGAACCTTGGAAGTTGCCTTTGCTTGGCATTATACTACCATAATGCTAGGGATGTCACATAGAAAACAAAAAAAAAAAAATTAAGTCATTTTACCTGTACATCAAACTGGGAGTCAGACATTTCATTTTCATTACGAAAAAAATATGTCTCACCACATCAGGGACTCCATTCCTTGGCTGCTTCATTAAATCTAAAGTTTCTATATTGAGTTGGCCAGTTGATGCCAATCCAAAGAAGGACTGCATATTCTAGAGTCTCTTCCCTAGGGGATCTGAATTCCTTTTCTATACATGTCTTGAATTCTTGGACAGGTGACAGAAGACATTCAGATATTTCTAAAGAGAGAACAAGCATTGACTTTTTGTTAGTGGAGGCAGGGAAGAGAAACAAATTAGGAAAATGGTAAGAGTTGCCCATTACCTCTGCAAGGAGTAATTCACTGTCTGTGAAAAGGCTTGGCTCTGGAGATATAAAGGAGTGGATAGACAGAGGTGAACAGAGGGTGAGAGTCCAGGAAAGAAAAGCACAAAGAAACACAAATGTTTTGGGTTCTGTCTAGTCCTGGTGAGTATCTAATCCTTTATTGTAGGGGAGGGAATGGCAAGAGGTATATAGAGAGGAAAGAACAGATGATCCTTTGTCTCATTGACCTTCTTTTATAAAGACCAAAAAGTAAAATAGTTGGCATGTTTTTCTTATCTTACCCCCATGTTTGTGCTCTTTACTATTCAAAACCAAGAGCATATTCAGATTAGGTAAATGAAATAAAAGCTCTATCCTTATTCATGCATGACCATCAAGTAGAATATATTTAGGCTTCCATTTAAATGTGGTACCATCTTCTTGAGGGACAGAGCAATAGCAAAACAATGTACCCTCTGATTCCATTTTTTCGTTTTTGCTGACTGAAGTGGAATATTTCTAAAGTCAAATTTAATGAGGGAGTTTGACCCAGTGAAAAATGCAAGTATTTTATGTGATCAATAGAGCAAGAGAGGTATCTGCAAGCTAGAACATATCCTGGGAGTCTGTCTACAAGTTTATCTCACCTAGAGAAGCCTAACTATTTTTTTTTCTGCCAAGGTTTTTTTTTTTTTTTTTAAATTACCCAGGCCAAATATGAAGCAAGCATGATACAATCCAGCTGCTGCGGAAGGACTTTCCAAATGACTTTCCAAACAAGTGGTTAGTGAGGATGTGTGTTAGCTTTTTTTTCCACAACGAAAATTTTTCCAGAGTTTCAAAAACATTGGCAAATTGAAATCATGAAGATGAGTCTTTATTTGCTTGTCTAGATGTGTCAATGACAGTGGAACTGGGGAATTTCGAGCTAATTTACAAATACGTAATATAATTCAATGATCCATTGGCTAATATTTGCCACATCTTGACAAATCCTGCACCTGTTTTAGGTCATATAAAGTACAACTTGAAAAGGCAAGTAGATTGAATGACCAATGAAAAATGATATGGTCATCCTAATATTTCTTTTGCTCTCAAGACATTTGGTCATATCCAAGTTGAATGAGTGTATTTTTAATGTTTTACCATTTGTCATTGTCTTATTATAGGCCACAATCATTGAGAAAAGGTCTATAGACTCATGAGAGAATGACACATATCCCAGACCTAGAGACAAGGTCAGAAAATGCCAACATCTGAATCTAGAGCTTTTAAGAATCCTTGTTCCACATATAGAATTTGATGTATCAGGAAGATTTTCAGTAGTTATATGCCTGCCAGTCTGAACTAGGGATACATAACTGCTTAAAAGAATCAGGGAGTAGTCTATTGAAAATTTAATCAATTAAACTTATGGTATAAATGTAGGAAATGCAACATATTATGAAAGTATGTTGAAATAGGAAAGGATTATGCTATAATGACAAAGGCAAATAGGAAGGTGATGATCTGTGTGGAGGTTTGTTTTTTTTTAAAGTAAAATTGTAAGAGAAGAATATCAGTATTATATTGAGGAAGGAGTGCTTCATCTGGCCCACTTGACTGGTACATAAAAGCCATGGACTTGAATTCAGAAGATCTGGATTGAGAACCTGATTTTGCTGGTGTCTAGCAATGTTCCCTTCTGCCCATCACATCATTTCTGTGAATGAGCCCTTCCTTATCTGTGAAAAGGAGAAAGCAATATTTGACCTTCCTACTTCATAGAGTTGTCATGAGACTCAGATTACTGTTACTATTAGGAAAAAAAAAAGGTAATTTATTTTATTATAATCTCATAGCTGATAAAGACATCCAACTCCCCTTACTATAATTTCACACTAATTAAGCAAACTTTTATTTTTAATTCAGTGTTCGTTAAACCCTACCTGAAACACATGGTTAATCTGACCCATTTATTTCCCTTGAAGGTATTCATAATTCAACATTTGAAGGATATGTGCTTTATTCAGCATGAGTATTTGCTCCAGGGATAAAAATTCAAACCGTTTGCTAGATGATCTTAAAGAGTTGTTGTGACTTTAAAAATTGATCACCCAGCAGATAGTCCGGTGATGAGCCTCTCTGCTAGGCTGGTCAATCAAAAATCAAATAACCAAAAAGCACGTATTAAATGCCTACTGTATTCAAAGCATTTCCTAGGTTCTGATATCCTTGGAGAGTAGACATACATTCCTTTACCAGGTCCATACTCATGGGTCTACAAAAGTCAGCCTGAAGCTGTGAAGGGTTAATTATGAAATTTTCATTGTGAACATTTATACTTTGGAAATCAGTAAACACTTCAAATCAGGACTTAATTTATTATTTTGTTGATTATCCAGACTTAACAAAGTGATGGGAAAAATGTTAATATTATAGATTAAATTCTAAAATGTGGCCTGCATACATTTATTCATTTATTTTGGAAAGCCAGTTGTTACAAGGCGCTGCTGCCCATACTCAAAGTCTTTCCAGCTTAGTGGGGCCTTCCAAAGTCATTGATCTGCTAACATAGCCTTCAAAAACCAAGAATCTAGGGTTACCTCATGCCATGATGAATCAAGAAAGACTTTACTAGAAGAGACATTTTAACAAATAGAGATAGTAGGTAAAATTGCCACCCTGGTCAAAGAATTCTAGATTTTTTTCTAATTCAGTTAATGGAGACCAAAATGATAGTTTTCTGGATGTCTTGGGAAAGTGACTCAATTGGTTATTTGGTTCTGTTGGGGGATACAAGGAGAAACCAGCCACATCACATTCAATTCTTCCACCACACACATTTCTTAGGACGTCTCCAATGTACCCTCTGTGTATCCACGGCATATATTTTAATTTGTTTTAGCTCTCCCATTCCATCATGGTGCTTCTCCATCTCTGACCTGGTCTTCCACTTTTATTTTTCATTTCTTCGTCCTTAAAAAGGTAAAAAAAGTAATAACTGTTTATGAAGCACTTTGAGGATCCATGAGAAAACTACCTGAGCAATATTAGGTTAATATTATGAAACAGTAAATAGTTATATACATTCTAAACAGGGCATTGGGTCAAGTTTCAGCAAACAGGTATCAGTGGGTGTGTCTACAACATTCCTGCAGGAAGGCAGAGGTCACTTCTGACACTTGTTATGACACTTTATTCCATAGACAGAAGTGATTTCTTCATATATAAACATGCCTGCAGCTTTCTGGAAGACTTTTTGTTATACTTGGTTATGTGGGTTGTGAAGATGAATTATGATTTACTCTCATTACCAAATGAGAGAGTTCAAAAGTAGTTCAGAAGGTCATTTAACACATACTCTTGCCCTCAGGAAAGGCTCAAAAAATGTACTGCCTCAAGCACTCTTTACGGCCTCCAAGGAAGGAGCTTCAGTAACTGCTGAAAATTAACACTACAATCATCATTACAAAGGTAAAATCATGGCAATGTCAATATTTTTCCTGAGAGTTAATATAAATTTCTCTTATTGTCAGGGTCCCCTGCACATAATAGTTGTTTAATAAATGCTTGTTGAGTAGAATTAAATTTGATCAATACAATTCAAATCAATTGTCTGCCAAAAATGCACTCAGTAGAAATAAACAATCAATGGATGTCAGGGTTCTCTCTCAGAGTGCCCTAACTTACCAGCAGAGGCAGACGGTTTCCCACACAACCCAACGACGCTAGCGTACCTTTCAGGACATAAGAGTCACGGCTCTGAGGTCCAAACAGAAAAGTTTATTAAGGTCTCTCCATGGGGAAGCCTTAAAGCCATATACTAAGGCAGACTTCCAAAGATGCCTCCCAGCCCTATGTCTTAAATAGACCCCAGATCCCCATAGCACATGTGATAGAGCCCAGCTGAACAGAATTGTGAGAGGGGGAGTGCAATTACAAGGGTATGAAGGTCCCAAGGTATGGAGACGCCAATCAGGAACAGTAGGTAACCCCACGCAAGAGAGTCCTGAGCGATGCAGTATCCCCTGGGGGGGGACACTGCAATATGCCCTGATCTCCACGTGACCCAACTAATTCCCGGGGCCTCAAACACTTCCCTGCGGCATGACACAACCGCTTGCAATGTGAACCTCTCAAATGGAGATCACCCTTCTCCATATGATGATATAACATCATCCTTCTTTACATACATGAAGATATTATTGTTCTCTTATGGTTCTTTCCCCTAAACTGAATAACCCTAGTTTTAAAGCCTTTTTTCCCCAAAGGTATATAAAAAGTAACATAAGGTACTATCAAAGGGCTGGATTTGATCTTCAGTCTTCCTAACCCCAGACCCAGCCCTCTATCTATTACATCATCTAGCTGCCTCAAAGAGACCTAATCACTCCCAAAGTGACTACTTTGAATGGGACAACCCTTTTATATAATAATAATAATAATAATAACTGATATTTGTATAGCATTTTAGAAAAGCACTATAGTATGGTGGTCAGAGTGGTGGCATTGTAGTCACAAAGACCTGACTTCAAATTCCTGACTAAGGTACATACTAGCTGAGTGTGCAACTTAACCTCTTAGTGCCCGATTTCCCAAGTCTCTAATTACAGATGAGCTATAGATCTCACGAGAATTTCCACTCCCAGGAGTTCCTTGCTACCTAATACATACTTAATTTCATTTTCAATTCACAATACCCTCATAAGGTACTACAATTACTACTTTTCCCCAATTTACAGATGACATTTAAAGAACTTAAAGGACTTTCCCAAGGTCACCTAGCTAGTAGGTATCAGCAGCAATATTCAAAGGTCTTCCTAATTCCAGGTTCAGCACTTTATCCACCACACAAGTATGTTGGTTAAGAAACAATTCTCTTACCTTATAGTCATACCCACTTATCATCTATCAAAATAAATAACAATCATCTGAAAAAAAATTTTCTTTTAAATGGGGTGGCTAGGTGGCGCAGTGAATAGAACACTGGCCCTAAAGTCAGGAGGACCTGAGTTCAGATCCAACCTCAGACACTTACCACTTACTAGCCATGTGACCTTGGGCAAGTCACTTAACCCCAACTGCCCTGCCCTCTAAGAAGCAATAAATAAGTAAATGACAACCAATACAAATTGATTTAGATCTTATTTTTTAAAGGCTGACTTTACTTGTGTTTTATCTATTGATATGCATACTTTTTAGTACCTAGGAACTCTAAAGAATAAACTGTTAACAAAACCAACCAGGCCTCCATGATAAATGGTACCTGTTAGTATTACACTTTGTACATTCCCTTATAATTTTCCAAAACCTTCCTTGTTTATTTGCCTTCAATGTAACTTAGTTCTACTTTGGGATAAATAACTCCTACTAAAATTTTCTTTGCAGAGTCGGTACTCAGTAATCCCTGGGTTGTTGGTTGTCTTCAAAGGAAACCTTGACTTGTATCCAGATTTATTCAGTTATAACACTTAAACAACACTGGGCTAGAATATTAGCAATCATCATTGCATAATCATACTATTATTTTAATAATTCAGACTGGAGTTCGAGGCAATTGAACATAATCTCTTGTAGCTTGATAAGATTTGAAATTTCAAGGAGTTGAATCTATATGAGTCATATTCTCTTAGACTACTTACCAGACAATATTTGTGGCTTCTAATGAATAAAAATATAAGTGATATGGGGAGTCTTTCTGGACCACACCCTTAGGCAAAGGAAGAGAGGGCATCACACATTTAGTAAATGCTTTGAAATTGATTTGGATGTGTGATTCACCACTGGGTTTTCCACAACCAGTAAAAACATATTGACAGAGAGTTAGCAGATAAATGAGAACTTGTTTTCTCCAAGGCCATATAAGAAAGATAAATCTGAATTTAAAAATTTAAACACTTTATAAACAAGTTGATTATCATATACATAGTCTAGACTATCGAGTATACTTTTCCTTTGGAAATGTTAATTAATTAACAAGATAATTTAAAAGTTAACAAACAAATTTAAAATTCACATTGTCAATCAAAACTTTTTGAGTATTTTCTGTGCATAAAATATTAGCATAGGATACTTGTAGTAATAATAATAACTGATTTAAATCGCAATTTAAGGTTTGAAAATCACTTTACCTACATAACATCATTTGATAGAAAATATGGTTATGGTAGCTATTGCTTCAAAGAATTCTAATTTAGTTATCATATTTCATTACATTTGATTCAACAAACATGTATAGATTATTTCTCAATTCATTTCACTGAGTTAAGTGCTAGGACAGATTTTAAAAGCTTTCAAAGAAGCCACAGTCTAATGGGGGAGAATAAGACATGTTCACAAATAAATATAACAGATTAGAATGTGAATGGACATGAGAACATTAGAAAGATGGTAGAATCTTAAATCTAGATTAGGTTTAGGAGCCCAAACGATCTAATACTCCCATAATGCAAATGAAGGAACTAAAACTCAGGGAAGGTAACCAACTTGCCCAAGGTCACACAGAAAGTGATAAAAGCAGAATTTTAACTCAATTCCTGTAACTAAAAAACTAATGCCCTTTTCACTAGGAAAAACTTCAATGTACAAACAAGGAAGAAAAAGACCAGTAAAGAAGCAGAGAACTTGGATCTATATCAGCAGGTGGGGGGTTGAATAACATAATATACAGGAAGAAGGGTGACAAAGCATTTTATGGTAACATAAAATGCTATCGTGTGAAGTCACCCCACTGAAGGACTGAGCAATAAAAAGGTGACTAGTGAGGCACAGTAGGTGGCACAGTGAATAGAGTGTCAACCCTGAAGTCAGGAAGATTCCTCTTCATGAATTCAAATCTGGCCTCAGACACTTGCTAGCTGTGTGAGCCTGGGCAAGTCACTTAACTCTGTTGACCTCAGTTTTCTCATCTGTAAAATGATCTGTAGAAGGAAATGGCAAACCACTCCAATCTCTTTGCAAAGAAAACTCCAGATGGGATCATGAAGAGGTAGACATGACTGAAAACAACTGAAAAATAACAGTGGTGGTATCATCAACTGATACCCTGCTAAGCCATACTAAAGAAGTTCATTATCATCATCATCATCATCATCATCATCATCATCATCATCATCATCTTCAATAGGTCTATTATTTTCCTGGGATATGAAATCAAGATGTGACAGTGTCCATACCTGTAGTGCCCACAAAAGCATTATTAGGCATCTTCAGAACTATCCCCCTGGCCTCCAGTAAAGCATTTTGTGAATTCTCTCAAATATTCAAATTTGTCAGCCCTGATAACACCAATTGTTTTATTACTCTGATATACCCCCAGGAAATTGCTTTTATTTACATGGTATATATATTTTGTACTTACATAACTGGTTAAATGTTGTATACATCCCCAGGAGAATGGAAATTTCTTGGAGGCAGAGATGTTTGCGTTTTTGTCTTTGTCTTTTAAACCTAGTACAGCACCTAGCAAATATTTATAGCTTAGTAAATGCTCGTTGAATTGGATTACATATCTCTTAAATGAAATATGTTCTTAGTACAGATCTAGTCTTAAAGAACAGCTGAACTAATAGAATCAGAAAAAGACACCCAAATGAATCTTGCTTTGACACATTTTGAAATACTTCCACATTATTTTAGTCAGCCTGAGGGTAAAGCCACCCTAAATAGATATGAGATTTATTGTTCCTCAAACTTTGGACAACCAAAAAAATTGCCAGTCAAAATAAAGATATTTTCTTATCAAAAAACAATTAACCAACCAGAAGAAATTTTAAAAAGAGACAGTGACCCCCTTCCTCTTCCCCCAAAAAAAGATTAAAAAGGAAGGATTTATCATACTCATTTAAAGACAAGAAAGTTTTTCATGATAAAGGCATTTCACTGTTTCTATTTTAAATAACATGTGTCATTTTAGGAAAACAAGATAAAAATAGCATTTTTCTTAGGTTACGGGAAACAACTATACTACTCTCAATTTAAGTTGACAACAACTTTAGTAGAAGAGAAGGAAATATAGTCTGACCTGGCTTTTTATATTGTATATTTCTGTTCTCTATATATCACTCATCTCTTACCATACTATATAATTTTTGCTTTAGAGACATAAATGATTCCAAGGTTGTACGTATGTGCATGTGTTAGGAAAGCTAATATACTCTTTGCTTATTAAACTGCCAGATCATTCCTTTAGATTTATTATTTAAAATAGTAATAGAAACCACTTTTCTGGTCAATTCATACTACAAGGCTTAGAGCTTGTTTTGAAGCAAGGTTTCTATGACTTCTCTTAAGAAGTTTCCATTAACCAATACCTAGATCCTTGACCTCAATATACACAACTACCTCATTGATACTCCTGAAATCATTTCAGATGAATGTTTTCAGCTTTAACCAATCTAAACCAGTTGCGTTCTGTGGTTTCTATAACTTCTGCTTTAGATCAATCTACCTAGTAAATGACCAGTCTCTGTCAGTTTATAGGTCAGTGAACCTGTAGAAAAACCATACTTTGAAGTACCACCCAGGAGACCAAGGGTGAGGGTGGAAAATGATTTTCCAAGAGACTGAACATGGGGGTGGCACATTAATAGGTCATTGCTCACTGCATGTTTGAAAAACCAAAAAACAATTATCATCTGGTATGTCTCAGGGCTAACCCATTCCTTTATTCTAGGCAAATAAAGTCTTATCGGCACAGTGGTATGACTCACATCCTGGCACTGAAGTTAGACAGTACCTAGCATTCATTAAAAGATGAAAGACCAAAATAGAAATTGGGAAAGTACTGAGTTATCGTTTGAATTGCCTTGACAAGTTTGGTTTATTCTCATCTTCATATCCCACAACTCGCCATAATGCCTAGGAGTAAAGCTGGTCACTTTCCTAAGCACACAGACAAGATGGGCAAGCACACTTCCTCTGCCACCACTTAAAATTAACAGCATTTATATATCATCCTTGAGTTATAACGCACTAGGTCTTTCTTTCTATGCCTGTAAAATATAGCTAGACATCCCCCCCCATATATTTTTTTCTCTTTTCCTTTTTTCATCCTTCCCTCTCTTCCTTCTTTTTGTTCTTTCTTGTTTTCTTTTCTTTGTCCAGATGAGTGATTTCATAGGTGTGGAGAATTTCTGATATGGAAACTCCTTCCATAGACTGAGATTATCAAGCAATCAACTAATACATATTTATTACACATTTTTCTATGTGCCAGTCATAGAATTAGGCGTGGGGATACAAAGACAAGAATAAAATATTCCTGCTATTAAGGAACTTATGCTTTATCAAAGGAGACAAATATATATATATATGTATATACAGAAGAAATATAAAAGAATACAAGGTAGTTTTAGTGAGAGATGACACAAGTAGTTGAGGGGATCAAGAAAGTCATAGAGAAGGACTTTTGAGAATCCATTGGACAGTAAGAAATTCACATCACAATAAATTAACTGACTTCATTGGAAGGACAAAGAGTGAAGCTAAAGCTTAAATTCTTTGGCTAATGATGAGAAGACAGGACTCTGGAAAAGACTCTGATGCTGGGAAAGATTGAAGGTAAAAGGAGAAGGATGGCAGAGGATGAGATAGATAGTGTCATGGAAGCAATGAACATGAGCATGGACAGATTTTGAGAGATAGCAGAGGATAAAATAATGTGGTGTGCTATAGTCCATGGAGTCATGAAAAGTTGGATATAAATGAACAGCAACTTGATCTGAGTCTTGAAGGAAGCAAGGAAACCTGTGAGATTGAGGTGAGGAAGAAGTACATTTCAGGCATGAGAGACAGCCAGAGCAAAGGCACAGAGACAGGAGATGGAGATAGAGTGATGAAAAGCAGCAAGAAGTCCAGTTTTGCCAGATAGCTAGGTGGAGCAGTAGATAGACCACTAAACCTGACATCAGGAAGACCTGAGTTCAAGTGTGGCCTTACATGTTTACTCACTGTGTGACATTTAACCTCTGGTTGCCTCAGTTTCCTTATCTGTAAAATGGGGATAATAACACCTCCCAAAGTTGTGATAAGGATAAAATAAGACAATATTCTTGATGTGCTTTGCAAACCTTAAAGCACTTTATAAATGCTACTATTATTATTGCTGCTGTCGCTATTGTTAGACTATGGAGTGCCAGAAAGAAATACATATAATAGGCCTAGAAAGGTAGGTTGGGCTGGCTAGGTGATAAAGGACAACTCATCCATAATTTAGAGAGTCACTTGGGGCAGTGAGAGGTTAAGCAACTTGCTCAGGGTCACCCAACTGGTATGTGTACAAGGCTTGAACCCAACTTCCTTACTCTAAGGCCAGCCCTCTAACCACGCCACCAAGCTGCCCCACGTTGAATTTAATAGAAATTCATACACATTTGTCTCCCTTTACAACCCTCTCTACTAAGTGGACTTCTGCTATCTTGGCTGCATCATTGGACACTGACAGCTTGGACCCTGGCTTGACAACTCCCAAGAAGGAGAAAAAGAGGTTTCCATAGCAACTGGGACATCGTCATACTCTTCTCTAAGGATATACCAAAACATACAGCGGAACAGATGATGATGTAAGGGACACTACTGAATTTCTATTTATCTTATTACTGAAATTTATCTTTATTAGTGAAATTACTTTAGCATGTTTAATTGACATAGGAAAGAAGAAAATAATCTGAAAGCTATTTTTTTTTTTTGCAATACTTTGACAAAATCTTGTAATTCTCTTAGAGAAATCTTAGTTTCCCAGAAAAGGAAAGAAAAAAACATGTGCTCTTGACACAGTTGAGTAAAGGTATGGCATGGATGTTACGGTTCTCTTCACTCTCAAATTATAGAGCATGACAAGTGGTTTGATGGTTTTCCAGTTCCTACTCTGGTTGTTTTGGGAAGTGAGACCACAGTGGGCTGGATTAACATTGTTCGTATTTTTTTTTTTTATCTCTCTGAAAACACTTCTCCAGATTCTTTCCTTCTCAGACTACTATGACTGATAAGTTTTGAGCTCATATCTTACTAATTTAAGTAATTTGAAAAAAAAATTTTGTTCTGGTTCATAAGAAAAATTAAGATCTATTCCTTTTGCACATTGTTAGGGTTAGGCAAGAAACTAACTGCTTCTAAAAGCTGATGTCTATGAAACAGCTTCAACATTAATTCGGGATATATTTTCTGCAATTAAAAGATTCAGGAAATCATTATTCAATCGTTTCTACCATAATAATAAAAAATGAAATATTTACTATATTAGAAAATTGCCATAAACATTCTAGATAATCTCAAGAGAAGAAACAGAGAGGGGAAATATGAACATCCTAACAAAAAAATCTTTAGTTGACTGTAAACCTTTTGAAAGAAAGGAGTATGATGTGGTGGAAGGACTACTGAATTTGAAGGCCAAATAATCTTGTACCAAATCCCAGGTGTGTCATTTACTAATGGTGTGACCTTGGGCAATGAATTTAACCTTTCTTGGACCCAATTTTCACATCTGCAAAATGAAGAAGTTAGAGCACATGATGTCTGAGATCTCTCCCAAATCACAAATTTTGATCCTATGACCACCATTTTAATCTCTGTAACTCTATCACAGTTCTCTGTATATAAATGCTGAATAAATGCCTTTGGATGTTTGGTAGAAGAGATAGGAATAAAAATCTTAGCTCAAGGACAAAATAAAACCAAAAGCAAGAAAGTCCAGCAATTTCTAAATAGGAATATTTTGACAATCTGTGGGTCTACACTGTAATAATAGTATCTTAGATGTACATAACATGGTTATTTTTTTTTATTTTCCAAAGCCCTTTCACATAATTTAATTTTCATTGATAAGACAGGTTTTATTGTTCAAATTTTATATATAAATAAAGTAAAGTACCACTTGATGGGATGACTGGTCCTATTTCCAAGTAAGAGAGCAGTACTAGAACCCAAAGAGGAATGGGGGAAGCAAGAGAGCGCAACAATTTAGGGACCTAGTGAAAAAATTTTAGAAATCAAAGCAAAGGCAATTTAACCCTCATAGAACAAAACATATTTTATCCAGTTTCATTTTAGTCACCCAAGTACAAGCCCAAACACACTCTACATACTGATTTTGCCATATCCCATGTCTATATTTTGATCTTTAAAATAGTGGACCCAACTCAAAACATGGTGTTCATGAGCCTTTGCCTTTGACTGGATAACTTCACTGGATTAGTGTGGATTACTGCATAATGCATTCTGTCATGGTGGCTTCCACAGCTTGTGTGTTAAAGTATCAGAGAGATGGAAGTATCATGTTTACCAGTTCAGGATGTGTATATGTTCAAGTGTTCACGCACAGTTGTAACAGTTGATGTGTCTCCAAACTGAGGTCTCTAGTTCTTATGGACAATGGTTAGCCCATGTCCTGAGGTTTCTCTTTGGCTTCTCCTGTTGAGTGTGGGTATCCAAAACTTAACTTTAACACATAGTAGCTCTTTTGGGGGGGGGGGGGGAGGGGAGGGTAGAGCATTCTCAAAGTTCATAGCATTATAGATTTAGATTTAGAACTGGAAGGGACATAAAGATCACCTAGTTGAGTTTCCTCATTTTACCAGTAAGGAAACTGAGACCCATGGAAGGGAAATGTCTTACCCAAGGTCACACAAGTGGTAAGTTGCAGCTGTGGGATTCAAATCCAGGTCCTCTTACTCCAAATCTAGTATTCTTTTCACTGCACCATAAGGCCTCCTAGACAGGTGAAAACAATGCTTAATATAAGCAGGAAATAGTAAAATTGCTGTGTTCCTTTTGTGTACAGCTGGGAAATAAGCCAAACAGTCAATCTTCTGCAGCAACAGTATTGTTTGGGTACACATCCTCATCCAGAAGACACTTTTCTCTCTCATTCTCAGGTACAGCAGAAAAAATGCTAGATTTGGAATCAAAGAGCCTGAATTCAGATTCTGACTCTGCCACTCACTACTCACGTGACCTTGGGCAAATATCTTACTTGTCTTGGACCTCAGTATGCTTTAGCTGTAAAACGAGGAGACTGGTCAAGAGGACTACTAAAGTTCTTTCTAGCATCAAATTTCTGTTATTATAATACCTGGCTACAATAATTAGCTTTATTAAGCCTGGACAACAATATAATTATCCCTAAGATCCACTGAGGTCCCTCCTCTTCAGCTGGAGTCACCTTCTCTTGGGGCTTCCCTCAGCCTGAATCTACCTCCCCAAAATTCCTGTAGAGCCTATGACTCCCCTCCACATCTCGCTTCTCTCCCACAGTTCGGGCCTCCCTTTTCTCCACACTCGTTCCATTCAGACATGCGGCAGAATCTCTCTTCCCTGCCTCTGAGATAGATTTTCCATTTCATGCAAACAGTTTAGGATTTGACCCAATGTCACCCAACCACTTTGATTAATTCAAGGAGGTGTACCAGTCCTGTCCTCCTTCAGTTCTGATTGTCTGATTCAATCGAAAAGTGTCCTCACCTGGTTCTGGCACCAGAGTCAAAAGGAGGTGTTTTAATCCCATCCTTACATTGTGATTCCACTCAGAGTTTGTTTGTTTGTTTGTTTTGTTTATTAATATAAAGCCAGCTATTCTCTTTCAGAAAACGGTACAAACAAGTTATTCAGGCCGGGAAATATCCTGCAGATCTCCCAGAGCAGGCACATTTCTTGTTTGCTTAAGTTTCTTTTGGCACAGCTGCAGAAAAATAAACTTAACCAACCACTGATCTGGAAGTTTGTTCAAGCATTTGGAAAACTGTGGGTGAATGGGTCAGTCATCACAACCACAGTCATTGTCATTTGTATTATGAAACTAGAGGTGCTTGGAAGACTTAGGGAGGGGGGCATGATAAACCTAAATTCAAATCCAACCTTAAACATTTACTAGCTATATTACCCTTCTGTCTGCTGTTTGTCTGAGGTTCCTTATCTGTCAAATGGAGACAATGGTAGCACCTACCTCCCAGGTTATTTTGAGCACCAAATGAGACAAGTGTAAAGCACTGAGTGCAGTGCCTGGAACATAGTAGGTACTCTGTAATGTTAGCGACTATTCTTGATATTATTATTATAGAACCATCACATGGGAAGAGGGAGTAGATTGTTCTGCTTGTCCCCAAAGGGCAGAATTTAAAACAATGGATAGAAGTTATAAAAAGGCAAATTTTAGCTCAATATAAATAGGAAAACTAGAGAGGTCATAGAGTAGATTAGGCAGCCTTGAGAAGGAGAGCATTTCCCCTCACTGTAGGGTGGGCAGTCACTTATCAGGGTTGTTGGAGAAAAGATTCTTTTAGGTTCTACTAGACAGCCAGTGAGGTCCCTTCCAACTCTAAGATTCTGGGATAGTAGGTCATCATCTATGCCAGAGGAAATGGCTGCTCAAAAGATGGCGTTGTGGTCAAAAAAACAAAGGCAGTTTTCAAATAAACCAACACAAAACTGAGCCTCTCAGAAAAGAAGGAAGCAATTGTGTCTGAGGGTTTTTGTTAGAAGGAGCAAAGGATGGTGCTGATGCTTTCCTCTGCCAGCAAGTTCTCACTACACAAAAAGATCATTTCAACATGTGTTTCAAGTATCCAGATGTACCAGTACATACAGCAGAGCCCTGTCAAACATTGCTGCTATTTCTCTTGTTAATATAAGCCTTGTTATAACAAGGTTGTCCTTATTTTCCATCTACATCTTCTGGTCTCTGACTCTACCTTTCAACTGAAACTGCCCTTTTCAAAGTCAGCCAAGATCTCCCAATTGCCAAAGCTACTGGCCTTCTTTCACAGTCTTCATCTTTGCCAACCTCTTTTGTAGTCTTTAAAACCGCTGCCGACCTTCTCCTCTGGGGTGTTCTCCTTGTCATGTGTTCATGACACTGCTCCCTTCTGTTTTTCCACCTAACTGTCCAGCAGTCTCCTTTGATGATTATTCATCCAGGGCATGTCCAGGAATTATGGATGCCCCCCACGGCCCTTTTCTGGCTCCTTTTCTTTTCTAACTCGACAACTATCTCATTTGGCAATTTTGTCAGCTTCCATGAATTCAATTATGATTAACATGCAGCTGATTCCCAGAACTGATGCTGTTCCCCTCAAAAAGATGCTTCATCTCAAGACTTGAGTCTTTCTCACTGACTATAAAAGGATTGTCACAGGCTATTTAAAGGCAGTTAGGTGATCATAGAGTTCTAGACCTAGAGTCAAGAAGATCTGATTTCGAATCTGACCTTGGAGACTTACTAGCTGTGTGACCTTGGACTACTCACTTAATTTCTGTCTGTTTCAGTTTCCTCAGTTATAAAATGAAGATAAAAGCCACCTACCTCCCAGGGTTGTTGTGAGAATCAAGTGAAATAATATTTGCAAAGGACTTAGAACAGTGCCTGGCACATAGTACATAGCAGGCATTTAATAAATACTGGTTTTCTGGGTGGCTAGGTGGTGCAGTGAATAGAGTACCGGACCTGGAGTCAGGAGGACCTGAGTTCAAATCCAGCCTCAGACACTTAACATTTACTAGCCATGTGACCTTGGGCAAGTCACTTAACCCTAATCACCCTGCCCACCCCCTCCAAAAGGCAAAAACAAACAATAAATACTTGTTTCTTTCCTTCCCTCCTTCCTTTCTCCTTTTCTTCTCTATCCCAAAGCCTAGAATATTCTACCTTGAGTAATCTTGCCTCCTAGATTCCCTGGCTTTCTTCAAGTCCCAGCTAAAATCTTACCTTCTTCTAGAAGACTTTTCTGATTCCCCTTAATACTTACTCCTTTCCTCTACTGATTATTTCAAATTTATCATCTATTATGAAGATATATAATATTGATACATACACATACATGGATATATCTATGCATGTGTCCTGGCTGTACAGTTGTTTTTCCCATTAGACTGTGATCTCCCTGAGAGCAGAAACTGTCTTTTGCCTTTCATTGGATCCCCTGTGTTGGCAAAGTGCCTGGCCCACGGTAGGAACACAGCAAATGTTTGTTGACCAACTAAAAGCCCTAATCTCTTCCCTGAGCTCTACTCTCATGTAATAAATTGTCTTTTGAGCATCTCAAATTGGATGCCCCATAGGTATCACAAAACCAATATATTCAAACTGGAACTTATTATCTATCTATGCTCCCCTCCTCAAATCTTCCTCTTTTCCCAACTTCTTGTTACTGTCAAGAACCTAAAAGAATCCTTTCTACAGTCAATCAATCAATAAGCATTTATTAAGTTTGCAATCTTGGTTTCATTCTTGATACCTCACTCTCACTCACTCCATTGCCAAATTTTATCATTTTTACCTTCACAGAATCTCTCCATTCAAAACAACTGCAGCCCTAGTTCAAGTCATAAACACCTCCTAAGAATCACAGGAGAAAATATTTGTAAAAAGTGCTTAGTTCATTGCCTGGTACATGGTAAGTATGGGTAGCCAGGGGGCACAACAGATAGAGTCCTGGGCCTGGAGCCAGGAAGCCCTGAGTTCAAATCTGCCTCAAATACTAGCTGTATGACACTGGATAAGTTACTTAACCCACTTAAGCCTCAGTTTGCTCATCTGTAAAATGAGAATTACAATAGCACCTCCCTTGCACAGTTGCTGTAAGGGTCAAATGAGAGAATATTTGCAAAAAGTGCCATGCCTGGCACATAATAGGCTCTATATAAATGCTTATTCCCCTTCCTTCCCCTCCCTCCAGATACAAAGAAAGGCAACAACAGCCACTCTTCTCATAGAGCTCACAGTATTTATACACACACATACATATATGTCTATGGGTATGTGTGTATCTGAACTGTATGTGTATATGTGTATGTATTTGCATATGTATGTATATACACATCTTGTATCTAACTACTTATTTACATGTTGTCTCCTCTATTAGAATGTAAACTCCTTTAGGTTAGGGCCTGTTTTTGTATTTCCAGTACTTCCAGTGCTTAGTACAATGCCTAAAACTTAGTAAAGGCTTATTAAATGCTTGTTGGCTTGACTTGCCTATTAGATAGATTTAGATATGCCATATTCCCCAAAATATAACATAATGACATAATATAATAAGATATAATCAGCTCTGTTGGGAAATCTGATACAACACAATAGTTCTGTTCCTGTTCCCTTCCATACCCCTGACCAGTATTACAAAAGAGTTTCATGGTACAAGTTTGCCATTGTTCAAAGAGACTTCTGATATTGATGCCATCTATATAGACAGAAGGACAGAAAAGATGAATGCCAGTAGGGAACCTGGTTGATACTGTGTAAAAGGGAAAACCATTGCATAGGTTAGTAACTGAAATGTATTGATGCTGGACTTGTCACTGTCTGTTGCCTGGCATTTGTATCAAAGACTTCAGTGCTATGGAGTGGAAATCTTATGACAACTTTTTGGGAAACAGCCCCCTTCACCATTTCTTATAATATAATAATATTTGGTCACATTCATATACCATAACTTGTTCAGCCATCCTCCAATTGATGGACACCCTCTCAGATTCCCATTCTTTGCCACTTCTAAAAGAGCTACAACTATTTTGTATTCCTTACTTAGAATTTTGCATAGAAAGAATCTCACCCTTCCTCTAGCTCCCCCTTCACATTTCTCCCCTTCACCTCTTATTTCCCTGCTGAGAAAAATGTGTTTCTGTAACCTACTCTGTGTGTATATGCATTTTTCCCTCCTTTGACTAATTCAGATGAGAGTGAGCTTCAAGTGTTACCTTCTCTTTGATAGTACTTCCTCATCACCTTAACAATTCAAGTGACACTTTCCACGTAAGATCTTTCCTCATCTACCCAATTATTTTAATATTATTTTGTATTATTTTATACATGTCTCTATACATGTAATCTCCACATTAGAAAATCAAACTCTTTGAGGGAAGAAATTGTTTTGGTTTTGTCTTTGTGATCCCACAGTCTAGTATGTGCCTCACACATAATAGATGTTTAATAAATACTAGGTCTGGATGTGTGATTTCATCAGTATAGGGAGAGCCCCTGTAAGGAAACTCTGTATATCAATATAAGCTTTAATCTTAGGGGAGCTTCCTGGGACATAGCGAGATTAAGTGATTTAGAGTCACACAGCCAGGATGTGTCAGAGACAGCACTTGGAACTAGCTCATTCTGACCCAAAGGCTTTCTATCCAGCAAGCCACACGGTCTTACTGAATTAATTAAATTGAGTCACATGCTAGGGACAATAAGCAGATTTTTTTGGCTTTGCCGCAAAATGCAATCAAAGGTATGAGAGGAGAGAAGACTAATTCAGTAAGGGGGTAGGGCCTCACAACTGGTAGAAGATACTGAAGTTGACTCATTCAATGCTTTTAAAGTGAAAGCTGTATCTACATGACTTGGAACTAGTCACTTCAGCATCTCTTCTCCACCCCTACCTCACTCCCAGAAAGGCTGGTCTCATGAAAAGAAAATGTCTCATTGAATTAATTTTTGCTTTAGACAAGGCAAATCTCTATTGGGTTCATAAGGTGCCTTGTATCTAAGACAGTCTCCTGAGAAGAGAGTGCTGGAATAAAGGATTATTATGGAAAGCCACTATGGTGTTCATTTGAACCAAATAAATCTTGGGAAATGGAAAAGGCCCACTTCCTCAGAAAATGCTTATGGTTTTTAATGCAAACATTGAGTGTGGTTTGTGCACAGATGTAAGAGGAAATAGCTGAGGCCTGTGTTTTGGGATTTCATTTTTTCTTTTCAGTGATGGCAATTCCTGAATTTATTCCCAGAAGGTAAAATAATCCAGCCTACTTTTGCAAATGTGCCACAAGGCCTTAAACTTTGTTTCACCTTTATGATACCTCAGGATTTGGGAATGGTCTATGGGGAAAGAAATAACCTACCCAAAGAATGTGTTGGTACACACCTGATTTCTGAATCATTGCAGGACAACAGAAGTAGTATCCATTTAAAAGTCATTTAAATAAAGAGATCAACTTTGATAATAAACCACAGAAATACTTTATCATAAGATTTGAACATTCCCTATTTGCTGTATCACTATCTTTATCTAAATTCTGTTTCCTTATTTTTATAATTCATATAAATGGATTTGGGAAATTCAGACTTGTGGTGTTTAACTCTGGCATGAGAAATTTGGAACAAAGCTCACATCTTATTTTTATTTTTATTTTTTTAAAAATTTTATTATACTTTGCATCATTCATTTCCACAAGATTTTGAGTTACATATTTTCTCCCCCTCTTTCCCCC
>CM053588.1:125002711-125026900 GCA_028646515.1 Pseudochirops corinnae | reverse complement strand
TTTAGTGGGAAGTATCTTTGTGTGCGTTTTGGAGTTCTAGGATTGGTTTAGAGTCCTATTTTATGCGTATTTTGGGGTGGCTATGTGAGAGCTGCGATATGTTGCTGCTGCTACGCTGCCATCTTGGCTCCGCCCCCAAAACTCACATTTTAGACTTGTGGTTGTGTTCTGCCTATGAAGAACAAATTTGACTCTTCTTATGCAGTAGTAGTACCTGTTAGGCTGCACATATGAGTAATTGATATAAATAAAGGAACAGGGTAATTATTGAGGTTCTCCCTTCCCACTCTCCAGACCACCCTGATCAAAATTACAGAAAATTCAGTTAAGACTAGTCCAGAGGCATCACCGTAGAGTTGAAAGAAAGCCAGTCGGGAGGTCAGGAAGTTTTGAGTTCTAGACCTGCACCTGACACATACTAGCTATCTAAACATAGTCAAGTCAATAGGCAATCTCTGTCTACTCATTTATTACTACAGACCCTGGGCCCCATGCTCCAGGCACCTCTGTAACACAGTAAGTTACAGAGTAGTTGTTGGTCTCCTTTGTGGATGGGGATCTCCTCCCAGGGAGCTCCCAGTCTGATGAAAGAACAAGTCCAGACCCAAAGAAATAAACAAAGTTATTAGAATTCACCCATATGTCCAAATAATGTCCTTTGTTCATAGTAATAGGCAGAATCAGAGATTCTGGGAGATAAGTATATTGAGAATTGATAGAGAACTGGAAAGTGATTGAACAATGAAAGGAGGAAACATTTTGTTTGCTAGGGTGTTCAGGAAGACGATGATGTCTCAGGAGCTAGAGTTAAGATGAATAATGTCTTTCAAGTAAAATATTAAAATTATCAGAGTGAAAATTATCGAATTTTCTATCTGGGGATATGGCAAAAGAACGTGTGTCTCTAACCAAAAAGGAGGCACGTCCATCAATAAATATTTATTAGGCACTTACTAAGTGCTAAGCTCTTAGCAGATCTGGGGATACAAATAAGAAAAAGAAAGACAATTCTTGACCATAAGGATTTTACAATCTAATGGGTGGAAAACAAAAGGTAGCACAAAAGGTAGCTGAAAGCAAGGGGTGGGGATAAAGGGAAGGAATCTGGGGTGGGGTATAATGAAGAAATTCTGGAGTACAGTGGGGTGGGAAATGAAAAAATGGCTGACCGAGCACCCTCTTTAAATGAGGGTTTGGGAAGGAGTTCTCTACTTCACCCTCTGTTCATAGGGATACCAGGGACAGAGGGTACTGATGAAATATGTACCCATCTGCTGTGGGTGTTTTACTCAAAGTAAGAGAAAAAAAAGTTGGAACATAGAGGAAACTTTTCTTCAAGCAAGGGATCTGACTTAAACACCCAAATACCTGACACATTTCAGAAATTTATCCCAAACTGTAATAAGAAAAAGAAGTTTCGTTGACAAATTTTTCTCAAGGAAAAAGAACTCAGGGGTCTCTCTTAGAGGTAAAGGGAAGTACATTTGGTGCTATTCTGCTCCACTCACTTCAATTGCATAAACCTGATGCCAGAGATTGGCACACCCACGGTCTGCCAAAGGGAAGATCAGCCCAGCCCAGCCCAGACATGGAAGGAGAATGAAAAGACAGGTAACATCTCTTCATGCCATTTACTTTTATCCTGAAACTTCTAATTTTTTTCCAAGTTCACTAATTTGTTATTCTGGACACTGGCCTCTATGCTTGCTTCTTTAAATAAAGAAAACAATTTTGAGTGGTGACAGAATTACTGAGCTAGTTGCACAAGCTAGCTCTTCTTGCTATACTGTATCTGCACAACTCTAGAAGATCCAGCATGCTTCACTCCTTTTTTCCTCTAGAATTCTTTTGATATTAAGGAATTCAGCCTACCTTCAAAGAAGACCTTTTGTCTGAGTGATCTTTGATCCCTCTAGGCTTCTTCACCTCATATTTCCAATAGTAGTAAAGTCTTATCTATTCTACCTCCATAATTCACCTCCTTGCCCCGTACATTGTCACCATTCTATTTCAGGCCCTCATTTCCTCTTCCCTGTACTTCTATAGCCTCCTAATTGGCGTCCCAGTATCTCCCTTTCTAATTCAAATTCCCAACAACTGAAGTGAGAGACCTAAACACTAGCCTGATCAAATCATTCTCCCACTCAAGAAATTCCAGTGGCTTCCTATAACCTCTTTGATCAAATGAAAACTCCTCTGTTTGGAATTTCAATCCTTCACAACCTAACTCCAATCTACCTTTCCATTTTTCCATATACCTTTCCTATATTACCCTATTATCTACCTCAACTATAAAATGGGGTTAATATTAGCACCTAATTCCCAGGGTTGTTGTGAGGATCCAATGAGATAATATTGTAAAGTACTTAGTACAGTGCCTGGAATATGGTAGGCACTATATAAATACATTGTTAGTAGTAGTAGTAGTAGTATGGTCTTCTTGATGTCACCAAGTCTATTTCTTAGGTAAACAGGGAGCAGGGAACTTACCGGCCAACTTTGACAGTTTGAGAGTAATTATCTAGCAGCATAGTGGGGAAGTTCCAGTTCCAAGGACTCCAATTCTAGAGTTGGAGCCAAACCTCTAAGAAAGAATCACTAGTGAAGAGAGATGTAATTTTTTTCCTCTCTCCCTACCACCATACTGACCATGTCATAAGAGAGACTGCACCAGTCAGTGGAAGAGAGAATATTCATCTAGGATCAGAACGATCAGACTAATAGAAGAAAACACTTCAAGCCAAGAGCAATGGTCACCCAAGGAAAGGCAGCTTCAGAGAGAGTGCTCCCTAGTGGTGGAGATAAGTGCCAGCTACGGACTCTACAAAGTAGTCAATTCATAGATCCCAGGAGAGAGCTATACCTAGGGAAAATTTCATAAGGAAAAGGGAAAAGAACTTTGAGTAACAAGGAGTTTTATTTCTCTATTAGATGGTGAACTTCTGGCCAACTCCCTTGCTGCCTGAAGTATTAAATGTATATTTTAACCCTTTCATCTTCAGAATTCCTACTTTAGTGCCTCACTTGTCAGAGTGGTAAGGTTATCCTGGAGCCAACTATTGCAAGCAGGCTTCTGTCATGCTTCACATCATCTGGTAAATTGCTTTTCCACGCTTGACTTTCCCACTCCCAGCCCCCATTCCAGTTCTGGAACCATAATCAAATCAACACTGCCATTATTCATAGAAAAAGTGTGTCAATCTAATCTCCTATGGCTCTACCCACCAAACCAGTCATGTCCCAAGACAACACACATACACGTGTGTGTATGTATACGTGTGTGTAATGTGTGTGTGTGTAAT
Source organism: Pseudochirops corinnae (assembly GCA_028646515.1). Taxonomy (NCBI): domain Eukaryota; kingdom Metazoa; phylum Chordata; class Mammalia; order Diprotodontia; family Pseudocheiridae; genus Pseudochirops; species Pseudochirops corinnae. The sequence goes on along the minus strand of CM053588.1, from coordinate 125,023,598 downwards.
TTGACTTGGGCATGCATACAGATATATATGTGTATATACTTCTATTTATCTATAGGTATCTAGATATAGATATAGATGGTATTGTAATTAGTACTCAGTGCCTCATTTTAGGAAAAGATAGAGAAGAGGACCACCAGCATAATGCCCTATGAAAAAAGGGTGGAAGGATCTGTGGAGCTACTCATATATATTTGAAGGATTCTCATATTTAGAAGAAGGAAATGTGTTAACTTTGCTTGGCTTCAAAGGGCAAAATAGGACCAGTGGTTAGAAGTACCAGGAAAACAGATTATCATTTATAGAAGGAAAATTTCCTAATAATTATCACTATTCCTAAGTGCAAAGAATTGCTTTAAGAAGAAATGTTTTCATCTACTGGAGGTCTTTAAGCAGAGCCTAGATGGCTTCCTGTTAGGGATTTTAGGAATGGAGAGGGAAGGAATGTGTTGAACCAGATGGCTTCCAATGTCCCTTCTAGGTCTAAAATTTTATGGATTCCATAAAGATGCACAGGCACTAGAAAGTGAGAAGAATCCTGTTACCACTCCCAGAAGGAAGAGCTACCTCATGGTGGTTGGTGACTCTTTGCTCAGAGGTATGAAAGCAGCTACATGTAGACATGAAATGACTAATAAGAAAGTGTGCTTTCTGTAGGATATATCTGTGATGTGATGGAGCTCCTGCCGATGCCTGTCCAACCCACCAATGTCTACTCATTTCTGCTGACTCACAAGGGACTTATGATACAATATGATATAACATGGCTTTATTATTGGTGACTTTGAAGTCCTAGTTGGAAAAAATATATAATGTGTTCATCATTTTTTGTCACTGAAAGTTGTAACTTTGAAAGAAAAAAAAACACATAAGACTATGAAAACTAGATACTACAGAGAACAACTATGACATAAAAAGAAGAATCAGGGTAAAGGAGGTAAATAGCAGTTTTTCAGAGAATAGAGTAAAAAAGATCAGACAAAATATTTATGAACTTAGACGTTTCTAAATTAATGCATAGGAATGGGAAATGAACAAAATTAACTTGAAAATTTAACAGCAGGAAAGTTAAATATAATTTTGTAGATATTGCTGAAATTTGGCAGAATACAACTAATAACTAAGATATGACAATAGAAATACATAATTTATTTTTAAAAGAAAATAAGAAAAGGCTTAATTGAAAGAGGGAGCTATTCTCCCAAATGATAAGTAGGCAAAAGTGTCCCACAGGAGAATTGCAAACTGTTAACCATCATAAGAAAGAATATTATAGATTACTAATATTGAAGGAAGCACAGAGTTTTTAAAATCTGAAACTTTATCCGATACCCTACAAATTGAGACATGACAAAAATGGTAATAGTGAATTCTGCAGGGAGTATAAAAAGGCAGGCATACTAACATACTGTTAGTAGAGCTATGACTTAGTCCAAACCATTCTAGAAAGTCATTTGGAATGATGCTAAAAGTTCAAATGTACCCTTTGACCCCGAGATTCCACTAATAGGCAAATCCTCCCAAGAAGAGGGAGAAAAAAATTGAAGGGGTGGGGATGTAGAGAAGTGAAATGGAGAGGGAAGGAAGGAAGGGTCCTCTATGCACTAAAATACTGAAAGCAGCACTTTTTATGGTAGCAAAAAATCGGAAACAAAGTTGATACCCATCAATTGGGGAATAGCTAAATAAATTATCATTTCTAAATATACTGAACTATTACTATGCTATAATAAAGATAAATATGAAGAATTTAGTGAGGCATGGGAAGAGTTATATGAACTGATACAAAATGAAATAAGCAGAGTTAGGAAAACAGTATACAATGATTATAATGATGTAAACAAAAGGAACAGTAACATCAAAACTGAACTCTGTGCAACTATAATGGCTATGTTTGGCCTCAGAGAAGAGTTGAGGGACTTTTGGTGAGGAATATTGAACATTTAATCCATCATGATTGATATGCTGATTGAAATTACTAAATAACTTGGTTTGCTGGCTCTTAGTTTTCTCATCAAAAAGGAAAGTTAGACTAAAAGATTCTTGTGGACCTCTCTACATCTAAGAATCTATGATAATATGATCTAAAAATTTAACTACAAAGTAGTAGATGCATTCCTAAGACTCCCATGAATTTTATTTGTGTGTACATATCATATTTGAACAATATCATATTTATACATATCACATTACCTAAGAAAGGGAAAAAGAATATAATGGAAACTCAGAAAAAATACTATAATATAATTATCAATTAGCCACATACCTTAGGAGACCATAGCAAATCATCTTCCCCATTACTATCTACACTGATCATCTCTCTTCAGTACTATGTGCTTATAAAATGAACTACAACTACTTATACAATACTAATGTTTCTTTAAAGAGATACTTGGTGATCTTGTCAATGAAGTGGCCATCTAAGGCAGACCTTCTTCCTATCTTAGGATAGTTTGGCTTAAATATGAATGAGAGGCAAAGAGAAAGAATCTTTAGAATGGAATCAAGAAAGACCCCAAGATTCAAATCCATTTATTCATCCATTTGAATATTTATCAACAGCCATACATATCTATCTATATATCCACTTTCCAATTTGAATGATGAGTATATGTTCGAAATTTTAAAAAACTCTTTGAAATTGCCATAGATTTGCACTGAAGTGTCTTTCTAGTGCTTAAAGATTTGATGTAATTAATATAAATCAGAACATTTGGAGATCTTCACCATTGATAGGAAATACCTTTTTTCAGACTTTACAAAGGGCTTTATCCATATAAAAGGGACCCAACAGATGTATATTTTTTTATCATCTCATTAAAATACAAAAGATTTCTTCTTTATCTTTCAGCAATGTATTAACCAATCTGTCCAAAGGTAGGAAGAGGGTCTGCTTCAGAGAATACTTCTTTTTACCAGATCACCATGTATCTCTTTAAGATATATATAGAGATAGGTATAGATATAGATATGTAGATATAGAGAGATAGATAGATAGATACATAGATAGATACATAGATACATAGATAGATGTAGAGAGAGGTAGATAGAGACATGTAGAAAGAGGTAAATAGATGATAGATAGCATACCATAGAGATCTATTCATATTCTGTGTAGGTAATCTATGTGGACATCTATTTAAATTTCGAATTTAATAGGAAGCAATCATACTGAATTCCATTTAAAAGTTGTTCTGTGTTTTCTATCATCCCTAACTACTCACTACTTCAGCAGTCCATCTCTCTATGTAAATCTACTCCAAGTAAATTGTATGGCTATAAATTTTAGAATATAATCTCAGAAAGATTAAAATGACAAATAACCTAAAAGACAATGAGAAGATGAATAGTTGGCATAAGCAGGCTGCAGCATTTTACCAATCAGAGAACATCCCATATGATAAATAAATCATTTGATTTATAGGAAAATATGGACAAGTCTCATGCAAGATGAAATGTTGAAGGATTAATAATTTCTTCAGTAGAGGAAGTACCTACACTAATGAAGTTATCCAAATATTATATGCAAGTAATCTATCCTTAGCAAATTACTACATCAACTATAACCCGAAAAAACAATCACAAGATGCTCATGGCTAAGTGTCCAAGTTTCTTCCTAAGCATTTGCCTGAATAATTTTCCATTCAAAATCCAAGGGTTTCATCCCCATCAAATATAATTGCAGGTGTAAAAGAAAGCTGGTCATCAACTAAGTCTTCACTCATGCGTTTTGATTTTTACGGAGCTGCTTGTGCCTGAGAGTTTGAAAACCATGTTGATACATAAGATATGATGAATAGATAAGTCAACAAAGCATTCACTGGAAAAGTATGAGCCACCTTTAAGATGTATTTGTTTGTGTGTCTTTTCTACAGGCATGTCTTTCAATACCCAGTAAACTGGGTGAGTGATTAAAGGGATTTAATCATGCATCAACAATTAAAGTGCCTTAAGGTTTTCCTTTCAACATAATGAAATCCAGCAGGTCCTTAGATAACAGTGATGATATCTATAGCTGATAAAATAATAGCTAGCATTTATTGAGAACTTTAAGGTTTGCAAAGTGCTTTACAGATATTATGCCATTTTATCTTTATAAGACACCGGGAGGAAGATGCTATTATTATTTCATTTTACAAAGAAGGAAGCTAATATGCTCATTATGGGATATTAATTCAGCATGATCTATGATAGCTAAGCAACGTAGCTGGAAATCAATGCTACTTTCTTCTTATACTGCTTCTTCCCACCTAATACCACTTGCCAAAAGTCTGAAAAGACACTGTTCTGTAATGGATGGACCTTACAAGTAGTATTATACCCTCACATGGAGAATTCAGTGTTGATTGACAGACTTGCACCACTGGCCTCACCAAGCTTCTCACTATCAGGTTTTGTGTTAGAACTAAATGACTTTCAGCCTGAATGGACTTTAGAGGTTATGTAGCCAACCAGCTTTCATTTTGCAGATGGCATATATGACAGATGCACATATGGACATATACATTCCTATAGGTGTATATTTGGGAAAAACCTGAAAGAGTTCTTAGAATGTTACTACTTGGTCACAGCAAAAGAATATATCATACATACAGATCCTTCAAAATTCCTATTTAATTACCTTTTGAAAGGTAATTAAGAGGAATTATATAAAATTCTTTAGTACTTAAACTTTATTTTAAAAGTTCTTGAATATGGATTTGTCATATTTCAAGGCTTCATCTATGTCCATAGTCAATTCCCAATATATTTTTATGTCAATACTAACCAATCTAACTCCATTTAGCTTCTTAGATTAGATGAATGGCTTGCCTAGGGTAGTATGGTGAGAGACATACTCTGTGACCCTGGAAAAATCACTCAACCTCAGTTTTCCCCCAGACAACTCTCTAGAATTTATCTAACAATCTGTAGATGTGTTGGGGGCAAAGGGAGTTCCTACACAAGGAATTTCTCACAAAAAAAAAAATCAATTTTCTCTTGCATCCTTCATGCAGTTCTATGTACTTTATATTTCAATATTGATATTTCAATAATGATTTGATCATTTCTGCCCCTATGTCTTTGTTCTTTTAAAAAATATATTTTTGACTAATTTTTACATGCCATATGCCATGCTAGATGCTATACAAGAAACAAAGAAGAAGATTCAGTTCCTTTATGTTCTCACAGAGCTCAATTTTGCAAGGGAAAATATCACTAGCATTTACTCTGGTGAAAATGAGTATGTGGTGTTTGTGGGATGGTAAGGGGACTGATCTGGTTGGACCAGAGGTTAGAAATTGAGAAACAATGAGAAATGATTTTAATTGGTAGGGTAGGTCATTTTAAAATAAGGTCCTGAAAGTCAGGCCAAAGAGTTCGTATTTGATTTGTAGAAACTAAAGACCCAATGGAAGTTTCTAGGAAAGGAGTTATATAACAAAAGCAATATTTAAAGATGTTTGTTTCGTTCATGGTACACAAGATGGATTAGATGGAGAAAACACCAATACCAGGGAAACCAGTTATGACTTTATCATTATAGTCAAGCCATGAAGTAATGCGAGTCATGATTCAAGTGGTGGCAGTGGAATAGAGAACAGAACAGATGCAAGAGCTATTTCACAAAGAAAAAAAAAACAGAACATAGTGACTAGATGTGGAAAAAGTAAAACTAAAGGGGGTGATAAGTCAAAGAGAATAGCAACTGAAATATACATATATATAGTATCTTGAGATCTGCAAAATTCTTTGCTTACATTACCTAATTCTGCCCTTATAACAGGGCAACTAGGTGGCTCAGTGGATAGAGTACTAGACTTGGAGTCAGGAAGACTCATCTACCTAAGTTCAAATCTGGCCTCACATACTTACTAGCTGTGTGACTCTGGGGAAGTCACTTAACCCTCTTTACTTCAGTTTCCTCATTTGTAAAATGAATTGAAGAAGGAAATGGCAAACCACTCTGGTATCTTTGCCAAGAAAAATCTAAACAAGGTCATGAAGAGTCAGAAATAACTGAACAACAACCACAACCCTTATAAGAACTTTGTACAGAGGAGAAAACTCAGCCTTAGAAAAGTAAAGTGTCTTGATCATGGATCACATTACAGACTGGGTAAGTCTCTGGCATTCTCCTGAGGCATCAGCTCATCCCAGTAATCCTTTCAATTGGCCTTTCATTGTGGCCCCATGCCCAGACCTCTAATTCTCTATTACCTTCTCAAACTGTGGGTCGTGCCCCCTTTGGGGGTCGAACGACCCTTTCACAGGAGTCACAGGGGTCGCCTAAGACCATTGGAAAACACATGGTCTCTATCCGTCTCCAGGAAGGTCTGCCCACATGCAGATACGCCCACATATGAGTATTAAAGGGTTGTGACATTAGGAAGGTTGAGAACCACTACTCTAGCCTAATCCAGCCCTTCATTGTCCAGATTGTCCCCAGTCACTTCCCACACTTGATTCCATCTAGACCTACTCCTTGACTATTGTATATAAGGGTCCATCTTGCCCCCATTAAATTGCTCAGATTCAATCTGGCCTGCTTGTCAATGCAAGTTCACTAATGCTCAGATTCTTAAAATCTTGCCCACCTTAACCAGTGTTTTTAATAAACTCTGTCTCTGACTGAAAGAAGGCTTGGGTTGAATTCTTTCCAGGAAGGACCCTTGCTGTTTGCCCCTGAATTTCAGGATTCCCCCCATCCCTAGACTGCAACATTGCTAGTTAGTGATAAAGACAAAATTAGTAACCAGGTTTCTCCTAAATCCAGGTCCAGTACTCTTTCCACTACATTATGTTAACTCCAAAGATAACTTCATATTTTTAAGCTCGTTCGCAGACACAGGAAAAGTTGGAAAGGTAAGTTAGTTTTTACAGAGAAAGTGATGAGCTTGGTTTGAGAGAAACTGAGTTTGAGATGAGGATGAAATATTCAAGTATAAACATCCAATTAGAAGCTCAATGAGTTGGATGTAAAAGGACTAAGATGAAGGGACAGGACAATATATATGGAGTTGTGAATCACTGGCATAGAAGCAGTTATATAACTGAAGCCATGAAAAGATATAATATCACATAAAGCATGAAGAGAGACGACAAAGAACTGAGCCTTGGTGAAGACCACAGTCAGGAGATGAGAAGGAAGCCAAGAAGGAAATGAAGAAGAGGTAACCAAAGAGTAGGAGGCAAAACAGAATAGCAGAGATCCACGGAAACCAAGAGAGGACAGAGTTTCAGGAAAAGGAGTTGGTCAGTGGTGTCAAGTCTAGGTGAAATGAGGGCAAGGAAAATGAGGGAGGAGATTTGGCAATAAGAAGGTCATCCAAGTTTCAGTAGAATACTGAGGACGAAAGCTAGATCACAGGGGACTGACAGAGGTTGTTCTAGTTAGTTCCCTAAGAAAAGTCTTAGGATAGTCTCAATATCCTTAATTTAAAATGGCAAGAAGGCAGATTGCTCTGAACCTACAAGATATCCTGAAACATCCTTTATGTTACAGAAATAGCTGTTGCATTTTGCAATTATAACCAAAGACCACATGAGACATTTCTTTCAAAATCCCCAAGGTTGGGAAAATCGTGGAAGGTCTTAGAATCCCAGTGAAATGTTTTCAGAAGCATTTTCTACTTCCATTTCTTGCTTATTCAGAATAATATTTTCAGCCAGTTCTTTTTGTGCTGTCTGCATTCTGTCATTGCAACAAGAAAAGAAAAAAAAACAGCTGGCCTCTTTCTTCCTGCTTATGTTTTTGCCCTTAAGTGTCTGAGAGCTGAAATGGCATAACGTGCCAGCTACATAAACATTGCAATTATTATTATTATTATTATTATTACATCAACTCAGATTTTTAGAAAATACTGAAAGTTTTCTCATGAATCATAGAGCTAGCTGCAAGGGATTTCAGAATCTGTCTACTGCAAGTCTCTCATTTTATAGATGAGGAAAGGAAAAACTGAGTTAAGCAAGGCCATGAAGGTGGGAAAGCATTAGACACATTCTGAGAATCATAATTAGACCACTGTGTCTGGCATGTGGGAAGAAAACTTGAAAAGAAATAATAAAGAATGAAATTAAAAAGGAATTTAGAGCCCAGATAAGGAAACTGAGGCCTGGGGAGGCTAAGTAATTTTCCCAATGTCACACAGTTAGTAAATATTCTCTTTATTTTGATTCATTCTAAAAATTCACATAAATCAACAGCATTATTTAGTAATACCCAATCCTATCTTCCAAGTCCCTCTTTCAAAAAAATGAAATCAAATAGCCAACCATCTCCAAAAGTCACAGAAATATAAGTTCACAAAATTATAATTTAGAGGTGGAAGACAGCTCTGAATTCATAGAGAAGTCCAACACCTTCCTTTCACAGATGGAGTAACTGAAGCCCAGAGTGGTTGAGTGATTGTCAAGGTCTCACAGGTAGTAAGCATCAGTCTTGGTATTCTGATGTGAGGAGTCAGTACTAGGAGTTCCAGGAGGAAAGCTGATAAGGCAGAGCAATAACTAGGGTAGTTTAAATGGGGCATTACTCCCAGTACTGAAACTTAGAGGGTCTTTTAGTAAAGTAGAAATAATTGAGTATTAGTAACTAGTAACTGAGAATAATTTGTTAATGTAGAAAACTACCTCCCCCTAAGCCTGGGGTCAACTTTCCATCTGCAGTCTTCTGACAACACTGCCCGCCTCCATGGCCTCTTTTATTTTTTTTTGCTTTTTTTTTTTGGAGGGCAGTTGGGGTTAAGTGACTTGCCCAAGGTCACATGGCTAGTTTCGTGTTAAGTGTCTGAGGCCGGATTTGAACTCAGGTCCTCCTGACTCCAGGGCCAGTGCTCTATCCACTGTGCCACCTAGCTGCCCCCATGGCCTCTTTCTCTAACTGGTGAATTTCTCTCCTCTGAACCTCCATTTGAGGAAATATTTATAGCAAGCATCTTGCACTCTACAAACACAGACCAGCCCTCATTGCCCCAGACCACTTCTCCATCTTTCCTCACCTCCCCTGAGTCCACCTCAGCTGCACCTTGCTTTTCTCTTTATGTATTGTCTTTCCCCACCTAGAACATAAGCACCTTGAGGTCAAGATCAGTCTTTTTGTTTGCATTTGTACTCCAATGGCTTAACATTTAACTTGCTAATATACCTAAACCTAATCAGACAACACAAACTCAAGACACCCGAACAAAAATCTTCAGGTATTTTACTTACATGTATAGCAAAGACTTGACTCTCTTTTGAAAAGGAGAAGAGGCATTAATAAAACAAACCAACTAAACACATATGCAGTACTCCTAACGCTGCACCCGGTATGATGGGCTCAAAATGCTGTTGAGGTGCTCAATGGAGATAATAGATGCTGACTCACGTTGAGTTTACAATCTACCAATCCTTTGGTTTTTTGTTTTGGTTTTTTCACGTGAACTATTCCCAAATTAGGTCTCCCCTACTCGGAATTTCTGTAATTGTTAAATATAAGATTTTACATTTTGCTCTTTTTAAATGTTGGCTTCTTTGTTTTAGGTCATCTTTTCAGTCTATAGGGAGATCTTTGTGGGGCTTATATGACATCGACTATTTCTTCCAGCTAGATCATGTAGTGGTTAGAAGATCAGAACTGGAGTCAGGAAGGCCCGAGTTCAAATTCAGAAACTTACTAGCTACATGACCTTGGACCACTCACTTAACCTCTGCTTGCCTCAGTTTCCTCAACTATAAAAGAGGGACAATATAGCACCTACCTCCCAGAATTGTTGTGAGGATTAAATGTGACAGTATCTGTAAAGCATTTAGCATAGTGATTGGAATATAGTAAGTGCTATAAAAATGATAGTGTCAACATTAGAGTTTGGTCTGAGAAAGACAAATATGCTTAGATTGTGTCCATCATTTTATTTTTCTCAAGTTGGTGATACACATGCATGGGAGTCAATCTGGAACTGGCCTTCCTTTGGAGTTAGGGTGCAGTTTTTTTTTTCCATAATTTTATTTTAAACTCAAATGCCAGAACACAAATAGAGAAAAGAAACAATAACATATCATAAACTTAAATATTGGAACTTAAGTACAAAGTTAGAAAGAAATAAAAGCATGTCATGTGCATAGCAGAACATGAGAGGATTAAAAATATGTAACAATAAATTTTCATTTCAAGAAAGCCTATATGATAAATAGTATTCATTGTGTTGAGAATTGTCCATCTTTTCCTTGCTTCCTTGTGAGTTTTCTTTTGTTGTGCACTTTTTTACTTTGTTCTTTTTTTCCCTCCCCCCAACCTCTGCCCCAGAAGGTCACAATAAAGTTTAGATATATTTCTCTATAGCTATAAATATATACATATATACAATAAAGTTTAGATATGTTTCTCTATAGCTATAGATATATACATACACATAAAAATATATACATGCATGTATAGACATACACATTCCCAAACCTATTCTACTTCTGATCTTTGTTTTTATGCTTGTGCATATCTCTTGTTTCCTATCCCTCCCGCCTCCTCTACTTTACTTTTACCCACTTCCTTGCCCTCCTATGACTTGCCCATCCCCCTCCAAGGAAACCTCCCCTATCCTCCCATTCCCATAAATCTAAACACCCTTCTATACCCCTGTTTACTTATTCCCTCTAAAAATCCCTCCCTTGCCCTCTCCCCCCTCCCTATGCCCTACCATTTTATTTTTTCTGAATTTGGAGGTCTTCTATACTCTTTTAAATATATATGTATTGTTCCCTCTTATACCCATTCTCAATGAAAGTAGGTTAAAGAACTACCAGCCCTCCTCTCCCATCTAATCCCTATGTATCAATTCTTCCTCTTGCACTTCATTTATACAAAATAATTACACTTTTTAGCTGTTCCTAAATGGTTTTACTTTTAAATTCGTATCATGCTCAGGTTTTCCCCAAACTTTCTTATGAACTACTCAGTTATTAATAAGAATCTTAGACATAAATCTTACATTTTACATATATAAAAAATAAACTGTCCTTACGGATCCCTTATAATCAGTCTATGTTTTGTATCTCATATTTATATTGGTTCTTGTATGTCTAATCATCTATTAAATTCAAGATTTTTTTAACAAAGTCTTGAAAATCTGATGGTTTATCAAATGTCCATTTTTTTTTGTTCAAGATAATAGTTCACCTTACAGGGTATGATATTTTCAGCCAGAGCTCCAGTTCTTTTGCTCTTTGATATGTTGTGTTATAAGACCTGTGGTCCTTTAATGTTTCTGCTGCTAGGTCTTGTGTAATTCTAATTGTAGCACCATCATATTTAAATTGTTTTAATTATGATGTTTTTAATATTTTTTTTCCTTGGGCTGCAGATTTCAGAATTTGACTATGATATTCCTGTGAGTTTCCCTCATAGTGATGGGGTGTAGGCTCAGGGACCCCCCTTGAGCTCTCCTTGCATCTTTGAGGTACAGGCTCTGGGAAACACCTTGAAGTCTGATTGAATCTTCCCACTTGATGAGGCATTTAGCAAGAGAGTATTATCTTTTAAAGTCCCCAAAATAGGCCACGATTCATGGTTTTCTAGGTGATAGCTAGGCCAAACAGTGTTGCAAAAAACACTAGCTTTTCCTTTTTAAGGTCTCCAGAGAAACTAAATTTTTCCCAGCGTTGTAAAAGATAACCCAAAGGCAAACTTTTGGGAGCTACAGGCATAGGGCCTGGAAGTCCCTTATAAAGGAAGGTTTGAGAATAAGCCTCGAAAAACAAAACAAAACTGGGCAAAAAACTTACAAAAAAATACCTTGAGTTTTCCCAGTTCCCTAGTGCTGAGAGAATTGAAAGAATCTGGCTTACAACTCAAGATGGGACATCTGTCTTGTCCTCCATTCTTCGGAAGCTGCGCACGTGTACATTTTCTCCAACATAACCAAACAGGACCAAGAACCTGAGGTCAGGCTGAGTACCCAGCTGTCTGACCTAATGGGACCTGAGAGGTCAGGCCCACAAAAACAAAACAAAACACAAAAAAAACATGCAAAACACACCTCCAAGGTACTTGGAGAACAAGAAGGCAATGCAATAGGGAAAGGGAAAGGAAAGGCTTACATACCTTCCAGTCCCGGCTGGAGAAGAGCTTGAGATTTAGCAGTGTTTCCTGGTGTCAGGGAACCATAAAAAATGAAGAGGTTACCCATAAAGAGGTTTAGGGTTGCCTGAGACCCCAAAATACCAACATGCTGGGTCCTGCCAAAAGAATTCGACTTAAGTCTTCTCAGCCAAAGAAAAGTAAAGTTTATTAATAGTTCGCCATATTGAGTAGACTCTTGAGGAGCCTAGTATCTATGATGCTTGCATTGGGCAAGTAGGACAGAGTAAGTCTGTCACAAGCAAGTCTGTGGTAGGGCCTTCTAGGGTGCTCTCACACCACCTGGAAGGGAATGGGATTCTTATATACAAAGGAATCTAGGGGTGGTCTAGAGGGGGAGTTTGGGAAGGGTCTTCAGGAGGAGTCAATGAGGTCAGACTCCAGTAATGAGTTTGGGGAGGGTCTTCAGGAGGAGTTAATGAGCTCAATGCAAGAGTGGATTGATATTTTGATAGGCTCAAGGGTGGGAAGCAGATGGACAATGGAGAGCCAGACTAGTAACAGAGGTTTGGGCCCAGCCACAATGAAATATTTATAGTCTCTGCAAATGTCTCATCAAGTGGGAAGATTCAATCAGACTTCAAGGGGTTTCCCAGAGCCTATACCTCAAAGACTCAAGGGGGGTCCCAGAGCCTGCACTTCATCAATAGGATCCCTTTTAAGTGGTGATCGATATATTTTTTTCTATTTCTACTTTCCCCCTTGTTCTAATGCTTCAGGAAAATTTTCTTTAATGATTTCTTGCATTATTGCATCAAGTCAAGATTCTTTTTTTTGATCATGACTTTCAGTTAGCACAATTATTTTTATATTTTCTCTTCTTGATCTTTTCTCCAAATCTGTTGTTTTTCTTATATAAGATGTTTCACTTTCTCTTCTATTTTTTATTATTCATATTTTGTTTAATCATTTCTTGATCTCTTATAATTTCACAGGCTTCACTTTACCCAGTTCTAATTTTCAAGGTGTCATTTTCTTCTTTAAGATTCTGGATCTGTTTTTCTAGTTAGTTGACTTTCCTTTCATACTCTTCTTGTTTTTCTTGGATTATTCTTATTTTCTTTTTTAGTTTTTCCTCCATCTCTGTCATTTGATTTTTTAAAATCTTGTTTAAGGTCTTCTATAAATTCCTTTTTGGGTGGAGTGCACAGTTTTTAAACCCTTCCCACAGGAGGTGATATCATTTCATCATCAATTCATCTCTCAACAGATGAAATACCTCTTCTATCAGCTCCCCCCCACCCCCAAATATACCAGACTGATGGAGTACAGGCCCAAATTGAGACCTTTATTCCTTACCCCAAAAGAATTTGGGTCAGAACTCATTTGAGGTTCTGAAAAACTCCAAGTACAACTCTCTTTGAATTTCCCCACTTGATCTGGTATTGGCCTGAGGCTATAAGCCTTTCCTTATTGTTATGTCCAATTCTCTGTTACCCTTAACCTAACCTAGTTCTTCATTATAGATCATCTCCAGATTGCCTCTGGCTACTTCCTACCCTTGATCCTATCAAAACCCCATTCCTTTAGCTCCTGGCCTCCAACCTCTAGTCACCCCAGACTACTGGCCACTTCCATCAAAGTCCTCCCTAGATCCCTCCTCCAGTCACCCCAGACTACTTGGCCACCCCTAGATCCCTCCCACAGTCTTTCTGTATATAAGATCTATCTTGTTTCTATGAAAGTGCTCAGATTCAATCTGGCCCGTTTGCATTAGCAATACAAATGCTCAGATTCTTAAAAGTCTGGCCAATATGGCAGATTTCTAATAAAAAGGCTTAAGTCAAATTCATTTGGGCAAGACTTGTGTTGCTATTTTGGGGTCCCAGCACTCCTAAACATCAACAAGACCACTGCCAGCCTTGAGCTAATGTGTCTCCACCCAAGCCTGAGCAGAACTTTACCTTAGATTAAATTATTTGTGAGTTTGAGTTGGGGTTTGACTAGGATACAGGAGAGTCAATGTAATCTCATTATCAGAAATGTCCTTCTGAATAAAAACTTAAAGTCGGGACTTTGAAAGAAGGGGGCTGGGAGAAGCTCTGGCTCTCCAGATATTGGTTATTAATAATCATTTTTCACATTAGTTATTATTACTACTAATACCATTATTATCAACACATTTTCATAGATGTCACCTATGTCTTTCTCTGAGATATTAACCAGAAATGTGGAAGGGAACTGAGTCAAGAATGAAACCTTTATAGCATGTATAGTGGATGAAAAATGAAATAACCAAGGAAACGAAGGCTCAATCTCCCACATATATCAATTTATTAAGCAACACATGCCAATTGCTAAACAAAGACCAGACCTCCTCATCTTACGCCTGGCTACTTGGCTTGAATACAGACTTTTATACATTAAAAACAATCAAGTCCAATTACTTAAAAGGAAATGATATAACATTAGGTAATCTGATTTCTAATTGGATAAAAGATTAGGGATTTTTCCAAGTTGAAAGGGGGAGAATGAACAGATACAATTCCCTGAAATCAGAAAAATAGGTGTCCCGCTCCCCGCAAGTGTCTCTGAATAATCAAAGGAACACAGAAACAATAATTGGTTGAAGAGTATGAGGCCAATTTTTAGATAAGACATATGCGTTGCTTGAGATGTACAATTGTGAGAAAACTCCTTGCATCAGTCCTTGAATCTGACCAGGTTCCTGGTCAGTATAACCTAGGTATTTAGATAAGGGTCTCTAAGCAACTTTTAGAGATAGTCCAGCCATGCAGGGCTAGGTTGAAACAATGTAATGGTTTTCTCCTAATTCCCAAAATTTAATCACTTTCTCACAAGACGGAAGTTGGACCAGACCCATAATTCAATAGAAAGGGAGCTGAGCTAGCTCCAAAATTGAGTCACAAGATGGAGTCAGTGTGGTTAACTCAATTTCCACAATTAACCACTTGCTGTCCTAATTCCCTCAATTCCTTCATATACCAATAAAGACCTCTCTAGAGGTTGATTTTGAGGCAGTAATCATCTTTCTTTAGTCTAATGGTCCAAGTAGTTATAAATCAATCTAACTGTACTATATCATCTGGCCCACATCTTTCTAGTTTGTCCACAAGGATATCATGAGAGATTTTATCAATTGCCTTGCTAAAATCTAAATATACTAGGTCCATGGTATTTCCTTGATCTAAGAAGCTGTGATGTATTAGTATCATTGGATTTGTAGTTAGAAATCCTAGATTTAAATCCTGGTTCTATGTAAGCTTGGATAAATAAATTCACTTCTTTAAGTCTCATTCTCATCATTTATAAGATGAGTAGGTTAAGCTAAATGATCTCTCAGATTCCTTCCAATCCTAAATCTATCTTCAGGTCTAGTGATTTGGCCAAAGAATGAAATGAGGTTAATGTGGATTAGTTTTTTCATAGTGAAATCATCCTGGTTCCTAATGATTACTGTTTCCTTTTCTAAATGCCTTCTAGCCATTCTAGAATTTTGACTGGTAATGGATGTGAAACTCATCCGTCTACAGTTTGAAGAATCCATGTTCTTTAAAACAAAAAAAACAACTCAGGACATTTGTGCATCTAGTCCTATGCTCTAGTCTTAGTTCACCTCCTCCTATTCTCTACCTGAGGTCTCGTCACCCTGGAGTATCCCTCCACAAGGCCTTCTTCCTTTTCTCCAGTGGATAGTCTCTCATGTTTCCTCCATTTTGTGGAAGAGGCTGAGGTAGCCTATCTTCATTCATCTCCCTGCCTTGTTTCTGATTTTCTGAATTTCAAAACTAGGCCCTGTAATGGGCACCTTCATCACCCCCCACTCCTACTCCTTAGTTCCTTTTTGTGTAGTCTTTCTTCATCAGAAAATAAGCTCCTCGAGGGCAGGGACTATCTTCCATTTTGCTTGTTTTGTATCCCCAGTATTTAACACAGTGTCTGGCACAGGGTAAATGTTTAATAAAGTCTTTTTTCCTTCCTTTCATTCTTTCCCCTTTTAATAGTGGGGTAATCAAGGGGATATTCCTCTCCTAACCTACTGAAAAAAGGGCCATGGCAGCCACCACATGAAGCATATGAGAGAACAGATCCTTTAGGTTCTAGTCCTGTACATCAAGAAGTTCTCTAACTACCTCCATTACAATCTCATTTGAGTTTCCATTTTCTCAACCATTTTTTTTCTCCTTTTCAGTCTTATGCTTTCTCTTTGATAAAGAAATGGGAATAAAAGAGAAATGAAGTAGTTTTACATTCTCTCAATCAGATATTAACACTTCACTCTTATTATTCCTTCTTCCAGCTTTATACTAATTTTAATGTTTACTTTTATAACCTGAAACTCTTCAGTGAGCCCTGTCCTTTTGTGAATGTGCAGTCTATTGACTAAAGCGATCCCCATGCAGAAGAGGCTGAAGAGCCTGCTTCTGGAAAGACTTAAAGACACGTAATGGGATGACCTCAGTTCTCAGTTGGGAGTGTACATAAATATTTTGTAATTTGTTCAGCTCTACTAATTACCTGGAGAAAAAGAGTCTTTTTGATTAAGTGGGGTACCAAAGTGAATCTTTGGAATTCTCTAAGCTTCCAAATCAAGGAAGACCTTGGGTCCTCCCCACCTGAGGCTAAAATGTGGCCATGAATATGGGCCTCAATTCATTGCCTCTTTGTGTTTATTCTTTCCAGTTTTAGATGAAGGAGTATTGCAGACAGCTATCACCTTCTGACCTTTCAAAGCTCCCAGGAGGGAACAAGAGCTGGACCTTGCCTACAAGTCCCACAGGGTCTTGCTGCTTGGATGTTTTGTGTGCTTTGTGATGGAGAGAGAAGTCCATACAAACCCTGTTTGGGGGAATTTTCTTCTAAGCCAGAGGAGGAAGGGTAAGATACTTCACTCATGGCAGGCAAGCAGGTATAAGCAGAGCAGCAAGAATTGAGATCACCCTTGAAGCAGTGGGGGGTAGGAGGCCCTACAAGAAGACCTGAAAAATTATGAACTTAGAACAAACTGGGAAGAGGTAGAGCCAGAGTTAGGACTGACCATGTGTGCCATGCCACATGAACCATCTTCAGTGCAATTAAGTAAAGTCAACTCCAGTGTTTTTCTTTCCTCTGCTCTATCAGAGCACAGATCTCTACAGGTTCTACAGCCCTCCCTCACTCAAATCAATGTCAACTACAAGTCATGACATCATTTCCCTGATGCCATGGTCCTCTTCAAAAACAAAGGACAAACACAAGTTCTAAACACATGCCAAATTTTTTTCTTTCCATCCTCTCTGAGAGAGGACCTTGGTATTTGAAAGCCTCCATACTGTTTGTGTGAGTATGTCACAGAAATAATCCCCCATAATCCTTGTCAAGGCATGCTTTCTCTGATTAGATATCTCTTGGGAGATACACTCAGTGGTATACTGATAAGTATTTAATAGCTGTCCCCTCTCCCACAAATGTAACCACATCACACTTTTAATTTTAATCTGCACTATTATTATTTTCTTAAATACTCTGGACAATCAATAAAACAATAAATCAAACCCTGATTTATAGCACTTGCTGATTCCCAATATATAAATGTTTACACTAAAAATTTAACAATCTGCTCTTATGAGCCAGCAGGAGTTGGCTACAGCCCTCCCCTGCCACCACATGCTCCAAGTCTGGTTTGGACATCAAGAATCTCTTAATAAGTGGAACAAAGGAAAACTTTTTATAATCTTGGGAAAACTGTAACAAAGGGTAGTAAACTCAGAATCAAACAATAAGAGATAGTCCAAGGGTGACAGAAAAGACTTTGGGGAGATTAATGAATCCATAAAACTGCTGGTAAATTAATGGACGTGTTCAAAGGTGAATTGTTGAAGTTTAGTAAATTCTGAGAGTCTCTAGAATATTCATAGGAAAGTAAAACATTACAGATAATGGGGCATCAAAAATTATACAAGCAAATAGGTTTTCATTGTCTGCCTAGGTAGAGGCAGCAACATTTCTCTTGGTTTTCTTCAGGTAACCAAGACCTAATTTAACCACAGGCCTTTGCAGTAAGGTAGTAAAGCACAGTATAGTAAATTAGGCCTAGTCTCCTGATTCCACATGTTTTATATGCTAAATGACTGTTTCAATGGTAACCATTAAAAGTGAATTGTCTAATCCTATGAGTGGAGTTTCATGAATAAAGTAGAAAACATTCATCCTTGAGGTAGGGACTCAAAAGCAGAGATGAGAGTAAAATTTCCTGTTTTTGGTAGTTTGGGGGAATACTCAGATTCATACTTCTAGACCTCTATTGGACCTGGAGGCTAGTTATGACCCCACTGTGGCTTAGAGAGAGAGCCAATAAGGGTAGGGGAGGAGGCTATTCACCAGTAGTCAGAGAACCACCTGCTGGTCAGATAACATACTATACCACCATAGCTGGTAAATGTGGTCATCCAACACATGGCAGCTTACTGCTCTCTTTAACAGCAGAAAGAAGGGGAATCAGTTAAGTGTAAGTTGAAATAGATCCAGCAGCCCTCCTACATTCACCTTAAGCACCCACCATGCACCCCAGATGTCATATAAGGAATGTACTCCACAACCTCAAAGCATCATACAAATATGACTGTCTGTTGACCTTGGACCAAGGTGGGTATGACCTGAGGGGACGGGGGGAGGGGCAGGGAAGGTAGAGGGGAAATCAATACAGTCCATGTAGTAAGTAAATCATTTGCAAACAATTAAGAGATGGCAGTTGTGCTAATACATAATAAATGTAACAGGTCTTTTAACAGGAAAAAATACATGGATATCTGGATGATCTGAGCTCTTATCAGATGATTGCTCTCATCACAGGAATGGATTGAAATCCTGCCATATTTTCCAACCTAGTGGAATTCTTATATATACCCTTCTGTAGCTCTTCCATAATATATCCATTCAACTCAGTGGAAGCTTTCCTCTGGTTCTTTTAATTTCTTGAAGATGTCAATGGCACTGTACTTGTTCATCTGTTGTCTCTCATTCTTGCTCTCCTTTGCCAACCTCCTTTTCTGGTCATATATGTCTTTGATGATACCTAGTATGTCACTTCTTGAACATGAGCATCATGCCATGGCTAACTTACACCCACCACATATTTTTCTATTGTGCTTTGCAGCACTTATAATTTTGATTCTTTTTTAGTTCACAGTATTCCCCATTTTTTCACCACATAATATCATGGAGAGAATATAGGAGTTTAAAAGACTTTTGCAGAAGTTGGAAGAGAGAAGTGACATTAGTAATAACAAATTTGTAGAATTTTCTGAATTTGTAGAAATTTCTGATGTAACAGAGTAAAGAGAAACAGTGCAGAGCTGCAATAGTAATTTTTAAGTGAAATTGTATAGGAAGGTTAGTCATTTTTGCATCAGAAAAAAAAAAGATGGTGCCTAGCTCTTTTGCTGAATTCCAGAGCTACAAGTTTCTCATTTCAAATTCAGTGAATATGTCAGAAGAAGCCAACAGAAACAAATAGAACTCCAAGTCCACTGCATAGCTTTGTAGAACTGGCTGAATATTGACAAGTTTCATGCTGAGTTGAGAAATATAAAGAACAGTCTGTTAATTGTGACCAGATGAACATATTACTCCTCCTTCAGAAAGAGGGTGGGAGAATGAGAAGCTAACCTAGATTAGGAAACTGCCAGCTTCAAACCAGAATGACTTTGCCCTTTAGACCTTATTTAGAACCACAACGCATCACAATATGCCACATATACAGCTTACCTTAGGCTACAAGTTTCAGAATATTTTGTGGATATAGACTGATAAAGGGAGTTTGTTCAGTAAGAGAAGGAACTCACAGGTTTGGACCTAGTTTACTAAAGGAATTAATCATTTATAGACTAAAAATCACAAAATCATAAGGGAACTTAGAGATCATGTAATCCAATCTTCTCATTTTACAGATGAGGACTTGGCTGAGGTCCCCTGCAGTTAGTACCTGGCAGGGATTTGAACCCGCCAAACTTTTCTGCCAGTCCTTCTCCCTTCAGTTCTAAACATAATTTAGATGTGTCAAATGCTTTGACCAACCCTTTTAAAGTATATATTTATCTATTCAACAATGTCCTCATCACCTCCAAAGTAGTTTTAAGTGACTCCATTGGGGAATGACTGAAGAAATGATAATATATTAATGTAAAGGAAAATTATTAGGCTATAAGAAATGACAGCAGAAAAGGTTTCAGAGAAATGTAGGAAAGACTTAGATGAACTGAGACAGAATGAAATGAGCAGTGGCCATTTTACATTGGCTATTTTAGTGGATATTTTACATTTACATTATAATGGCTATTTTAAGGGAAAACAATCGTGAAAGACATAACTCGGAATAATGCAATGACTAATCAAGACTGCAAGAAGATTGATGATGAACCTCGAGGCAGATACAAATGATGGATTACAGATGCAGGATGAGATAGAAATTTTCAAACACTACCAAATACATAAATTTGTTTTGCTTAATCACACATTTGCTTCAGGGGAAGACTTTTATGGAATAGCACAAGAATTATAGAGATGCAAAAAGCAAGAAAAATGTCAATGGAACATTTAAAAATGCACAGGAAAAAGAGAAGGAAGTTTGTAAGGGGACACAAACAGGGCAGGTTTGGTACTGCCATATTAACTGTTTTATGCAGTTAATAAATATAATATGTTTAATACATAATACATATAAACAGACAGTTTATACATATTAACAGTTTTATACATACATGTGATATGTATATTATACAAATAAAAGATGTACATATTATATATAAAAGATATATAACATATATGTGTTTATATTATTTACATGTGTGTATATAT
>CM053588.1:124967793-125002211 GCA_028646515.1 Pseudochirops corinnae | reverse complement strand
TCAAGTACATAAATTTAAATTTTGGAAGAAAAAAGCTTTCAGGGGCAGATTACTATTTTAAAATTTTTAGTAGGTATTCATTCAGTATTGAGCACTATCTCAGGACTGGCTCAGGTGAAAAAAAAAGAAGATAGCTCCTGCCTTCAAAGAATTTACATTTTAGCTAGGAGATAATAAATCAGTCTAGCAAGCAGGCACTTACTATTGTCAAACCCTGTTAGGTACTGAGAATATAAGTACAAAAGTTAAAGTGTTTGCCCTTGAGGAACTTACAATCTAAACAAAAAAAAAGAGAAAAATATAGATGTATGTCTAGATAAGTAAATACATATGCTTTTGTTGTTTTGTTGTTCAGTTGATTCAGTCATGTCTGACACTTCATGACTCTTTTTTCAGGGTTTTATTTGGGAAAGATACTGGAATGGTTTGCTGTTTCCTTATCCACCACATTTTACAGATGAGGAACTAAGGTAAACAGGGCTAGGTGACTTGCCTGGTCAGACAGCTAGTAAATGTCTGAGGTCAGATTTGAAATTATGAAGATATGTGTGTATATGCAAAACACAGACACTATAGATAGATAGATAGATAGATACATAGATAGATAGATAGATAGACAGATAGATAAATGATAGATAGATAGATACACATACATACATACATACACAAATATATGTGTGTATACATATATATGGGAGAAAGAGAGAGAATGGGGGTTTAGATGCACTATTTCATTGGTACAGGGAACTCCCAGGTGAGGAAACTCCTAGTAATGCAGATCAGAACTTTCTTGATATCTTAAGACTTTTAGTTACTTAGAGCACTAAGGGGTTAAGTGACCTGACTAGGTTAACACAGTCATTATGTATAAGAGACCAGAATTAAAGCCAGATCCTCCTAGCTTTGAGGCTAATTCTCTATCCACTATGCCAAGGTGCCTCTGAAAAGAACAGATATGAGAGGTTTTGTGAAGAAAAGTTACTAGCCACTGGGTGAATACACATGAAGTTAATTAATAACCTTTTAAAATAAATCTATAAGCAAATGCAAAATGATGTATACTATTCTTTCTCACATGGTTCAGTCCAAGAACTAATCCCCCAGGGAGGAGAAGCAGGTTATTCTCCAAGAATATATTTAAGTCCTAAGGTTACAGGTAAAAGATAGAAAAGAAGGTACACAAATAGTGTTTGAGGGCTATGTTGGAAGCTTGCCTTTTTTATGCAGGAATGTATCATAAGCTGAGTAACAATGTCCTAGAAGCTATGATAGAATCATGAAGTGGGAAAGAAATAGAGAGCCAAGAAACCAGGTTAATTAACCAGTAGGAGAAATCAAAACAGAACTCTGCAACATCAGCACCCCTTAAGTGAGAAAAGAAAGAACTGCCATACCTCCCCATTCTTCCTAACAGAATAATCACCTTTTGTTACAGAATATATGTAGAATGCATGACTATGCATTGAAGTGCAAAGGAGATAGAGTAAGTGAGCTGGCTAAATCAAGTCTTTGGTGGATCTAAGAGCTCATTACTTTGAACAGTCCCTTCACCTGTGCAGATCACAACCCTTCGACATCTTCTCTTGGGTGATTCTTGCTCAGAAAAAGGCATAGCAGTCAAGATGAGGGATATGTGTGTGTGTACACACACATATACATATATATGTACGTATATATATATGTATATATATATATATATACACACACACAGATACACACACATATGCATGTGCATGAGTATTATAGACCCCTCTCCAAACCATTAAAAACCCTAAGACCTGAGAAAAGAAAAAACCTGAATTGGACAATCAGAGAAACATTTTGGCCCACTCTGAACTTGCATGCTCTGGCATAACAGACATGTTTTACTGTCTGAGTGAACTCAAAATGCTCCTCCTTGTGTCAATAACTACAAGGTCAGATGAAGACGACCGGTAGCATTCTTTTGTTTATGACCACTAAGGACAAGGCACCTGGAACCAGACACTATCTTGAATAATGGGACTTTTCTTATCTTGGTATTTTATGGACATATGCTATGTTATGTCATGTTAATGATAGAAGAAACATATATATTCTGGGTCTACAATTTCAATCAACAATTTAACACTTCTCCTATCTTATTGTATTTACAACCTATACAATTAAGAAAATTCCTTTCTCACGCTATGGTTAAACACACTTGGAGAATATAATTTTAGGTGACACAGACATCCTAAGTCAGGATTGCTCTAAGAATATAAGAGGCCTTCCTCAACATGCTTATTCTGAGTCAGAATTATCTTCTGTCTCCCATGTATTACACATATTCTGGTAGCTTAAAGGAATAAATAATATAAATATATATATCACATAACTTCTTGTTTGCCTCGTTTAACCAAACTTCCAGGTCAACAGTATATATAGTATACATATAAATGTATATGTGTGTATATACATATACATACACATATACATATATGTGTATATACACATAAATATTTTGGAAGCAGGTTCTGAATGTGATGGACATGCATGAGTGGAAACAGAAGAAAGGGTCTTAAAGTTATGAGGCATGGCAAAGACACTGGGGTTGGAATGAATTATCAGTCAATTAACAAACATCAATTAATCATCTATTATGTTTTCTAGGCATTGTGCTAAGTCCATGGAATGCAAAAATAAAATGAAATACTACCTGCCCTCAAATAGCTTACAACTTAAGTTATATGCAAGGAATACTAAGTATATCTTTTTTTTTAAATAAGCCTAATATTTAAGCACTTTCTTATCCTAACCATCACAGGCCTTATGTAAAATATTCCATTAGACCACAGAGAAGGCTGGAAAAGAAAACCTAAGTATTACTCACTAATTTAGTGACACATATCTTGTGAAATTTTATGGTAAATATGAAGAAACTTACAGAAACAATCCTAAATCACTATAATATTCTGCTTTGTGGCTTCATAAAATTTGAAAATCATAGTATCAGACAAGTCAATATAAATTCTGTATATGAATAAATGTACTTTGTGTTCCAGCCCAACTGGATTGTTTTCTGTTCTTTCTATTCTCCAATCTTTTTCTGTTTTCTCCTGCCTCCATGTATTTTTTTCATTCAAATGTCCTATTAAAAACAACAAAAATCAATACAACCAAAAAAACTTGCTTGATATCTATTTATTTGTAAATTAATTAATTTCAACACCTAAAGTATCTAACTCTTTTCAGTCACTCCTTGTAATCCAACAGAATTCTTTTTCCATTAGAGCTCATTCAATTTTCTTTTCCAATTCTCAGAATTAGTCTGTATTTCATTTTTCTGGTTATGCTCTATTTTTTCTGCTTTGAATAATTTCAAAAAGGTCTTTCCAGATCTCTTTACATTCCTCATACTTGTTGGTGTTAATTACATTATGGTATTCTGTTCATTAGATGAATGTTTCATAATTTATTTAATCATTCCCTTATTGTTGGACATTATTGCTTCCATTTTTTTTTGTAATTGTCTATAATACTATTAAGAAAATATTTAAACAGATAACTCTTTTCCTGCATTGAAAACACTTTTATACTATATTTCCAACAATGAAATTTTTGTGTCAAAGGTTCTAAATATTTTAGTACCTGTCAGTTTGTTCTCCATAAAGGTCATATAAGTTTGCAATTACGTTAGTACCTATTTTTTGCTTATCCTGTCAGCATTGAATTTCATCAATATTAATTTTTTTGCCTATTTGATGGATATGAGGTAGTATCTCAAAGTTATTTTAATTTGTACTGTTTTGATTAGTGAAGTTGATTTTTTTCAAGTGCTTATTAACAGTTTGTGTTTGCTTTCACTCATTTGCATTGTGCCTTCCCCTCCTTGCCTTGAAGAATACACTTCTTGAAAGCCCAATTAAGATGTCACTTTATCGGTGAAGTCTTTCCTGATCCTCTAATTAGAAATCCCCTAATTTCTCTTTTTTGAAAATTAATTTAATTTTCAATTAATAAGTGTTATTTTTCTCTCTCTCTTCTCTCCCCTAATCAAAAAGAAAAGTAAAAGCCTTGGAACAAATATGCATAGTAAAGCAAAATACATTCTTGTATTGGCTATATTCAAAAAGGAATGCCTCATTCTGCAGTTCAATTCCATCACCCCTTTGTTTGGAGGTAGGATGTATTCATCATCACTCCTCTGAAAGAGTTCTCCCTTCTTAAATTTCTCATATCACTTTTTGACCTCCATGCAATTAATAATATTATAACATATATTATAATTGTCAAGATACAGATATCTTAAACTATTTGATGTGGACTGTGAGGGTAAAGACTACTTTTCTTTCTTATCTGTAGCTCTAGCTTCTGGCATAGAACCTTGATATAGTAGGAATTTAATAAAGATCTATGGAATTTAATTTAATTTGCATTTTCTTTTAGTATACATTTCACTGAACTACAGTCTCTTGAATACATTCATTAACTTTTACTGAAATATCAAATAAAATAATTTTTTGGAATAGTACTCAAAATTGTGATATACCTCAGAAAATCTTATGGGCCTGTTGGAAACTAAGGACACAAACTACCATCTACAAAAAAAAAAAAAGTACCTTTGGATGGTTATTCAGAACCAACATCTATAGAGATGTCTGTGGGAAGGTAGGAATAGTACATTCAATGCACTGTGAACTGAACATGTGATTCCCTCTTATTTCCCTAAGAAAGAGCATAGAAGGTTACCAAGGATAGTCTATTCACATCTACCTCTTCCTGATTAGCTCCTGTGATTTCCCATGATACATATGATCAGGCCTTCCCACTAGACCTATTGAGAATTGAACTAATGTCAAATGCCTTTTTAGGTCACCATTCACTTGAATGTTACGGCTATGGGCTATTTTTGACATTTTAAAAGTTTGTAAAAAAAATTCTGTGTTTTTCAAAACAAAGATACTATTTGTTACTGTTGAATCATTTCAGTAGTGTTTCACTCTTCATGACCCCATTTGGGGGTTTTCTTGGCAAAGATAATAGAGAGGTTTGCCATTTCCTTCTCAAACTCATTTTACAGATGAGGAACTGAGGCAAACAAGATTGAGTGACTTGCCCAGGGTCACACAGCTAGCAAGTGTCTGAGGTCAAATTTGAACTCAGGAAGATAAGTCTTCCTGATTCCAACCCTAATATTCTATCCATCATGCCACATATTTTGACAAATCTTCAACCACCCAGTTTTGACTGCTTACGCTCATGTGATTGCAGATGAACAAGTCACTAAAGCTTCAAATAATGCCTTGATTCACAGTCTTGTTATGAGGATCCAATGATATATTTTAAAGTACTTTGCAAACCATAAAATATATAAATATTAGCTATTGCTATTCTTATGATTATTGTTATTATTATAATTTTGTATACCCATCTGTAGATGATTGTCCCATACTATGCCTGTCTACATGGTTCTATAAATAAATGATGGGATTGAAAAGCCTTACTTTAGTGCCCATAATTAAGGTCATGGTAGGCACTTAACAAATGCTTATCTATTTGAATTGAATTAAAACAAATAAGAAACACAGCTTAACTTCACACAAAAGTGATTCATAAAAATATGATTCAAAATTTAAAGAAATGTCATAATTCAAACTAATAATACTAGACTAGGTTTAATTTTCATGTATGTACTACTTTCCTGAACCTTGTCCTCCCTTGAAGATGGTCAAAGAGAGGATAGATCAGGACAGACAACAAAATTCCTTGGAGAATTGTAGAAAGTCAGTATAGTAGTCTTGTCGGGGCCTTCTACAGTGATAACAGTAAGGAGCCAAAAACCAGAAGGTCATAAGAAAGCAAATGCTCTGCTATCACCAAACAGGCAGGCGACATGGACCAAACAATAAATCTATTAACAAACATTTATTAAGCACCTAGTATGTGCAAGGCACTGTGCTAAGCACATTACAAATACTATCTCCTAGGTGCTGTTATTACCTCCACTCCATAACTGAAAAAATAGACAAAGTTAAGTGACTTGCTTAGTTAGAGTCACACAGGCCTGGAGTCAGGAAGGCTCATCTTCCCGAATTCAAATCTGGCCTCAGACACTTACTAGTTGAGTGACCCAGGGCAAGTCACTTAATCCTATTTGCCTCAGTTTCTCATCTATAAAATGTTCTCATGAAGGAAATGACAAACTACTCCAGTATCTTGCCAAAAAAAAGCTCCAAATGGGGTCATAAAGAGACAGACACTACTGAAATGACTAAACAACAACTATATGTATAAATACATATATATATATATATATATATATATATACACACACACACACACACAGACACACACATATATTAGTGTGTATATACGTGTATAAATATACACACACTAGTACACACTCACATCACACACTAAATACAAAACAATTAAATTCAGGATAGTTTGGGAGGGGGCACTAGCATTAGGAGAATAAGAAAAAGCTTCACAGAGAAGATGGTACTGGAACCATGTCTTGAAGGAATACAGAAAGTCTATGAGGTATATGTAAGGAGAGAGTCCAAAGGCACAGAGATGGGAGATGAGAGTTGGGAGACAGAGTGCTGTGTGTGAAGAACAAAGGGAAAGTCAGTTTGGTTGCACCATTGAGTGCAGGAGAGAGTGGTACACAATGAGACTGGAAAGGCAAGTTGAAGCCAGATTGCTTCAAATAGCTTTAAATTGCTTCAGATAGCTTTAAAAGCTAACCAGAAAAGTTTATACTTTATTATAGAGCAAGAGAGAGTCACCAGAGTTTACTGAGTACAGAAATGACATGGCCAAGTTCTGAAAGTAAGACTAAGCAGTGTGGGGAATTTTGAACTACAAGGGAAAAAACAGATAAGCATGGCTGACGATCAGATCTGGAGTATGCAGAGCAGGCATCCAAGGAGCTGAGTCTTTAAATCAGTTTGTCCTCATGCAAAAGAAATATTTGCAAATTTGATGGGAATAACATAGTGAGCATGCAGATACTTTTTTGAGTTCCACTTGACTACCATCAGTTTGCTCCCCTCAACTCCCATCATAGCTCCCCACAGCTGCTGGAATTTCCTGTGTTGTCAACAGCTGATTTTCCTACATTTATAAACAAGGCATAGTTCCCAGATGTGTAGAAATGACCAAAAAGGGGGATTGCAGTATCAATACTTTGCCTGAGGGAAGGTGTAGGTGAGAGGCCCACAGATTTTGTAAACTATTTTCCAAAAAGTCAGGCACTGGTTGAAGAAATGAAGAAAAGGTAAGATGGAAAATTATGCTTTAGGAAGTGGGAATCAATTTAAACATTACGATATAAATAGGGTTTTAAAAGACTAGATTCAACTAAACAAACCATTGGTTAGTAGTTTATACACAAATTAAAGACTGTTTTCATTTCTTTCAAGCAAACTCACTTCCTGTGGTTATCTTTACTGAAGAATGACTATTAATTACACATCATTAGGCCATTCTTCATAGGACTGAGATGAGGAATTATAAACTAACAGGTCCCAACAAGAGATTATACTTATGGAATTTGGTGACTGAAATGCTTAAAGGGCCTGAGTTTCAGAAATTAAAAAAAAACCAAACAACAGGCTATGAAAAAGTCAATTCGTTAAAAACATCTGAACTTGGAGCCATTTTAAAAGTCATGGTTGTCATGAACCATTACTGCAAAAGCTAGCTGACAATAACCAATCGTTCCATTTAAGAGATGGAGCAGTTAAGGACCAGTACTGGGCTCCAATGGTGGTAGCTAAGAAATTTGAAGATAAGAAGCAGGATCACTAAAGGAACCAGGATCACTAAAGGAACCAGTCAAAAGCACAGATTAAGATAATAATAATTCTCATTTACTTTTAAGATTTTTTTATAATACTTTTAAGATTTACAAAGTTTTTCTTATACCAACCCTATCAGATAGGTCTTTGTTAGGATCATAATCTCCATTTTATAGGTAAAGAAATTGAGTCTGAGAATTTAAGTGAATTTTCATGAAGACACAATTAATAAATATGTGAGGCAGGATTGAAATCAAGATCTCAGTGCTTTTCTTCTCCTGGATTGAAACAAGGTAAGCAGGAAGCAGTTTGGTGGTATAGTAGATAGAGGGCCTGGCATGAAGTCAGGAAGACCTGAGTTCAAATCCAGCCTCAGACACTTAATAGCTATGTGACCCTGGGAAAATCACTTAACCCTGTTAGCCTCAGTTTCCTCATCTATAAAATGAGCTGGAGAAGGAAATGGCAAACCAGTCCAGAATCTGTGCCAAGAAAACCCCAAATGGAATCATGAGGAGTTGGAAGACTGAAACAACTGAATGACAACAGCAAAGCAGAAAACAAAACAATAAACAAAACAAAGGGGAGGTAGAAGAACAGAACAGCAGCCAGGGGTGAAGAACACTAGAAATTAGTCAAGGAAATACAACCTCTGGAGATCATAGGGAAAGCAGAATACAGAATATCGATTCAATAATTAATCAATCAATCAGCTAAGGAGGATACAAAGACAAAAGTGACCCAGCCCCTGCCCTTGAGGAGGCAGTTTCCCTTTTAAAGGAAAAGCAAATATGTATATTAATATTGGGAGGTCATTATTAGCAGAAATGATGAATCCCTTGAAGAAGTCACCTTATTTGAATTCACATAACATATTTCCAATGGGTTAGAACTAATTATCATATTTTACATAATCATAGCTTCAAATAGTGTGAATCTGAATACATGTGGCCACTTTCAGGGATTCACTGTTTGCACTAATCAGAACCTAGCTGTAGGTACATTCAGGACGCATTTCGAGTAGACGGAAAGCTTGTTATTGATGTAGGCATAAGTAGATTCCATGTCCCTCCTGGAATTTTAAAAAGAACAGGTTCTGGGAGCTGTGAATTGGACAGTAGCTGCATTGGTGCTATTTGGGCAGGGACTAAGTTAGCCCAGTGGTAAAAACAGCAGATTCAAAGTCAGAATAGGGTGATAAGAAAAGAATCATTTACTGATCTACTGAAAAGCAGGGGTGGATTTTTAAAGAACTGATGGTGTTACAACTAATGAACTATATACTAAACGTATTGAGAAAAGGGGCTTGATGTCAGACAGAACAGAGAAGTTAAGAACTGCCCCCTACAGATCTTCCTGAAACATATCCAAGAACAAGGCATTAAACAGAACAGAACATTAAACAGAACTGTCATTAAAATAGAACAAGGAGGTCAGTGTCACATATTCACTGATTCATGGGCAGTAGCTAATGGGTTAGTTACATGGATGCCCATGTGGAAAAATCAGAATTGGGAAATTCATGGTAAACAAGTCTGGGACAAAGAATTATGGGAAGATATATGGGACATGTCTTTCGTTACTGATTTGTCAGTGTTTCATGTAGATGCTCACGTAACCCTCACCATGCCAGAACATGAGAACAATGTGCATGATGATCAGCTAGCAAAGATTTCTACTCAACGCATTGTCCCTACTCTGACACCAACTGATGATCTAGTACTAGCAAAATGGGTCCATCAAATGGACCATTTAGAGGTCCAGGTCACATGCTGGTGGGCACAAGATCGAGGTATTAATATCTCTCATTCATTATTAAAACAGGTAGCAGAAGAATGTCACATACAGCAAATGGAAAAGGAATGAACTGTTCCTCAGGTAGTAACTGGAGAGATAACAAGGGGAAAAGTCCCAGCCAAATTTGACAAATGGATTGTATTAGTTCCTTACCCCAAGATAAAGGATGCAGATTTATATGTACTTGTGTTGACACCTATTCAGGTGTACTAGTGGCTTGTCCTTATAAGAAATGCAACCCAGAAAAACACCTGTAAAACTCTAGATCTCATAAGTCTATATTATGGAACCCAATACAAATTCAAAGTGACAATGAGTCACATTTCAAAAGTAATGAAATGAAGTTATTATATATTAAACAATATGGAATGGATATATCGTATTCAATATTATCCACAAACATCTGGGTTAATTGAAAGGATGAATGGATTATTGAAAGCATAGTTAAGGAAGTTAAGTTCTAATAATTTGCATCAACATTGGAAGGGTAATTTATTCACAACTTTATGTAATTTGTGTAATAGCCCATTGGGAGGAAGGACACCTCTAGCCAGAATGATGACCTCAAGTCTACAAATCAGAAAACAATAAACACATAAGATTTCAAATACTGAGTATTGGACTGTGAGACCAGATGTCCCAGCACCGTATTCAGGAACTCCTGGTTCAGCAGGATATGATTTACAATGTTTAGAGGACTTTTGGTTGGATAGAAAAGAAATAAGAAAAATCTCTACTGGAATATGTATGAGAATCCCTAAAAATTATTTTGGATGGATATTACCTAAATCAGGATTAGCAGTTTGAGGAATACATGTATTGGCTGGAGTTGTAGATTCTAATTATCAAGGAGAAATTATTGTGACATTCCAAAATTTGGGTGAAGAACCCATACAGTTTTGTAAAAGTTATAGAATAGTTCAAGTGATCATTATTCCTTGTGAAACAATATCTCTTGTGAAAATTGACCCTCCTTTTGAAGTAACTATCAAAGGAACTGAAGGGTTTGGTTTTACTGACAGAATAAAATTGGGAGCTAAAATATGGATAAAGCAGAAGCCAGATGATTTTCCAAAAGTTGCAGAAATTATTGTACATGGGAAGGATAATACTGTAACTATTGTTTATTCAGGAGAAGATGATTACCAAATTGTACCTTTAATTCATATATTCTACCATGAATGAGACTTTTAAAGTGAGTTCATGGACTCCTGAAGCACAACTGACTATATATTTGTTTCTTTTTGGCTTTTTGCCTCTTAAATTTGTTGGCTTGATTTGTTTCCTACAGGCTTAGTACCCTCCACCTGCAGATGTGTGGTTGCTTAAGCCAGATGCCACCCCCTGTCCACAACTGTGATG
The DNA here is from genome assembly GCA_028646515.1 of Pseudochirops corinnae. Lineage (NCBI taxonomy): Eukaryota > Metazoa > Chordata > Mammalia > Diprotodontia > Pseudocheiridae > Pseudochirops > Pseudochirops corinnae. The sequence goes on along the minus strand of CM053588.1, from coordinate 124,991,286 downwards.
TGTCGCTCTTGGACTTGATTTCAACGAAGCTCCAGATGCCAGCTAAAGAACTGACCTTTCAAATGCAACCTCTTGGACCTGGCATCAACCAAGGTCCAGATGCCAGCTAAAGAACTGACCTTTCAAATGGGATCTCTTGGGACAGAGATAGCTCTACATTCAATTTCATCAGGGAGTAGCTATAGAGAAGAGACCTTTTCCCCTTATTCCAAGATTTTGAGCCCCATTCATTCGAGGGGGTAATGATGGGGTGCTTGTGCTCAAGCCCCCACCCTAAGATATTGTTTTATGTGCTTATTTTCTATTATCACTGTTATATTGTTGTAAAGTTCTGTTGACACTGGTTACCCCACCAATTACCCCTAAACTCTCATTAACCTATGTAATGAAATGTATTGTTAATATATTTTTGCTATGTAAGGGACATGAAAGATTTTGGGGCCGAATATAATAGTAATGGGAATTTGAAGATCTTCCCTGCCACTTAATAGGCCAAATCTAATCACATGGAGCCTATGGTAGGAGGAGCTTACTGAAGGGTAGAGCAGAGCCCACAGGAAACTGGAAGTTAGAGTAGTTAGAGCTAGAGGGAGGAGAAGATACACCCAAGGAGACAGCTAAGCTTATGAGCAGTTTGTTTGTGGCAAGGCTAAAAGATAGTGGCTCCCTGCTGTGCTACTGTGTATTGATTTCTTTGTGGCTATGATGGATTCAGTTTCCTGGTGTTGGGATTTGGTTTTCTGGTATCTGAATAAACGTTTTGCTTCTGTCTCTATGGAGGGTGTTATATTTTGCAATTGAGAACTATGCCAACATATTTGTAGTCACTGTTGGAATATTGCATTGGCAGTGCACCTTCCCTCTACCTAACAAATATTCCTCTCTTGTACCTTTATATCTACACCATTCTCCAGAGAACCAGTTCAAATACCACTTCTTTCATGAAGCCTTTCCTTAGGCTTCCAATTAGAAACAGATAGCATGGTGGAGAGAATAACAGGGTTGTACCTAGGAAGAACTGAATTCAAATCCAACCTCAGACACTTACTAGGTGGGCACTGAACCACTATCTACCTCAGCTTCCTCAGCTTTAAAATGGGGATGAAAATTGTACCTACCTCACAAGATTGTTGTAAAGACCAAATGAAATATTATTTGTAAAACACTTAGCGTAGTATCTGGTACATAGTAGACACTTCATAAATACTTGTCCCTTCTCACACCTCTGTCACCATCTCTTTTCACATTCTTTTTATAACACTTACATATAAATATTTCCTCTCCCCTGTTAGATTGCAAACTTCATGAAAGCAGAGATCATGTCTTACTTGGTTTTGTATTTCCCCAACTACCTAGCACAGTGCTCTGTAGGCATTAGCTATTATTTATGGAATTGAGCAGAATATAATTTTGGTATCAGAGCCATAGACTTAGAGGTAACTCTAAAAACCAATAAAGATGGGAGCACTAGAGAGAACAGATAGAGATAGGGACAAATCTTGTGATTTCACTGGCATCAGGAACTACCAGATAAAGAAACATCTTCTATCAGTGTAGATTGGCATCTTTAATTGTAACTCAGAATCTTAGAGTGTTGACTAGGGAAAGTTAAGTGACTTGCCTAGGGTCATACAGCCAATATGTGTCAGAACCTAGACTTGAACCCAGGTTTTCCTGGCTCCAAGGCAAGCTTTCTATCCACTGTGCCTTTTAACAGAGAGAAAAAATGGGAAAATAAGAGTCAAGGGGAAAAGAAGAGAAAGGGAAATATGAACTAGCCTTATCAGTCATAGTCAAATAACACTAACAAAATTGAATATTCTCCCACATCTCTGGCCTTCCTTCTTTCTATGTATTGCAAAAGACTCCATTAGCTTATAAAATCTGATTTCCTTTTTTGATGTTTATAAAGCTGTTTAAATGAAATGTAAATTTTAAATGTCTTAATTATTATATCCCTACTATATGCCTAATATAAATGATTCTTAAATTCACTTTGAATTTTTAAATTCTGAATAAAAAATAAGACGTATAAGCAACCAACAAAGAAATGCAAGAAAATGTGAAGACAAGTAATTTGATTATGAAGAGATCATTCTTGTTAATATGTTTATAAAAGGCAGATTCTGGTTGTTATGTAAATAAGCTCAAAAAGAATAAAGTATCTAATTAATGGGAAAAATGCATGCAATCCAGGAATAACCACAGCCCCCCCAAAAAAAAACTTCAAAGAAAAGGCAAATTACTACATTCTCTGTCTTAATAATCTCATCATCAACTCTGGGTTCAGAACTATGATCTTGAAGCATATGACTTCTAAACCTCCAGATCCAGCTCTTGTCTGTCTTGTGATCTCCTGTCATACATCACCCACTGTACATCTTCCATTTGGATGTTTCTCTGGCACCTTAATCTCTGTAGGTTTAAAACATAACACAGTATCATCCTCCAAAAGTCTCCCCTCTTCCTAACTTCCTTATTCCCACCAAGGGCAGCACCACCTTTATAGGCACCAAAGTACACAATATTGAAGTTCATTTTAACATTTTATTCCTCCTTACCTCTTGTATCTGACTAGTTGCAAAATTCTATCAATTCTATCTCCACAGCTTGTCTCATACCTTTCTGTCCTTTTCCACTCACATAGCCATTCCTCTAGTTTAGGTTTTCATTACCCCTGACATGGAAAGGCAGAATCCTGTAGTGGATAGAAGTCAAACCTTGAAGCCCAGACTAACCTGCGTTCTCACCCCACCAAGGGTACATATTGGCCGGATGCCTGGTCAAGTCACTTAACTTCTTGAGGGCTTTCAGCAACTCTTCAAGACTGTAAGTTGCAGCAAAGGTACCCATCTGAACTGCAGAGGGACATTCCTTACCTGGGAGTACATCATACCAATTAAATCACAGGTCAAGTGCCCATCTCTACTCCTGATTGGTCTTCCTACTTTTAACCTTTCCCCTCTCCAATTCTTCACTGATACAGTTGTCAAATCAACATTCCTAGAGCACAGTTGTGACCATGCCCCTCTCTTACTCAAGAAGCTCATAACTACCTCTAAAATAAAGTACAAACACTTCTGCTTGACATTTAATGCCTTTCACAAAGAGGATCCAACTATCTTTCCAGACTGATTTCACTTTACTATCCCCTCACAAACCTACATTCTGCCCAAATGGCCTACTTTCTATAATCAATACCCGCATTCCATCTCAAGCTTTACCCAGGCTATCCCTGTGTTTATGTTACTCCCTCATCTCATTTCCAACCCTTAGATTCTTTAGCTAGGGAACTCAGTTCTCAGGTCAAATGACAATTCCTACACAAAGAATTTTTTCCTACCCACTATCACAGTTTTTAGTGTTTTCTACTCTTTCTCTAAAAAATTATTTTGCATTTACTGTGTAGATACTTTGAATTTTATTTTCTGTTTACATGTTAACCCCAACCCCCACCCTCCTCACCTTTATCCCCTAGTCAGCTCCTTGAGTAAAAAGAACTGTTTTGTTTTTTTCTTTGTATCTCTAGCACCCAACACCACAGAAATAGCAGATATTAACTCAATGCTGGTTGACTGATTTTCTACCATCTCAACTCCCAGTCTTCTCAGAAGCATTTAACTGATTCTTAATTAAGGAGATTGAAGTGCATGAACCCAAACAACTTTATTGGACAGGACAACCAGAACAGTGAAATCACAGATCCACTTCAGTTTTAGAGAACATTCATATGACATTTAGAATTTAGGAGGCAGCTAGGTGGCACAGTGAATAGAGCACTAGCCCTGGAGTCAGGAGGACCTGAGTTCAAATCCGACCTCAGATACTTAACACAAAACTAGCCACGTGACCTTGGGCAAGTCATTTAACCCCAATTGTCCTACCTTCCCCCCTCCAAAAAAAAGGCAAAAAATAAAAAATAAATAAATAGAATTTACAAAGTACTGTCATAATCATTATTAGCATCACTTTATAGGAAAGGAAATAGGTTCAGAAACTAACCCAAGATTATATGGCTGTCATAAGTGGCTCTAAAACTTTCATCTTTTGACTCCTGGTTCAGTGTTCTTTCTACTATTCATAAATGCAGTACCAAGATATGCATAACCAATTTATGAATAAGAAATGATAATTTGCATATAAAAACAACTATTCACATCTATAGAGTGCTTTAAAGTTGATTAAATACTCTCCTTACAACAATTTTATGAGGTAAATAGTCAATATAGGTTATTACTAGAACTTTCTGGTAACTAAAAAAGTTTACTGCAAACTCAACTGTCAAAGGCCCAATAATTCAGGCCTGGTGCTCCTCCAACTTTTGGCATGAGCAGTATTCCTTCACAAAATAAGCTAGGCAAATTTCCAACCTATTATAAAAATGTGAGCCAAATCCTTTTCCCAGAAACATCTAAGCTTTACATTTACAAAAGAAAGACAATGTTCCCAACTTGGATATTTGAGTCAAGTTTTTTTTTTTTTAGAAATTTATCTGCTTTCAGAAACAATCACAAATTATGGATTTTTCTTGACCAATATTTTGTTTTGTTTTTTAACACAAATGATTTTTCAAATGTATATGTAAGTATAGTTTAAAGGTAAAGATAAGCTATGTTTACATTTTTATAAGCAAGATTTTTCTATTTTTCATCTTATTTTTTTTCATTGTAATTAAATTTTAAGACTTGAAAAATAAAAGTCAACTCAGGTGCCTTATAAAACATCTTTCCATAATGCATTTTCTGCTTTCTTTTCCCCTCATTTTGTTCCATTGTACATCTAAAGAGATCCACACAGAGTTCTTGTTTCTCAATTCTGTGCGTCTCCCTTCTGGGTAGTTTTCCCAAAGAACAAGCACAGGTACTTTATGGCTACAGAACCAATTGTCGGCATCATTTTTCCTCTTTGCTTCATTTCCCCATCGGTTTCTTTTCTCCCTTGGTCACAAGCCTGCCAGTGACCCCCAGTGGCATACTTTGGCATTGTTAAAATTTACTAGTAGTACTCAAAGCTAAAAAGAGTTTGACACATATTTTAAAATTATATGTTGAGGAACATTTAACATTAACTCAATGGTAAAGAAAATTTCCTCCAACATGCAGATCAGTAATTCCTCTGGAACTTAGTCTTAAAGTGTTGACTCAAGCATTGAGGGGTTAAATTACTTACCCATCATCCCAGAGCTAGCATATAACAAAAGCAGAATTTGAACTTTCCCACAGCCAAGGCAGGCCCTCAGTCCACTTCGCCACCTTGATATTACGCAAATATAGATTATAAATCCACTCTACAGAGAATCATAGGATCTAGTTCAACACCCACATTTTAGAAATGAGGAAATGCAGACCCAGAAAGATTAGATTTGCCCAGTCTTGCAAGCAGCAAAGTTTCAGAGCAGGGATTTAAAAACAAGTCATCTTACTCTAATTCAACTGGCAGGGGAGAAGAAAGGCCTCCTGTAGAAAGAATCTGAGCTGAGTTTTGAAGGAAACCAAGGAATTCAGGATACAGAGGTAAGAAGTGAGAACATTCCAGGCATAGAAAACAGCCAATGAAAAGATACACAAAATACAGATGGAGTGTCATATGTGACGAACAACAAAAAAATAAGTGTAAGAAGACTGTAGGAAGACCTAGGTTGTGAAAAGCTTTAAAAGTCAGAGAATTTTATATTTGATCCTACACACAATAAGGAGCCTCTGGATTTTACTGAGGGCTGGGTGAGATGCCTAGGGGGAAGAGAAGTGGCGTGGTCAGACCTGGCTTTAATAACATCACTTTGGCAGAGACTTCATTTAAAAATGTATTTTAGTTCATTTCAAAAATGAAAAATTTGTAAATGAGGACCTTAAGGAAAATTAATATTTATATCTTTGAAGTAAATGCATTATAGAACAATGTTTTCTTAACTACAAATACATTTATTTGGAACTAAATGGGAACTAATTAGGAAAATTTTAAATAATTTTGTAGGTACCACACTCTAACAAAAAAGTCATTGTCAGATGGGTTTAGAAGGATTCCCCATCACACTAACTAATGAGATTTATGATTACTTTGATAGGACAGGTTATGCTGGGTTTTGAGGGATAAATCAGGTGAGACAATCAATGTCTGGTCTGTATTAGGATAGTTAGCTGTGTACTACTGCTATAACATTTATCACTCATGATCTTGATGTGGAGATTTCTGAGGCACCAACACCTACTTTTCCCACCACTAGTCATATGGTTAGAGTGCTCTAAACATTCTTTAAATGGACAATGAAACAAGTTGGGCAGGGGTGTTCAGAAGTGTGAGGGGGAATTGTCTACTGAATTCGAAGGTTGATAGAAAACAGTTCCTTCTTCTCTGAAAGAACTAGTACAATTTAGAGAAAAGAGTATTAATAACTATGACTTAGTTTTTCTTTTTTAAATAGTTCAACACTGACACTAGCACCAGTTGGAACAATGGAAAGAATACAAAAGAGTCTTTCTTTAGATATCTTACAACAGTCAAAATAGACACTATGAGATTGTTTCATTAAAAATAATCAAACCCAAACTCGGAAATGGAACTTAGCAAACAGAAACAGAAGTCCATGTCAGGCATCTGGTCTATTAATGGAGAATGAAAGGAAGTGTGGAAAAAATATTGACAGAGATTGACACAAGAAAAAATACTATGTAAGTCAATCACAAATGACCCAAGTTAAAGACTTAGCTTGCTATTTTATTCATTCCAAAGTCAAGAGGAATAAGATATTCTTTTAACCAGACACTAACTAGTTATCTTTTTTCCAACTTCTTCATTGAAATAAAAACTAATTAAATTTTATAACCAAACTTTAAATAACATTACAACCATGATTAACTAAGATTTAAAGCTTCAGGAAGCACATCATCAGATCTTTATGAGCTTTTCTTCATAGTTTACCTTGTGGTTTCCTCTTTTCCAAAAGACAGCACTCCCAAGAGCAGAGTAAGGAAAAAAAAACACAAAAAAAAACCCTATGATGACTTGATTCACTTTTGGCAAAATTTGAGTTCCATAGGATTTTCCAGCTTGTCCTTCCTAGAAATGATTTTTAAGATCACAAGATTTATGTTTCATACATTTCCTTTTCTTCTGTTCTAATAAAACTCCTCAGGTTTCTTGATAGATGCTGGAATTGGAGTCCCATGGTTTTGATTCATTTTGTTAGTTAAAAGCATTTGTTCATTTGATAAATGCTTGGTCATTCCACCTTTCCCTTTGTCTCACACATTCCAACTCTGCTCCTCATTCTCACTATGACCTCTTATGCCTACACCCCTCAATTCTTTTTCCAGACATGACTCCTACATTGACTACTCTCTCCTCTGTTGCTCATGTTGACTCCTTAGTGAAGTAGTTCAACTCTATACTATAATTTTCTCTCAAGTCCCTTGACCCTTATCCTATTCCCAATCTTGCCCTGCCAAACCCCAACCTCGGATTACTCCATTCAACCATTGCTTTCATTCCTATTCATGTGCTGTTGAACAAAGGAGGAGAAAAATCACAAAACTGTGCTGACTGGTTCCACTACAAACTTATATTACACTCTCAACTAGGTCCTCTTTATACCAAGGAAATCCTTTTATAACTCCCCAATTGATTCACTTGCCCACACCAGACTTTTCAAACCTCATAATCCCTCCTCAATATCCCATGGCTTCCTATACCTTACCCTCTTAAATGAGAACCTGAGTGCTAGCGCCCTCCCTCTAAGACTGTTTCTAATTTATCCTGTATGTATCAATCATACTTGTACATGCTTCCTTCATTAAATCGTGAGCTCCTTGAGAGCAGAGACTATTTTTTGCCATACTTTGTATCCTCAGCACTTAGCAAAGTGCCTGACAAATATAAGATGCTTAAAAAATGGTTACTGACTTAACTTACTACATACCTTTCTTTGATTCAGATGGCACTTAAATACTTCATGCTTTTAGGTGTTCATTTTGAAAATCAGTTAAAATTGTCTTGTCTAAAGGCAAATTAATGGTGAGCTTTGGCTAATAGTATGCCAAATAAGCCACATTTCAATATAAATATTAGGGAGGGAACCCAAGTTCTCATTTTTGACCTATCAGACTGCTACCATCACTGACCATCCAAATGTGCCATGGTTGAGTAATCATAAACTATTTAAGAGGCAATATTCCTTAGTGGGATACAACCCAATATAGCAAAAAAAAGTTATTTTTCCATCAATGTATTATTAGTAGAAGTCCATCCCTGGAGCCTTTCTCTACTGATTAGTGAGAATTCACTATATCTAACAAGCCCCAGACCCACCTTGCTACACTCCCCGTCTTTCTGCCAAGCTACCTTGCACTGGTACCCCAAGACCTTTTCTTCCTCTTGCTCTAGAACAGTTAAACACTATCATTCTTGGAAAGGACTCATCAATCAATTACCTTACTCTGGCTACTCCCCGGTGTGTGTTTTCTTCCCATTTGAAAATATAAGTTGTTGGGTCTAGTGTTGGGTTTTGTTTTTTGTTTGAGGTTTTAAAAATTTATTTATTTCACCAACACTTAGTACAGTGCTTAACCAATAATTTTCATTCATTCCTTCATTCACTCATGCAAAACATCAAACATGATTTGGAATTAGGAAGACCAGGGTTCAAAATCTGCCTCTGCTATTCATCAACTTGATCTTGAGTCTCCTGACCTTTTCTTGATCTCAGTTTCTCCCTCTGTAAAATGAAGGAATTGGACTAAATAATGAATTTTTATACCAAAATTTAATTTTGTTGCTTTTCTTACCAAGCATTTATATTTTCTCCCCCTCTCTTCCCTCACTGAACAATAAAAAAAGAAAACAAAAATCCTCAAAACAAATATGTATAGTCAAACAAAACAAACTCCCACATTAGCCACATCCAAATTATCTTTTTTAAAAAAGCATTTTGTATTGAACTGTATTTTGTGTTACACTAGATGATTTCAAAGGTTCTTTCCTAACTGTAATATACAATCTTATTAACTAATCTTGCTAGCCCCATCCACACCTCTTGCTCTTTTAAAATCTTATTAGAAAACCACTACTAGATTTTTCTCTTTTTCTATAAATTGCAGTTGAGGCAGTGACAGAAGAAAACTGATTTTGAAATAGTATACTTAAAAGTGAAATGAAGATTAAAAACAACTAAATCTTCTGTCTTTTTCTGTTCCTATTTCCCCCCTTTGTCATCTACCCAGAAGACCACTTGCAAGGCACATACTAGGGGCACTTAATAGTTATTGATTCCTTCACTTCATATTTTTCCTGTGTTCAGATAGACTTCGAATTATCTTCTTTTCACATGTAGTGTTCAATATAATTTCAGGTTTAATAAAAATCATAAAGTCACATATATTTATGTAATTTGAGTTAAAAAGTAAAATTCATAATGAGGTTGTTTTTTTCTCTCAGCAAAAGATACTTATTGACTATAATCATATCCCTTAAAGTGTACTTTGATGTCTGGCAATAAATTCAGCGAAAATGCTTCCCAAAATGAGATTATATATTTTAATTATCTTTAGAATCTACATCTAATATTGCCCTCTAGTGTTCAAAAAAAGTTACAGCTATCAACTAGAGAGCAAATTTTACATTTTCTACAGAATCCTACCAAAAATTGCAGTAATCAGTACTCTAAAAGAGATCTAATTTACACACACACACACACACACACACACACACACACACACACACACACACACACCCACACCCTAGAAATTGACAAATTTTATTTTGATCCTTTTTTTTAAGCAGACTTCTGATTTCACTGGTTTAACAAACTCCCATCGAGAAATTTTCTAATTCAGGTTGGCATCTGCTGTGCAAATTAGTATTGGAAAGTTGCCAGGGACAATTAAAGGTTAAGTGATTTCTCCCAGTGTCTGGAGTCAGAATGCCAGTTTGTGTCACAGGGCAACTGGGGCCTACTCTCTATACACTCTATCATGCTGCTTCTCTTTTTTGAGAATTAATTGCTGTTTCTTAGGAGTCTCAGTTTTTTTTCCAAAGCCATACTCAGGTGTTACTTCATACAAGAAGTCTTTCCTGATCCTCCTAGTTGTTAGTGCTTTCTCTACATTCTTGGTTTTCCTATAATTTCTAGATATCTTATCTCTTTCACACACTCACTCATAGTTGATGCAAAATTCAGTTTTGATAAGAGTTCAGCTTCTTGGTTAAAAAATGATATTGGATATAAAAGCTGGCCAAAGGACAAAAGAAACTCTGACTTCTCACCAGATTTTGTGAATTAAGTGTATGGTATCCAAATACCTTACATCATTTGGAATTTTATTACTGAAAATTAATCTGTGAGTCATGTAGAATATCATCCAAAATTTAAAGCTAGAGAAGTTTTTTAAAAAACAGGATAAAAAATTTACATAACGTAATAGCATTTCAGGAAGCCAGAACTAGAAAAATTATTTTGTTACAAATCCATTAGTGATACATAATGCAAACAACACTGGAGAACGGGACAAACAACCATGACATAGACTAATTATAATCAAGATATTAGTGAATATTTCTAAATCTGGCTAGGGGCAAAATATTACTTTCTCTGTCACTTATCAGGTCTTATGTAAAAATAAACCATAGAAAAATGAGATTCTTACTATGTTAAAGTATTCAGAAAACAGCAACATTTAGGTGAAACCAAAGAACACTAGAATCAGGAAGGGCCTCAAAAGTCATCCAAGTCACCCCCTACTGGAAGTATGAATCCTAGAATATCCCTAGTAAGAGCTCATCTAGTCTTTACTTCAAGATTTCTAGTAACAAGGAATTCATTATCTCATAAACAAGTCCATTTTGTTCATGAAAAACTCAAATTGTTAGGAAACCTTTCCTTATGTTGACCCCAAATCTACCTTCCTATAATGTACTGCTCTTTGGGGACAAGGAAAAGAAGGCTAATGCCTTTCATACATAACCCTTCAAACATTTGAAAACAATCACTCTCCCCTAACTCTTCTTTTCCCCAGCTAAACATCTCTAGCTTTTCCTGTCTTTTATACGACTTTAGTCCCCTCACAATTTTTGGGAGCCTTTTCTAGACCTATTCTAGTTTGACTATCTCCTTCCTAAATAATGATGTTCAGAATTGCCAATTTTTCAACTGAACATGACTGAGTACAGTAATACTACCACCTCCCTTGTTCTAGATGCTACTTTTATTTAATGAAATTCAGTATTAGTTTTTGTTGTTGTCACCTCCCTACACTGGTCATTCACATTAAGCCTCCAAGTCACCAAAAACCACAGGTGTTTTGGGGTTTTTTTCATGTTACTTGATTTTATTATTTCTGTAGTTTACCCATACTCCCTCCATCAGAATGCAAGTTCTAAAGGCCAGGGAGTTATTTTTATCTTTGTACTCCCAGAATCTAGTACAGTATCTTGTGTGTAGTTGATACTTAATTATTTATTGAGCTTTGCAGTTGAATTCTGAAGCTGTGTGCAATATTTTATATTTTCCCCTATTAAATTTCATCTAAATAGGGCCTGTGAGAGAGCCTTCTAGCACACCACTGGAGATTTCTATCCAACTGATATCAATCAACTAATCAGCAAACTGGGTAGGTCAAGCAAGTTTCAAACCTATTTAAATGAACTATCAATCAGTCTGTGAAAAAGACCATATTCACAAGAGGCATTCTAGGGAAGAAGTAAAGGGAAAGGACTGTATCACACTAAATTTACAGGTACAGATAAATTGTTATAGAATGGACACTTTATATTGTAAATCACTACTGAAACCAAGTAAGTTTTAGTACAATTTGCACAAATAAATTCACGGCATAACATTCATGTACAACAATAACTAATTAACTTCATTAATTCAATATTTATGATAAATATGAAACAAAATTTATTCTTATGCTCTCAATTATGAAGAAAACATTAACTAATTATAGTCACAGTATATTGTATAAATAAGATCGCAGGGCTCAAGTTTTCATTTGGAAAAATGTATTTTAGGATTTTAGAATACTACCTGTAGATAATAAATCCTGCTAACCACAAATAGGTGTTATCAACTACCTATTACAGATAATGCACTATGAGTTAATGATAACAAAAACAAAAAGGAAGTTGCTACTGTCAAGAAGCTTATATTCTGCTACACATATATAAATGCAAAATATATACCAAAACATTTAAAATAATTTCAGGATGAGAGATTTAAGGATGAGGGACCAAGAGAGGTCCTACGTAGGATACATTACCTAAGTTGTGCTCTGAAGTTAAGGTATTTTAAAAGAAGTAAGCAAATAGATTCCAGACATAGGGTGACAGCCCTTGCAAAGGCACTGAGGCAAAAATTGTTGTCATTTATAGCTAGCAGGTCAGTCAGACCAAAACTACTACATGAAAGAGGGCAATATAAAACAAGACCATATAAAACAAGCCCTTGCAGAGGGCTTTAAAGGTCAGGTTTAAGACTTCTTATTTTTCCCATGTGAGGTAGCCACCAATGATTTTTGAGTAAGGGAGTGGTATTTCATATCTTTATTTGTAGGAATGTCAATTTGGAAGTCTATATTTATTGGAGAGGGGTAAACCAAACTACTCTGATAGCTTAAGCAATAGGCGATAGGCCCTGAACTAAAGTAGTGACTGAGTGAAGGAAGAAAAAGAGATAGGACACTGAGATTTTGAGAAAACAGAATAAACAATAATTAGCAACTGACAAGAGGGGTAACCAAGAGGTGGTTATTGACAACATTAAAAGCTACAGACATGAAGCAGAATGAGGAATGAGAAAAACTCACTAGATTAAACAGTTAAGAGATGTTAAGCTTGGAGAGTACAATTCTGGTAAGTAGTGAACTTGAAAGCATTCACTTGCAATAGGTCAAGAAATGAATGAGAAAATGAAGGTAGTTAGCTTGGAGAATTATTTCTAGAAGTTTAGCTATAAAAGAAAAAGCAAGGTGAAATAAAGGTTTTGTAAAGTTGAGTGACACCTGGGCATGTTTGTAAACAGTAAGGAACTAGTGGTAAGGAGAAGCTGAAATTAGGAAAAGAAATGATAGAGAAAGCTCCTGGAAGAGACAGGAGATGGAATCAAAAGAGGAGAGGGGTTACCGTTAGCAAAGACTAATCTCTTCATTTGGACCTAGGAAAAAAAGTAAAGTAGAATGGGCGGGAGGGAACAGGAGGAAGTGTGGGTGATGAGACAGCGTAATAGATGGAATATGGACTGCAGAATCAAAGAGTTGATTTCAGATCCTACCTAAACCATTGACTATCTGTGTAACAAGCTTTTTGGACTTACAAAAATGAGAGGTTTGGACTTAATGACCTCTTTGAGGTGTGAAATATGGAAGACAGGATTAGAACCAGATAACCTCTACTTTCTCACTAAAGTAATAGGTTCCCTGATAACAGGAAGTATGTAAAGAAATGATCTAGGAAGTTTTAAAGCAGGAGGATTTGTTAGAGCTACTAGAGGGCATAAAGAAACAGAACTTAAGTTTTGCCGACTTCATGGCATTTTTTGTAGTAGTAAAGAACTCAAAAAAAAGTAGGTGCCCATTAACTGAGGCTTTAAGAAGTAATGGACATTTAGAATTCTGAAATATGGTCATTCTTATACGAACCAATAGCGAAGGAAACAGAACTGGGAATACACACACACATACCATAAAGTGGAAATTTAAAAACTCGATGTTGCATAATTATAATGATCAAGATAAAATTAACCTCTCTTCATTACAAATGGGTAACAATGGGAGTGGAACACTGTATATGCTATCAGATATGGCTGATATGTTGGTTACTTTCGCTGTATTTTTTCTTCTTTTAAAATCTTTATCACAAGAAAGAGCTCTAGAGAGGGCCAGGATATACCTGAAAATGAATTGAATGGAAAAACAAAAGGCAACAAATTTTTGGAGGTAAAGAAAAGTAACAAACCTTTTAAGAGCAGGATATAATAGTAAGAGAAACAAGGTACTAATAGTGGAATTAGCAATATACTGTGAATGAATTCAGGATATTTAAGAGACTAACCTATCTTCAAGAATGCTAATAATTTTTACAAATTTGCTATACTGCAAAGAAAATCCACTTGAGGTTAACAAATTTGGGGAATAAGACTTTCTCCTGGAACACATGGCAGCATAGAAGCACTGAGTATACAGATGGTACAAGTAAACCAGGGTAAGATCTTGGCAGTGTTACTAGCAATTGGGCAAAGAAGGGAGATTCTTAAGCAGACAACAGCGTACGATTGTACTAGTCAGCTGTGAGTTTGAGACTGAAAGCCAGGAGTGAAGTTAGAGTAGACATTTGATAGACTAGAACAGGGAAGGGTGGAGAGGTAGAATTCATAGAAAGGAAAAGAAAAAGTTTAGGAGTAAGGGGAAAAATGAAAGCACAGGAGGTCATGATCAGAAATGATCATTTGAAATATCAGAATCACAGACAGAAGTAATGGGTGAAAGCTCAAACACATCACCATCTATTAGTGTAGATGAAGAAAAATAATATATGCCTTGGGCTGAAGAGATTCATGAACTAACTTTGAGGTGAATGTTGAAGGAATGATTGATATGTAATACTGAAGTCCCTGAGTATAAAGGCAGGAGTTTGGAGTGAAGAGGAAGAGCATAAATCAGATATTCAACTTGGAAGAAAAAAGAGGTAGAATGGTGCTGATGGCAAATCACTGCAGCAAAAATTAGTTCTGGGTGGTAAGCAGAGATAAAATGAATCTCAAAGGAGAGGCTGCTAAATGATGATGGCAAAAGGATAGTCTAGACATGGGAGTAAGGAAGAAGAGATTTACTCCTCTTTCTGGCCTGGTGCTATGGAAAGAATAAGATAAATTGGGACTTTATGTCAGGCCTTTTCAGGAAAGGAGTTGTTTTATTGTTGTCACTGTTTAAAGGGAAAAGGTAGATAGACGCTAGTTTTGTTTTAAGCTAGAGTGAACTTCGATACACTGATTTTTTTTTCTACGTCCCCTAAAGTTTTCCAATTCAGAAAGTGTTTAAGGTCTACACTTTTTTAGCTTATGGCAGTTTTACTAAACAACAAATACCTGCCCACCTATTTGTACCACAAAATTGAGATGTTAAGTCTTGCAAATAAAAATGTACCAGTCCATAAACTGTTGTACTGTTTTTTAAATGTCTTAAATACACATGCAGCAAAAAAAATTAAGTGAGCATTCTTACATCTTCTTCATACACTAGACACAGAAAATACTTTATTACATCTTATTTCTTAACAGTCAAGGAGAAAATAAACTTACACGCACTTTTATAAGCATACTTCCTGAAGAAATACTAAGTTCATAATGAAACATTTCCTTATAATACCTATTTTCTAGGTTCCACATGTAAGTCGTTTCCCATAATATACTTTCTACTTTGTCTGTGTGTATTCTACACATACTTCTTTTAAACTAAGTTTTTGGAAACTCACAAACTTTGAATTTGTCAAATGGTAAATTCAGAGGGTTTCATCTCTAAGCAATTAAAGAACTATCCACTAAGCACTAGGAATACAAAAATAAAAAACAGTTCCCGTCCTTGAGGTCTCACTTTGGCTATCAATTTACATGCTAACTTTCTTTAGGAACTGCAAGTCTGTGTTGATGCTTGTCCCTTTATCTATTTTTAAAAACTTGTTTAAATAGATCAAACTGGAGTTGCCCCAACCAATTATCTTCTCACTTGTACTACCATGTAATACTGATTTTGATCTTTGTTGTAACAAGTCAGTTATCTGACTGTACAGATAATTCAGAAATGACTCAAACATCACTAACCAGTCATATCCTGTCAAAATAGAATTAATTTCTCTTCTTGTGATGTTGTTTCATGCTGTCCACTGCTTATAGACTTTTGTCTTGGAGTATGTTAGGTAGACATGAGAGTTCCGCAATGTTTTGGTTTCTTTTCCAGCTTACCTGTCAATTCCGTTTTCCAACTTTTTTTCTTTTTGCTTTAACAACATTGAGGCCACCTTTTCATTGAAGTCATCGAGCATTAAATTTAATTTGGAGCGTCTTCCCGAGTTGTCGTCTCCTTCTCATCCAGTGAAAGAGTTATTGGCACATAAGCTGCAAATATCTTTACAGTAGGCTTTTTGTGAAAGCTTATCATGAGTACTGTAATACAAGATGACCAAAATGAGATGACCAATTGATGCTTCTTGACTCTAGATGGATAAAAAAGCCAATTCTGTCAATTTCTTTATTTCTCCAAGAAGAGAATGTGAATCATCCTATTTAGTTGTGACTTTTTTTTTCCATTGATAGAAAAAAATATTAAAATTTAGATGATTTAGTTTTGCCACTGGTATTTCTATTTGTTAGTGAGTGAAAAAAGACCATATTTCAAGTACTAACAGCTAATTTAATGCTTTTAAATTGTGTAAAAAATGTCTTTCTTAGAACCGCTTGACCTATTTTCCGACACATTGGCAACATCATTTAAGAAACAACATCAGATTTTATATTTTTCTTTTTCCCATGACTGTTAAGAACAATAGTTAAGAAAAAATTCCATATTCAACTAGGTTGTTCTTCTGAAGCTGACATAACCTGATACCAATTCCATATTATCTTTCCATCATGGTAGAAACCTGCCTGAGATTGTGCTCCACTGGCATAGTCTCCAAAAAACCAAGGATTAACAGGGTACAATGAGGCATCAAAGATGATTTACTTTACATAAAAATGCCGTTGTCTCTCCCACACTCCCAAAAGTCACAACACACATGCAAGGTAGCACTTACAATAAAATATCTTCTATCAAACTTTATTGTCAGCATCCCTGACAATTTCTCCTTTTGAATCTTTAGGTTCTAAAAAACTCAACAGACTACTGACTTAGAGAAAAAGAAAACTATTGGGATAATCTATAAAATGAAATCACTCTTCTTTTCTCTCTAGAAGGCATCTCCAACTTAAAATATGTGCAAAGGGAAGGATCATGCCTTCTCCAGTCTCTAGCATTTCATTCCATGCATGAAAGATGATCAATAAAAATTAGCTCTTATGATTACAAATGAGGCACTTGAAAAACTACTAGCTCAATATAATATCCTAGGTGATCCACAAGTGCAAAGACTGGTGAGTATCTTCTTTTTTAAATGTATAGGTACTGCAACGCTTTCTAACAATTACACCCTATATTTTACCACCTATCTATCCTCTTGATTTAAATTGCTCAAGTATAAACTGCCACCAACTGAGGAGAGAAAGGATGAGAGAACATAGTCCATATTGTGCCAATAAAATGAAGGCATGAGGCAAGACTCACAGGAACATCTATTTCTCTTGACTCCAAAGTGAAGGAGTATATGTGAATCTCTAAAGATAAAAAAGAAATGGACAGAGGAGCTAGGAAAGAATTAATGGTTTGTTATTTTTAATTGCTGAATTTTCTATTTTAGTATATTCTGTTGACTTCCAACTTTTGAAACTCTTACAGACTTCTTTAGCAAATTAAGTATTTTCACATTTCTCAATTTCAAAAGGGATATTTTAAATTTTTTTCTGTCAAACATCTATAGTATGAAACCCAACCAGCAGTTTTCCTTTTAAGATACATTGTAAATACACAAATATGAACAAGCCTCAAATTATCTTTTAAATAAAATACCTTTAACATGTTCATTTTAAAATATTTAAATGTTTCTCTTAAAGTGGGGATTTTTGTCTCATTCAGACAAATAATCAACTATGTATAAAACTTTGCAAAGGTCATATAAATAAAAATCTAAACTTTTTTAGACTATTCGGTATTTGATATCAAAAGAAGTGTATATTTTAAGCTCTAGTCTAGTTCTTACTACAAAATCTAATAGTAGTTAAACCTTAATTTCATTGTTTAGCTGTGGTATCCTGGAACAAAAACTAGATTTAAGTGAAAAATCTTTTATTGGCGTCTGTAATCTACAATTTATTGTGTGACCTTTGGAAGTCACATAATCTCTTTGAACCCCAGTGACCTAACCTTTAAAAATTATAATTCCTATAACATCTAACTTACAAAGAAGTGTTATAAAGATCAAAAATAATATCTGTAAAGTGCTTTGTAAATCTTGAGATGTCAGCTACTAGAAATAAGACTATTAAAATAACTTAATATTTTCATAAATTATCCCTTTACTCATTACCTCTAAGATACTTAGAATAAAAATTCATTTTCCAGCCTGAAAGCGATCACTGAAAACAAAGTTCTACAAACTAATTCCTTAAGATGGCAATGATAATATTGGCAGTCAATTACTCCATTTCCATTAGCAGTGGAAATTTCAAAATAGTTCTATTCCTACAACAAAATATCTTCACTAATGAGAACTCTCCATCCTTCAAATAGTCTGTCAAAAGGATGATTTCTGAGGGAGGTTGTGGAGAAAACAGGACAAACATGAGCAGCATAGAGATAGCCAACTTTAGCTAGCCATGAGCCTAGATCCTCAATAAAGCAATCTGACTTGTCAAGGAACTGAATATATCCAACTTGGTTTTTCAGATGCAAATAAGACTTTAACTTATAAAAATACCAAGCGTCTTCACAATTGTAAATACTCATAAAGGAGATGTGTGTTTGTGTATGTATGTGACACACACATATATTTGCAATGTTGAGTACTAATTAGGATGCAAATCAGTGGTCAGACAATAACTTATCAGAGGCTTTTCCAAATCTAAAACTCTTGAGATGTGTACATGTGAGATTGATAGGCTTTATAGCCACTGAGCTAAAAAGTTGTAGGTTTCTCCATTTACAGAATAATTTAATAGTTGCAACAGAAAAACAAGCATCAAATATTAAAAGTCAACAATTACTCGTCCTAATTGTGCACAGGGAGGTATAATTAGCCTCATTATTAGAAAGCCATGGTTTTCTAATTATTCTAATACAATTAGAATAATTATTAAAATAATTTTTAAATTATTTCTGTTAAGGGGTTGAAAAAAGGCTGTGCAAATTCAAAAATTCATAGCAAAGTAGATTTCAGATAATTAGAATGTCAAATTTTTGATTTTTCAAAATAAATACTACACTTACACTCAAGGGACATCTTCACTTAAAAGCCTTTGTCACAAATCTGAATCTTTATTGTTCTGAAATAAAAGTTATAAACATAACTCAAAACATAAACTTCAATTTTCAGTCTCAGAAGAGGTGTGGTTCAATGCCCATATCACATGTAACAAGAAAACTTCCTTAAAAAAAAGGAAAAAAAAGTACTATAAGCAGTCTTTCATAAGAATGAAAATGCGCCCCTTGGTTTTTTTCTCATTTCATTTTAGTTTGTATACAGGTGGGCATCAAAAGGTCTGCATTTTCCTCAGTATAGTTCTTGCTATGACACTTGACGGACTTTTTGCCACTCAACAAATTCATCAAGAAGAACAGGCCCTAAAAATATGAGAGGAAAAAAACTTTTATTAGTGAAAATTAAATAGTTTTACTATCCTATCTAATTACCTAAATCCTTCCAAGACTATTTCAAGACCGACAAAACCTTTTTTCAATAAAATTTTTCACTCCCCTTCCTAAAAACCCATATTATCTGTTGACTATATGCCCTATTTCAGCAAGTATAAAATGAGACTAATGAGACAATCCTAAGAAGAGGTAGAACATTAGGATCATAGGATATTTGATTTTAAAGCAAGTTAAGAATTCTACTAGTACAATTTCCTAACTGTATAAATGCTCTCTATAAAATCCTCAGTAAATGGCCACCCTCTGTGTGAATACTTTCATTGACAAAAAACTACATCAAAATACAATCTATTCTTAAGTGTTAGAAAAGTTACATTTATATAAAATTCAAAAGAGCCTCTTTATACCTCCTACCCATTTGTCTTAGTTCTGTCCACTGCAGCTAACCACAATCTACTAGCTCTTCCAGGTGACAGATCAGAAAGAAGCTGAAAGTAAATATCGTATTCCCCCTAAGATTTCTCTTCTTCAGACTAAAAATCTTCAGCCATTCCCCATGAAATCTAGTTTCAAGTTTTAACATGCAAGCCCCATAATTCAACAGTACACCAGAGATCAGGCCTGCACAACAAACAGTCAGCAGGCTTGTAGCCCACCAAAAACTTTTAGGCAATCCACAAAAAATGTAGGGTTGCCACTGCACATTGTTTGTCACATGACCCACAACAACCAAACATCGTCAGTCTGTCACTAGTCTAACCTAACAGCCCAAAGAAGTTTCAAGTTGTGCAGGTCTGCACTAGACCATGGTTTGACCAGAGAAAAAGAAACTGGAACTACTACTTCTCTTGATGCAGACTTGCTTCCCATTAATGCCATCTCAAACTGCTCTTAAGTTTTTCGGTAGGCATGTCCCCCAGTGAACTAAAACTCAAGTTCCCATGTTTCTTCATCTGGTACTTGTGTAGCTGATTTGTTTTTAATTTAAGTGCAGAAGCTCTATCTCTATTAAATGATACCATAAGATGCCCTCCCCCGCCCCCATCACTTTAGTCCATTTATTTTTGAATTATCCATTTATCACAGTGGTTCTCAACCTTCTTAATGCCACAACCCTTTAACACAGTTCCTCATGTTGCGGTGACCCCCAACCATAAAATTATTTTCATTGCTACTTCATAACTGTAATTTTGCTACTGTTATGAATCGTAATATGTATGTAATCGTAATATGAATCACAATAAATACATCCTGATATGCAGGATGTATTTAAATTGAACATAACCCACAGGTTGAGAACCGCTGCTTTATCATAAACATATCTATCACTCCTTAAAGTATATCAAGTGAATTTGTTTGCCTTGTCCATTAATTCAAGTCATATTTTAAAATGGTAAGCATGACCAAGGCAAGGATAGAATATTTGACTTACTAGATCTAACCTCTATTTCTTGAACTTAGCCATAAAGATGACATCAAGGTTGCCAAGTGTTTCACTCAAATGCTTACATGCTCTCTGTGGCCCATACCTATAGCATTCCTCTGTATCAGTACGGATTAAGAAGAGCAACGGAATTATAACTAGAAGAATTAGGTTCTAATCCAAGTTCTGAACCTACTGTAACCATGTGCAAGTTACTGAACCTCTCTGAGTTCCAACTGGCTCATCTATAAAAGGAAAACTACAATCCTCTTGCTATGTACCTAAAAAGGCTATGGAAAGGAAGGTGTACAATAAACCTTGAAGTACTATTTAATTTGAACTATTAAATTAATGGCAATATATTATTTAAGTTTGGCACCATTCTTTGTAAAAGTAAGCTATCTTCTAGTGATCTGTTTTCCTTTCTTAAAAAGTGTATTTAATAATCCATTCTAGAACTTTGCCAAAGATGAATATAAAGGCCAAAAGCTTATACTTTTCTGAAATGTGCCGTACTCTTCTTTTTTAAAAATCTGGACATTTGTTTCCTGGAATCTTTCCCAATGTCCAGAATTATTTCAAAAACCAGTAACAGTGCTTCTACCATCGCCTAATAAAGATGATGGCATTACCCTGGGATGGCATCAAAGTACAATGGAAAAACCACTAGTCAAAAGGTCTGGCTCAAGTCCTGGCTATGCCAACTAACAGTTCATAGTTCTGAAGTAAGGTTCAATTTCTTTATCCTTATCCTAAAAATGTGACTTATTGTATGAATATTGCCCACGGTGCCAGATTACACAGGAGAGTTTGAGGAAATGTGCTTTATAAACTTTAAAATTCTATGTAAATAAGGTACTGCTGCTGCAGCCCTGGGAAATAACTCAATTTAGGCAAATGATCTTAAGTAATTTAAAATGTTAATTCCTCTTTTTTACTATCTCTTCACATAGGCTTCAATAGTGACATGGCCAGTATTTGTTCTACTCTTTTTTAGTTTGATGATCATATGCCTTAATGTGAAAAGTCTGTTCTAAGGGATGTCATCAAAGTATTTTGTATAGCCTATATAGTATGTGCCTATTCAGGCAAGTTAGGAGGCACAGGAAGTACAGCACTAGATGTGGAAATCAGGAAGACAAATCCATATCCTGCTTCAGACACTTATTAGTTGGCTGTATGACACTGGGCAAGTCACTTAACTTCTATCTGCCTCAGTTTGTAAAACAGGGAGATAATAATAGTACCTACATCCCCAGGGAGGATCAAATGAGAGAATATTTTTAAAAGTTCCTTGCAAACCTTAAAGCACTATAAAAGTACTAGCTAGACTCGTTTTTACTGTCTAGATCAGGGATGGGGAACCTGTGGTCTGGAGGTTATGTGGCCCTCTAGGTCCTCAAGGGCAACCTTTCGATTGGATCTAAACTTCACAGAAACATTTGGTCACAGGTTCCCCACCCCTGGTACAACACACAGAAGGCCCTCCATAAATGTTAATTACCATCATTTTTATTATTATTAAGTGTACTTTGATGCATCACATTATGAGGTGATTCGTGGCTGAAAGCTCTTTTAGTTAAATGCAAGTTTTGGGAAAGGCTACCATGGTAATACAAGACTGGCAACAAAAGTCATTCAAGAGGTCAGATTAGTTTGGAGAAAAAGTTGACCACCAGGTAAAGAATTTTTCTTCCCAAAGAAACTCAATTATTTCTAACTGTAAAAGCAGTTCCCTGAACTGTGCTGTAGACAATATGCCCACAATGCTAAAAGAAAGCTAAATGAATGAATATATCTTCCCTAATACATAGTTGGGTACTCATCAATTAGTGCAATAAAATGCTTTTATAAAATGTTCTCAATACAAGCTTCTGTGAGGGTTTTTTTCCTGTTCTTTTTTTTTTTTTAAAGTTGTTCATAGTTGGCCTTTGCTTTTGGGTAGAGGGTATTGAATGAAAAAAAGTTTTACCTCTCTGGTATTTTATTTTCTTCAGTAAGACAAAACACAAGGCTATCACTTCAGATTATCTTTACCAAAATATTTCCTTTATACAGAAGCTTTTTGAAAAATAATTAAATGATACTCTCTAAAGGAAGGCAAGTGATGAAAATGTAGAGCACAGAGAATAACTGGACATCCAAGGATGTTAAATAAATCATCACAACAGCATTCTTGTTAAATATTGTTAAATTATTTTCATTTAAGGGAAAAAAGTTACCATTAAACTTAAGTTAGAATTATCCAATGATAAATAACTATATACGGTCATCTTACAGTATCAATTCTAAAAACATTCTATTTTCAGATCAAAATTTTATACTTACATGCACCATCTTCATCATAGTTACTAAGATCTGCATGGACAGTTCTGCTGAATTCTAATACATTGTACCACTGATCTTTGTTCATAACACGGTATTTCGATTGCTAGGAAAAATAGAATACAGATACTTGGAATACTATGAATGCACTTATTGATTGATGAACACACCCTTACTAAATTATTTCTCATTTTTCTTAGGGTCAGCCTAAGCATTTTGTTCTTTATTCATTTTTCCAAATAAATGTTTTCCCCCACTAAGGATACGGATTATACATATTCACATATATTATATATATAT
>CM053588.1:124940593-124967293 GCA_028646515.1 Pseudochirops corinnae | reverse complement strand
CCCAAAAAGCCAATGAGAAGAAGAATGCCTTAAAAAGTTGACTTTGCCAGATGGAGAAAGAATCTCAAAAGCACTCTGAAGAGAATAATTCCATCAAAATTAGAGTGGAGCAAATGGAAGCAAGTGACTTCATGAGCAATCAAGATACTATCAAATAGATCCAAAAAAATAAAAAAAATAGAGGGCAATGTGAAACATCTCCTCATCCCACAACAGGCACAATTAGGCTGAGCTACCCCCATATGGTAGGCAAGCCTCTAGTACCTGAAGCCCCAGTGCAGAAAGCTAATGACCAGGCCCTTGACCCCCCAACACAAGAAGTTTGGGACAGTGCCCCCATACCCCAGGAGTAGAGGTCAACTTTAAAAACCATGAAACAGGCAAAAAAGAACTTTGACCATAGAAAATTACTATGGTTACAGGGAAGATCAAAACACAGACTTTGAAGAGGACAAAATTATATATATATATATCAATATACGTACAAGAGAAACCTCAAAAGGAAATATGAATTGGTCTCAAGCCCAAAAAGCCTTGAAGAGCTCAAAAATCAGTTTGAGAAGGAAATGGCAAACTATTCCAGTATCTTTGCCAAGAAAACCCCAGGTGGATATGCATCAAGTAGTATAACAAATTCTTAAGAGAAGTAAAGTAAGTTACAAAAAGAAATAGATAGCAAAACTATACTAGTAGGGGACCTCAACCTCCCCCTCTCAGAACTAGATAAATCTAACCACAGAATAAACAAGAAAGAAGTTGAGATGAATAGAATTTTAGAGAAGTCAGATATGATAGACCTCTGGAGAAAACTGAATGGGGATAGAAAGGAATATATCTTTTTCTCAGCATTATATGGCACCTACACAAAAACTGATCATGTATTAGGACATCTAAAAACCTCACAATCAAAGGCAGAAAGGCAGAAATATTAAATGCATCCTTTTCAGATCATAATGCAAGAAAAATTATGTGTAACAAAGAGCCATGAAAAGATAGTTTAAAAATTAATTGGAAACTAAATGATCTAATCCTAAAGAATGAGTGGGTCAAACCATAAATCATAGAAAAAATCAATAACTCCATCAAAGAGAAAGACAATAATGAAACAACATACTAAAATTTATGGGATGCAGCCAAAGCAGTACTTAGGGAAAATTTTCTATCTCTAAAAACTTACATGAATAAAATAAAGAAATTAATGAATTGAACATGAAACTACAAAATCTAGAAAACGAACAAATTAAAAATCTCTAATTAAATACCAAATTAGAAATACTGAAAATCAAAGGAGAGATTAATAAAACTGAAAGAAAATACTGAGGGATCAAAACCAGAGGTCATAGTAAAAACATATAGGTTAGGAAGACTGTGACATGGGAATAAAACAATAAGAGATTATGATTGGACAAAGGAATTTCAGCATTCCTGATCATGGTAGAGAGTGAATATTCCTGTGTACCTATGGACTGGGAGGAGGAGGTCACAGGAATTCAGTAGATGGAGGAACTGGGAGGTTAAGGTATAGGAGAAAATATTAAAATATATCTTGAAGTCCCCTAGTATAAGAGTAGAAGTTGGGATAGAAAGGAATACTATCAGGCAGACACTGAACTAAATGAGAAAGAATGAGAATGTCCTGGGGGTAGGAAAATGGCAACCAACAGAAGTTACTGAATGATGGTGGTAAAAGGGAAAGTGTGGAAATGGCAATGAGGAGCAAGGAATATTCCAGTTTCCTCTTTGGGACCAGTGAGTAAAGAATATGAGAGAAGGTATAACCAGAACAGGAAAGAATGGGGCCTGAGTCACAGTGTCATCTAGGGGGAACCATGTCTTAATGTTAGAAGATCGAAGAGGCAGTGGAGGAGGAGGTCTAAAATGAAGGAAAAGTTTGCTAATTATAGAAGAGAAATTCAAATGAGTCCAGTGGAAGGGGCTAGTAGATTTGGAATGGAATACGGGGGTTTGGGGAGAGGGGACAAAAGAATAAAAGGGAATACAAGAGCAGCCATCAGTGTTTGGGTAGTGGGATCTTTGACAGTCAGGAATTCAGTATCACAGGGACAGATTAAAAGGAGGTAGGAATTTGCCACCCATCAGGGAAATCAGTACAAGCCTAGTATAGGTGGGGAAGAGGGGCTCTACAAATGAGTTCAAGTGAGTAGGACATTGAAGGTTTAGGCTCAGATTTTTGGAGTTCCACTTGTAGCATAATGGTCCACTTGGAGATCCACTTGGGATGCTCAGCATCCCAAACAATGGCCTGACCTAATGAGTTCTGGGGCAGTCCCTGAAAGCCCTGCCCAAGCCCTAGCTACCACCTGGCTAACCTGGATATGGAGTTAGTGTCACGGTTGATAAGAACAGATCACCATGGTAACATTTGCAAATCTACCTCATTTTATGTTTTACTCTTTTCCTTCCAGTGCCATCTGCAAATGATCTTATTCAGTTGCTTCTTATGCTAGGTCCCCTTAAAGTTCATTTTCCTCATTTTGCAATGCTTCAGCCTCCTTTGAAACAATTTCAATTAAATTACAATTCAAAAGATGTCTCCTATACAACTGTGTCTCTCTCCAACACAAAGGGGATTTTAACTGAACATAAAAAGCAATCTTACCACAAATAGCTTACGTTTTCCTACAAATATAATATGATTTCCACAGATCTTACCTCAGAAATGTCCTATAAAGGTATTTTATGCATCACACTTTTTAATCAAGGTGACACATGAATTAAACTAGATTTCTTTAAATTAGGCCTATTTTAAGTAGGACAATTAATAGTACTTTTTTTCAGTACCTGAAAAATATGCAAGTCCACAGGAAAAGTTTTTGTAGTTCAGTTCCCACAATCAATTTGGTTTCCTTTTCCCCAAAATGAAATTCTATGCTTTTGAAAGCTTTAAAATAAAGTGTTCATTGCAAAGGGAGCAGACAACTTGTAATGACCATAGTAACTTTTCTTGCTATTTTTCTTGGTTTTAGCCATGAGTTTTCACACACTGACAAGCTTGGTGGTTCTGCCTTTCTTTGTATTCCTAGTGGTTAGCATAGTACTTGGCATATAGTAAACTCTAATAAATGCTTATTTTCTGACTAAGTGATGCCACATTTTAATAACAAAAATATTCACATTTCTTAGTCTTATCTTGGGAATGAATATTTAACATTAGCCACTAGTCATAGGTATTCATGTTTTAAAACTGAATCTACAAAATTTATTTTAAAAGATGCTGTTTAACTCTCTAATTATGGAATTCAATTTTCTCAGCTCTCACCCATCTTAACTCTCCTTGATCAAGCCTAGGTCTTGATACTGCTAACCACCTCCTCCTCTTGGACCCTTTTTCTTCCCTGGTTTCCATGATTATGCCCTTTCCTTTTTAGTCTCCTTTGTGAGATCATCACCCTTCTCCTGCCTCTTGGTACTTCCCAAGACTCTGTCACAAGGCATCTTCTCTCCTATCTTCCCATACAATGTTCTGGATGTTTTCTTACCTCTCATAGGTTCAGGTTTTATTTCCATATAGATGATTGACAAATCTATACATCCAGTTCTCATTTCTGTCCTGAATTCCAGACATGTACTGTCAACTGCCCATAGAACAGCTCCTCCTTGCTGTTCCACAGATATGTCAAATTCAACATCTCTAAAACCAAATTCATTTCACCCTACCATACCTGAACCACATATCCCTAGTTCACTGGAGGCCACTCCTTTCAGTTACTCAGCTTTGTAACCTTAGAGTCTACTCTTTCTCTCAAGCCCCAAATTCGAGAAATTGATAATTTTTTTCTGGTTCTACCTCTACCACATCTTTCATATATATTCCATTCTCTCCACCACCCTACAATTGGGTGTGCATCACCTAGACTATTCTAGTGATCTTCTAATTGTTCTCCCTGTTTCTAGTCTCTCCCCTCTCTGATACAAATTTATATTGTATCAAAATTCTCTGGTCTGTGACTCGTGTCACCCTTATGCTCAAGTGCACTTGGCTTCAAATCCTGGAAAATTCTTCAAGGTACCATAAAAAGAGATGTCTAGGGGAGGCTACATGGCACAGTGAATAGAGCACCAGCCCTGGAGTCAGGAGGACCCGAGTTCAAATCTGGCCTCACACACTTAACACAAAACTAGTCATGTGACCTTGGGCAAGTCACTTAACCCCAACTGCCCTACCTTCCCCCTCAAAAAAGCAAAAAAAAAAAAAAAAAAAGAGAGAGAGAGAAAGAGTGAGAGAGAGATGTCTAGTAAATACCTAGAAAGGAAACACTGATGACAAAAAATCTGTATGGGTTCACAATTCATTGTAATTCATGCCAGACCAACAAACTAAGCTAGTAGTTGAGAATGTTGTTAGCAAAGCTGTCAATAAAGTATTTCATATTATTCTTGTAGGGAAGATGGAAGGATATGGATTGTACAATAATACAATCTGATGTATTCTGAACTGATTGGACAGTCAGACTCAAAGAATAGCCATCAAGATAGCAGAAGGTTCCTGGTTTAGTACTCCACAGATCTATGCTCAACCCTATAATGTTTAACATTTATCACTGACCTAGATAAAAGCATAGATAGTATGCTCATATGTGGAGATGACACAAAACTGAAAGGAACAGCTAACACACAGGATGACGGTCAGAATCCAAAAGCATCTGGACAGACTAGAGCACTGCATTGAACAAAAAATGAAATTCAATAAGGAAAAATATAAAATCTTGCCTGTGGGTACAAAAAAAAATATCATTTCCACAAATGAAACATGGAAGAGGCACAGACAGACAGCAATACTTTTGAGAAGGACCTGGGGATTTCAGTAGACTACAAGCACAGTATGAGTCAGTAGTGTGATAGGGAGGCCAAAATGCTAATGTAATCTTGAGGTGCATTAGGAAGGACACAGAAAACAGAATAGCGTATCCCACTGTACTCTGCCCTTATCAGACCTCATGTGATATCACACCCAGTTTTGGATACCACAGTTAGAAGGACATTAATATGTTGGAGAATGTCCAGAGGAGGGCAACTAGGATGGTGAACAACCTTGAATCCAAGACATAAGAAAACCAGTTCATAGAACTTGGCATGACCAGCTTGGATAAAAAGGACTCAGGGATATAACTGTGTTCATGTTAGTTTGAAGGTCTAACACGAGAAGGTGCACTTACACTAGTTCTGTTTGGCCCAAAGGGGCAAAACCTGGAGCAATGAGAGGACGTGGCAAATAGGCTGATTATTTATACCAGGAAAATCTTGCTAACGATTCGAGCTATTTAAAAGAGGAACAGACTCCCCCTTCTTGGAGGTCTTCCAGCAAGGGCTGGACAACCACATACTGGGTATGTGACAGTGGATATTCCTTTGTGTATGGGTGTTTGGGGTCTCTCCCAATTCTCTCAAATTCTGTGATTCTCAAGATCTTTCAATGGTTCCCTAGCCAGGCAATTTGAGGCCTTCCACAATCTGGCTCCCATGCAGCTTCATACAACTAGTCCTCACAAATGCTAAACTGCAGGCCAAATGGATCACTAGATCTCAGAATTCAACAATCCATCTCCCATACCCATACTTTCACAAAGGCTAGTTCCTGGGCTCACTTTTCTCTTTTCTCTACCTCTCAAAGCCTTGTTTTCCTTCAAGGCTCAGGAAATACATCACCCTCTCTAAGAAGTCTTTCCACAATTGTTAGGTGATTTCTCCCTTCTCAATTTTCCTTGTACTGTAATTATTTATATAAACATTGTGATCTTCCAATCAACTGTAAGCTCCTTGAGGACAGGAACTATTTTGTTTTTTATATTTCTATTTCTAGCACCCACTATGATGTCTTGCACAAAATAGACATTTAATAAATGGTGGTTGAATTGCACTCCTTTCTCTCACCCATTTTAAGAAAAAACAACCAAGAACACTTTCTTCCTCATATAACTTCCTGGGTATACTTTAGCCTTCTGTTTTGAAACAGTAGCCAAATCTGGCAACCAAACCTTTTTCATAACATCAAAGTAATGAGTTTCAGGATCACATTATCTTTGATTTGAAAGGAACCTTGAAAGTCATGAAGCTCAGTCTGGTTTTATCTTAAGGAAAGGCAGGAAAAGAGCTAAGTTAAAGATTCAGTCACTAGCTCAACTAAAGAAAAAGAATGCATTAGCACATATGCTATATGCTCCCTGGTATACTGTGCTCCTGTTACTGGAGAGGTTGGCCACTGATGAATTAAGGTAACTACTCTTCCAGCAGAAAAAGTCAACAGTGAGAGCTCCAAATGGATTTCTAACTCTTCCATAAAATGTAAAATAGCAAGCAATCCTGCTTCTCTCCATTCTTCCCAAAAGTCCTTAAGCCCCCAAACAAAAGTTTAAAAATAAATAAAATCCTAAATGCAAACACTGCCTTTTAATACTTTTCAAATAACTTCTATCTTTCCATTTGTTTTCCTTACATGCTCTCATGTACATCTTTACTCCCTGAATCTCACTGTGAAACTCTGCTTAAAGGTGGAGGTTTTTTTTTTTCCAAACTAAGTGACACTTTTCTGAATACTGAATTCTGCATAAACTTGTATAATAGTATCATAGTATCATAGGTGTAGCAGAATATGGCAGTTATTCAAATCATTTCTCGCATAGTTCTCTCCAGATGTTTTGTAGCAAGGGTACTGAACTTCCAGTCAAAGAACTCTGGATTCAAATCTTAGCTCTACAAGTTACTGGCTGTGAATCTCAATTTCTTGATAAAATGAGAATAAAAAATACTACCTGTCTCATAGGACCACTCTAATAAACAAATGAAATCCTGCATGTAGAATGTTTTGCTAACATTAAAAGCTATATATATTATTATTAACCTGAGCCTCTTTCCTCCTCTGAAAAATGGTTATAATAATACCTGTACTATGTCATAGGGCTGTAGTCAATCAATAAGCATTTATTAGGCCTTATTATTATGATTATGTATCAAGTGTCTAGGATACAAAGAAGGCCCCTGCCCTCAAAGTTCATATATTGTAAGAAAGAGACAACATGAAAATAACTATGTACATACTCTTAAGATATATGAAATACAAATGGAAGATAATCTCAGTGGGAAAGCACTAACAATGAAGGAGGACCAGAAAATGATTCTTGTCCACCTAAGAGCAAGTAGGTGGTATAGTAATAAAGCAGTAGGCCTGGAGTCAGGAAGATCTGAATTCAATTCCAAGCTCAGATATTTACAAGCTCTGTGATACTTAATTTCCCTTAGTTTCCTCATCCGTAAAATGAGAATAATAATAGCACCTAGCTCTCAGAGTTATTGGAAGGATCAAATGAGAGAGCACTTTAAGAGCACTTAGCATAGTGCCTTGTACATAGTAGGTGCTATATAAATGCTTATAATCTTCCCTTTGAGCAGAGTCTTGAAAGAAGCCAGGAGGTGGAGCTGAGGAGACAGAACATTCCTGGCATGGAGTGGAGCCAGTGAAAAAAAGATCCAGGGTGGGAAGATTGATCCTCCTGTGCCAGTTATAGCAAGAAGACCAGTGTAGCTGGATCACAATTGAAAAGAATAAAGTATAAGAAGACTGAAAAGTAGGAATGGGCCAGGTTGTAAAGGACTTTAAAAGCCACACAAAACATTTTACATTTGAATCTGGAGGAACAAAGTACTTTGTAAATCTTAAGGTCATGTGTAAATGTAAGTTAATATTTTACAGCAATTTACAGGACAAAGCCCACAGCCTAGAGTCAGGATGACCTGAGTCCAAATCCTGCCTCAGTCATTTACTAGCTAAATGCATGACCCTGAGCAAATCCCCTAACCTTTCTGCCTCAGTTTCTTCATCTGTAAAATGGGGATAATAATACTTCCCAGGGTTGGTGTAGTGATAAAATCTGATATTTGTAAAGGGCTTTGCAAACCTTCAAGAGCTACATAAATGCTAGATATTATCAAACTGTAGAGAGGGAGGGAAATAATAAGTAAAAGCAGCACCTTTAAAAAGAACTATTTTGAAGAATGGCATGAAATTAATAAGAGGCAACTTGTCCTAGTGAATTTAGGCCAGCCTTGGAGTCACATGCTCTTCATCCAAATCTACTGTTTGACTGAGTGTTATCACAGAAACGGTCAGATAACTTCTTAGTAGCTGTAGTAAGAGTTCTGAACTGTAGTAGGGCTAAGCCAGTCCAGTGGGAGTCCATACTAAGTGTGGCATCAAAGCCCATGGGGACTATCATGAGTCAACAACCACCCTTAGGAGAGGCTCACAGGCCCACATCAAAAACAAGCTTTGTGCTGCTCTGATCATGAGTGGCCCCTGCATTTTGCAGGGAATAAGGGGACTCAGTCTCAAAAACTCCAAAAACAACAAAAACCTTGTAAATTTCAGGGGACTTGCCAATATCCATTATTTGGAGGTATTTTCCACACAAGAATTCTGATTGGAAATATGGAGGGGAAAGAGTTTGCACATGGAATCTTGTGGGTTGCAAACAAATGCCTAACAAATTCTGTAATGCCTTTTATATTTTACTAGGAAATCCTATGACAGTGAGATGGCTCGAGCCAGATGAATGGCTCTACGGTAGTTAAATGGCTCCGAGGACATAGCGCTCGCTAGGCCTGAAATCAGGAAGACCTGAGTTCAAATTCGACCTCAGCTGCTTACTGCCTGTGTAATCCTGGATAAGTAACTTTTGTTCGCATTAATCCACTGGAGAAGGCAATGGCAAATCACTTCAGCATTTCTGTCAAGAAAAACCCCGTAGTCAGTATGGCCCACGGGGTCACGAAGAGCGAATACAACTGAACCGCAACAAAGGAAATCCTAATTCTTGGTGAATGTGGGCAGAAAAAAACTTTTCGAATAAATCATGCCGGGTACTAGTGTTGCAAAAGTCAGTAACTTATTTAGACTTTCCTACACCTCGAACAATTTTCAAGAGCTGTTGGGAACTGCCCAGCCAAAATCCTAAACGTATTCTCATTAAGGTGCGTCTCAACCCAAAAACTAAAATGCTCTGTGACCCCATTTCTGTGAGTATCCCTTCCAAAGTGACCCATGCCCATCCCCAGGGAGCGAAACAGTCCAGTGTCGGACCACAGAGCAATTCGCCCCAGGAGGCAGGACTGCCTTAACTTTTACTCCAGGGGTCAGGAGACTAAACCCGTTCCCCGCACGTCCCCGGCCAGTCCCCGATAGATGCATGTATACGCGCAGCCCCACAGGAGCAGGGAAGGGAGGCTGCTGCAGCCGCAGCCCGGGGCCCCGGGACCTCGGGGCTCTCCAGGCCTAGGCGCAGCGGGCTTTTGCAACAACCAGGAGCGCACGGCGGCGGGCGGGCGGCCGGGCCGAGCCCGTGCATACCGTGTTGGACAAGGAGATGCCCGTCTCCAGCCGCTGCGCCCTCAGCAGCTGCTGATTCCCGTCGTCCAGGAAGTTGTTGACCTCGGTGCAGTTGAGCAGGTGAGACAGCTCGTAGGGCTCCGACAACATCCCGAAGTAGTTCTGGATGGTGGTGAAGATGAAACGCTTCCGAACGTCTGCCGCTCCGGTCGCCATGATCGGGCGGGGAGGGAGGGAAAGAAGGAAGGAAGAAGGAGCAAGTTCGGAGGGAAGTGTAGGGGACGGATCCGAGCTCAGGCCGAAACTCAGGCTCCCAGGTGGGGGCCTGAGAGCTTTAGGGTTGCCTAGAGCGGTCGCTATGGCGACTGATCACCACGGCTGCGCAGAAAGCACCCCTGGAGCGCGCACCAAAAGATGAAACCCATCGACTACATCGGAGTTCCCCCGCAGACCTCCGCAACTATCGATTTTCGGACGTGTTCCCTCCTCCTCCCCATCCCGGCCTCTATTCTAATCTCCACTGCCTTCAGTGAGGGAGTTTCTTTTCTAGATTCCTAGGAGCTTCTAGTCCCCAGATCACGTGTTTGCGTTTAGTTTATCCTCGTAGTGTGGTATAATGGACAGACCACGGAAAGGCCTTGAAAACGGACTGCTCGTAGTAGATGCTTCATTAATATTTAGTAAATACCTACATTCCCTTCTCCATCTGTTTATAAAAATACTTATGTTGTTTTCTTTTTTAAAACAACACCTAAATTTTCCCCTGTATCCCTTTCTCCCCTCATTTTCAAAGAGCTATCCTTTATGACAAAAAAACCTTTTTTAAGAAAAAAGAAAAAAAATCAGAAAAATTGGTCAATACATTAAAAAAATCTGATGATATGTGCAATATTACACATCAGTTGACCCCCACCTCTGCAAAGGAGCTGAAGGGAGGTGGAGAAGTGTTATATCTTTGGGAGGGGCTATGCTTGCTCTTTTTAATTTTCCAATGTTTGCGTTCTGCTGTTTGTGCTTGTTCTCCATTCCATCTCTAGTTATTGTGTATATTTTTTTTATTTTATTTAATTTTTAATTTATGGAATAAAACAAGCATTTATATAATAGAATATTTTTAAATGGTTGTACATTTATATTGTTTCCTGCCTCTGCTTACTTCACTTTGCATCAGTTCATGCAAATCTGTCAATACTTCTCTATATTAATTGTATTCCTCCTTTGTTATAGCACAGTAATATTCCATTATATTCGTGTACCGTGATTTGCTTAGCCACTCCCCAATCAATGGTTCCCTACTTTTTTTCTGGTTCTTTGCTACAGCTAGAAAGTTGTATTGCCAGGGTTTGTTTTGTTTTGTTTTGTTTTTTAATCTGAATCTAAGTCTCTGTTTCTCTAGTTCTCAATTTCCTCCTATAGTCCAGGCAGTCCAATACATTTTAAATTAATTTAATGACCTTGGGCAAGTCCTTTAACCCCAATTGCCCTGCCTTCCCCCCTCCAAAAAAAAAAAAAGACAAAATAAAATAAAATTAGTTCAAAAAGATAATTTCCAAAGTCCTTTGGTTTCTCTATAACCTTTAGTCAGTTCTTCTATACCATTCATTCCCACTCACAATATACCAGACACAGCCACCCCTTACCTTCTTCCCCAGCCCTAAATACACACACACACACAACTATTTCATCAAAAACACCTCTAAAACTATGTAAGCACAGCCTACAGCTGAAACTAGAAATATTAGAAAAGCTACATTAAATAAGCCAGTAGGAGAGATTTGAGGAAACTACTAGATATGATCCATATTGCCTCTGTGTTAAACCTGACTCCAACCTACCTTTCAAGGCTTACACATTATTCCACATCTCAACATTAAGGTCCAGCCTCTAAATCCTTAAAGATAATGATAACCAACCTTAACTCCCTCCGCAATGAGTAATATACTCCCACACAGTCATTCCCTCTCAATCCCAGTGATTCTGAACCCCAAAACATCACTGTTCAAATCTCACCCTAGCCCTACCACTGCTAACCACTGCCTTATTCCCATTCCCTTCAATCCAACCCAACTAATGCCCCATTCTAAAGGTACCCACCCTTTCCACTGCACTCTTTGAAATGTGTGCTCCATTGGTAACAAGCTAATTTTCATCCTAATCCATTTCCTTTCCCACTTTTTCTATCTTTTCGCATTCTCTGAGACTTGGTTCCATCTTAATAACAAGCTGCCCTGGCCACCCTTTCCAGATAGATTTATTTTCACTCATACCTCCTTATTCACTGGTCTTGGTAGGGAGGTTGGAATACTCATGGCTCCACTTTGCCACTTCCAGGCTTCCCTCTACCACCATCATTCAGTAGTAACCTCTCTTCTTTTAAAGTTCATATAGCCCATATTTATGACACAATCAAGATTCTAGTGATTGTTGTCTACTGACCTCCAGGATATTCCCTTTCCTTCCTCAGTGAGTTCAGTGCTTGGTTCACAGTCTTTTTTCCCCCAACTACTTCATAATAAGGAACTTCCAATAGATATTGATACTTCATCAAATACTTTTGCTTCCTAGTTCCTCAATTTACTAAATTCCGAGGGCTTTCTCCTCCACCTGACCTCAGCTAGATATGAAAATGGTCATATCCTTGATTTTTCCATCCTCTAAAAATGGACTACTTTATGTTCATGAACTCTGAAATTTCTTTATCTGACTATAATTTTGTCAGTCTGAAGAGGTATAAGTAGGGGGATTTCTATTGAAATCCTTTGAGGGTTCGTCATCCGAAAAGAATTACTGGACTCGGCTGTCGTTTGGCAGAGTTAAATAAGTTTATTGTTACACTGGGGCAAAGGGAGCTAGGAAACCTGAAAGCTGACAGAGATTTAAGGCAGAGTTACAAAGTTCTATGTTATACTTTGCAGCAGGCAGGGGGGATAGAAAAAAGCCTGCAAAAGAGGAAGGTTTAGTGTGATGCTCTTCAGCGGGCAGGGGTTGTGATAGAAAAAGGCTGCAAACTGCAGGGGCTGGAGATGCAGTTTTTAAAGACATAAAACTGTCAGTCATAGGTTCATTAGGCTAACAAGGTGTACAAAGGTGGAGTTAGGGAGGAGTTAAGGAGTGGTTAATACTTAAAGAGACATGCACTTTGTATATCCACTGCACACATGTTTTACCCATAATTCACTGGGAGAAATCCGGGAGGGGGGGGGCTAGGAGTGGAGGTGTAGTTTTTGCCTTGAAATGTCATAAAGTCAGCCAGTGGTCAAATTTGAGGTCAAATTTAAATGAGAAGTATCCATCCAGTTTGCAAATGGATGAGTCTTGTTTATTCATAGATTACAGCCAGCTACTAGAACAAAAGGAGGTAATGCTTTTAAAAGGATTCATCAGTATGGCGTGTTATTACAGCTATAGAGTTAATGGTTTCAGAGGAAATGTTTTTAGGCTGGGGGCAGGGAAGGGACAGAGTTAACGCTTTATGGCTGAGGGGAGGGAAGGGACAGAGTTAATGCTTTGTGGCTTTTACAACTTAATTGCACAGGCTGATGTTACAAACTGATGTTACATACATAGGTACTGGAACACAAGACTGAAGTTACAACAATGTTACAAAATTATAAAATCACCCCAAAAATATTACAAAGGCCCCTCATCAATTCCACCTCTCCTCCTGCCTTGTAACCCCAAAATCTATTCTTCATTTTCACACTAACTTCCAATTACCTCTACCCTTCAGTTGTTTTTTTTTTTTTAAACAGGCTATCACTCCTAGTCTAACTATTCTCTCTTCCCTTCTCCATCTTGACTCCCTGGTGAACCAATTCAACTTTAAACTATCTTCTTCTCTTGAAGCCTTTACCCTCTTATTGTATCACTTATTGTGCTCTATGAAGCCTCACTCTTAGATTATTGTTACCAAACAAAGTTGGGGAAAATCACAAAACCATTCAAACTGGGTCCACTACAAGCTTATGTTACATAATCTCAACTGGGCCCTCACTCCTGCTAAGCACCTTTTATACCTCTAATTGACTCACTATTCTAACCACCACAGTGGCTTTTCTAAACCTTTTCATCTCTCCTCAAACCTTCCATACATAGCTCCCCTTTCTAGGATGCTTGTCTAGGTTACAGCCTAGGTCAGGGAATACCAGTTTATGCTAGCATTGGCTGGAGGAGTTTTCTCTACTTGCTACCTCCCTAGGAAAAAAATTTAGATAATTCACCAAGAACTCTCTTCTCCCATTCTCCTCAACTCACATGGCCCAGATGCCTTTTGCCAGTATCTTCTACTTCATCCCTTCTCCATGCCAAGACAAATCCCTCTACATGCACAAGTGATCCCATTCCATTCTATCTTCTCCAGTACATTTCCTCCTCTATCATCCCCACTATCTCACTTAATTTCAATCTCTATTTACTGGCTGCTCCCTAATGCTTACAAATATGTCCATGTCTCCCCATCCTCAAAAACTCCTCACTTCTTCAATTCATCTCTGTTTGCTATCATCCTATATCTCTTCTCCCTTTTCTGGCTAAACTCCTTGAAAAGGCTGCCTATAATGAATTTCCTTGTCTTCCTTTCCTTGCCTTCTCACTCCCTTCTTAACTACCTGTAGTCTGATTTCCAATGTTATTCAGCTGAAGGTACTTTCACCAAAGTTACCAATGATCTTTTATCCCCAAATTCTCTCCCTCTCTGTAAAGCCAAGCACAAGCAGCTTTCCAGAGGACTGCTGCTGTGAACAGCTTTCAAGGTTCTGATTACATAGTATAGTGAACTCTCTATTCAGTAACAAATCAGGGCAAAACATTCACAGAAAATAAGATATAGCATTCACAATGTTACAACTTATCACTTATCACTTGACACAACTCAACAACTTATCACTAAAATTGTCACATAGTGTTCACCAAAGTGGTCACATAGTTTTAAACAAAGTATAATCATTTAGTAACTCATTCAATCATCCTTAAGGAGGTTTGCCTCCTTAAGGGACACAAAGTACAGAAGTCAAAGTACTCTACCCCTGGGTAGTACATTCATTTGGTCAATCACAAAGTCTTTAAGTTCTCAGTTCAATCACAAAGTACAAAAGTCAAAGTACTCCACCCCTGCAGTGCAATTAAATTACAATTTCATCAGTCACTACTCAGTACCCTATTTCATCAGTCACTACTCAGACAATTTCATCAGTCACTACTTTCATCAGTCACTACTCAGTACCCACAAAGAGGTCTTTTCATCTTGACTCAGGGTAGGCTTTCAGCTTCCATGGCTCCTCTTCCATGGTCCCAGCTTCCGCCCTAATCTAACCAACTGCCACTTGAGTTCAAAGGCAGACAGCTCCCAGTTTTTTGTCCAGCTCTCCATGCAGTTCCTGCTCCATATTGAAGCTCACAGTATCCAGTCTACCTCAAGTCCATCACAGTTTCTGTTCCTGGAAAGAGAAAACTTAACAGAGTCTCAGACAGACAAAGTACCAACACCACAGTCATGCTTCCTCTGGCAGCTCCAGCTGACCCTTGGAAGTCTTCAGCAGCTCCATTCTCAAAACCAAAACTACTTTCTCCCATTCTCAAAATTAAAAATCACTTTCTCCACAGAAGTTCCAGTCCAGCAGCAGTAGCCCAGCCCTCAGATGCTTGCTGAGAGAAATTCTCTCTCCCCACTCCCCTCCTCCCTGGCAGCAGCTGCTCTGCCTCCACAAAGCTTATCCCAAGAAGTTCTGACTGTCCAGCTTGTGCTCTTCCTTAAATACAATATAGCTCCTCCCTGTTTAGCCCCTTCCTGTTATGTCAGCAACAGGGGTTCATACCTTCTCTTTCTTTAACAGAGGCTTAATTTAAAACTAGGTGCTAAGTACCTCTTAGCTTAGCAACACAAAGGGATCTTCGAATTTCATTACCCTTACACTCTCCTTCCCAGAGAG
Source organism: Pseudochirops corinnae (assembly GCA_028646515.1). Classification (NCBI taxonomy): domain Eukaryota; kingdom Metazoa; phylum Chordata; class Mammalia; order Diprotodontia; family Pseudocheiridae; genus Pseudochirops; species Pseudochirops corinnae. The sequence continues at coordinate 124,952,026 of CM053588.1, read as the reverse complement.
CCAAACCATATGATCTCTCCTCACTGGTCCCTTTCCCTGTCCCTCTTTCTCCCATTCATCCAAATCAGTAGCAAAAGAGAAGGAGTGAGAGTCCCAGATCTCACCCAAGAGGAAATTTCCAGAAATTTCTCATATAACAATTTTAATGTTCTTATATAACAAATTTAATGTTCTTTTCTCAATTCTGAATCTTCTTGATTTCTCAGAAGCCTCTGACACTGTTGATTAACACTCTTCTCCTTACTTCTGTCTTTTCTCTAGGTTTTATGTCACTGCTCTGTCCTGCATATATGCACTTCATGCCTGTTAATCTTAGATGTCTCCCAAGGGTCTGTCTTGGACCCTCATAATCCTTAGTGATCTCATTAGCTCTCATGAATTCAATTATCATCTCTATACAGATGAGACGACTCTCATATTTATTTGTCCATCTTTAATCTCTCTGCTGACCTTCAGGCTCACATCTTCAACAGCCTATTGGATATCTTGAACTGGACTTAAAACTGAACATGTCCAAAGCTTAACTAATTATTTTTCCCAAAAACCCCTCCCATCTGCCTAACTCACCTATTATTTTCGAATATACCAACATCTTCCCAATCATCCAGCCTCCCAACTTAGGTGTCATCCTCAATTCCTTACTTTCTCTCACCTACTATACCTAATCTGTTGCCAATTTCTGTCATTTCTACCTTCATAACATCTCTTCTAACTGGAGGGCAGGAGAGTTAAGTAATTCACTCAAGTTCACAAATGGCAGAGTCAAGCTCCAGACAATGTTTCTGACTTCAGATCTAATACTCATTCCATGGTACCACACTGCTTCAGAATAGGATTTAATAACAACAACTATATGGGGGACTTAAATCAATATACAGAAATATAGTACTATACAATTTTAACAATATTTGTCTAATAAGTTAAGGTAAATTCTATTAAAATAAACATTGAGTCCTAATATTTATGTTAGAAGGTAATTTTTTTTGTTGAGTATTGCTTCATTCAGTGAATAGAGCTTTGAATGTTACCCTATGGAGGGAGCTGGGTGGTGCTGTGGATAGAGTACTGTGACTAGAGTCAGGAACACCTGAGTTCTAACCCAACCTTAGATACTTACTAGCTGTATGACTGTGGGCAAATCACTTAACCTCTGCCTCAGTTTCCCCAACTATGTAGTGGCAATCACAATAGCACTTACCATTCAAGGTTGGTGGGAGGATCAAACAAAATATTTGTAAAGCACATAGCACAACATCTGACACAGAGTAGGCACTTAATAAATGCTTGTTCTCTTCCCTTTCACCCTCCCTAAAAGTTTCCTTCTCTCCTGATACTGCCACTGCCTTAATATGCTCTTTGGCCTCCTTTTCACAATTCTCTCCGCACTCCAGTCCATCCTCCACCCAGCTGACAAAATGATCTACGTAAAGCAGATCTGACCATGCCACCCCCCACTACTCAATAAATTCCAATGATTCTCTGTCACATCCGCAATCAAATATAAAATACTCTTTGGGACATTTGGAGCCATTCATAACCTGGCCCTCCTACCCTTCCAGTCTTCTTATACTTTATACCCCACCACATATTCTGCAATCCAGTGATATCAGTCTCCTTGCTGCTCCTCAAACAAGATACTCTATCTCCAAACTCTCAGAATTTTCACCATCTAATCTCCATGTCTGGAACTCTCTCCATCCTTATCTCCACCTCCTGGCTTCCCCAGCTTTCTCTTTAGACTCTCTTAATGTCCCACTTTCTGTAAGAAGGCTTTCTCAGGTCTCTTTAATCTGAATGCCTTTCTTCTTTGATTATTTCTAATTTATCCTGTATATATCTCCTCTGTTTAGTTGACTGCATATTGTCTCTCTATTAGACTGTGAACTCCTTGAGGGCCAGGGCTTTTTTGCCTCTCTTTGTATCCAAGACACACAGCACAGTACTTGATAGACAGTAGGCATTTAATAATGACTAGTTGACTGATTGACAAATTGACCTTCTTACTATTCTTCACAGAAGACACTAAAACTACCATCCTTTCACCTTTACATTAGTTGTTCACCATAGCTGAATTGTATTCCCTCCTCATTTCTACCTCTTAGAATCACTTCTTTCCTTCAAAACTTGCCTCAAGTCCTACTTTTTACATATAGTTTTTCCTGATGCCTCCATCTGTAAATGACCTTCCCCCAAAAAATTGCCTCACATTTCCTTTGTATATTTTGCATACACGAATGTGAATTTTGTCTAGCATGGTAGAATTAAGTCTCTTGAGCATATGGGCTATTTCATTTTTGACGTCATAACATCTAGTATAGTGTCTGTTATATAGCGGGCACTTTCATAAATGTTTGATGATTAGTTGATGTGGCTGTCATAAATATGATCCATAACCAGGCAAAAAGGATAAATTTATACAATAAGAATAAATAGAATTTAGGAGTTGGAAGAGACTTTGGGTAGAGTAAAAAAAAAGTGCTAAATAAAGAGCTGTTTGGAACCCTGTCTCCGACACTACCTGTGTGAACTTGGCAAGTCACTTAACCTTGACCTCAGTTTCCTGACTTGGAAAATGAGAGGGTTGAAGTAGTTGGCCTGTAGGTTACAGCTATAATCCCATGATCTAGCCCAGATGAGGAAACTGAGTACTAACCAGTGAGAGGAAAGTAACTCATCCAAGGTCACAGAGCTTCAACTAGCCCAAGTCTCCTGAATCCAAGACTAGTCCCATGCCACACTATCAAAGGAACACATTTTAGCTAATTTCATAACTAAAAAGAATTACTAAGTATGTTAAAAACTAAAGTAAATGTTAAAAACTAGATGTAACTTTAAAAAAGAGACACAACAAAGTCAAATTTCATATGCAAAAAGATTGTAGATTTAAAGCTAACAAGGTGGTTATAGGTCATTAAGTCCCACCTCTTCATTTTCCAAATGAGGAAGTTGTAGGGCAGAAAAGTTGTGACTGAAGGTCACAAATAGCAGAGTCAAGCTCCAAATTCAGTACTTTTGACTCCAGGAACAACAGTAATTCCATGGTACTACATTGCTTCAGAGTATGTTTATTAACAAGAACTATTTGGGGATATGAAACAAATTAATCTATTTTGAAACCCAGGACTATACAGTTCTAACAATATTTGTCTAACAACTTATATTAAATCCTATTAAACTGAATACCAAATCCTAATATTTGTGTGTTCAGATGCAATTTTTTGTTTGGGTATTACTTCATTCTGTGAGTAGAACTAAAAATGTATTACATACAAAATTTGTTATGATAATATTTATTACTGTATAATGAGATAATCTGTGTTTTTTTGCTTTTCTTTATTCAATATTAGACTCAATATGTTTGAGTCCATGAATAGCACTAACATTGCAAAGTCCATAATATGGGATTATAAGGAATGCTTGCATAGTACTATCATTAAGACAGAAGCAGAGTGATGAACTTTCAAAGGATAATTGTCTGGCTAGAAAGTCAAACAGACACCTCATCCAGCATTTTAAGAGCCTAGTTCAGTTTTCATCCAGTTGGGCATGTATGTGCTGAAAGAAACTGGAATGTAAATTCTGACCCAGAACTACCCTAAGTGGATTTGGATCATTCCTTTCAAGAACACAGTAGTTCTGGGAAAGATCCAAAGTTTAGACATCCAAGGAAGGCTTGTGAAGGCTCTGGTCTGAAACTGACCTCCATGGAGGCATTTGAGTGGCATCCTTCTTCCTTCTGATCTTCCATCCTTCTGTTATTGTAGAAGACAACATGACTCTTTAGAACTAATGGCAGAGCAGTCTTCCTGCAGAGGAAGCAAATAGAGAAAAACTCCTCCAGCCAATGCTAGCACAAACCAGTATTCCCTGGCCTAGGCTGTAATCTAGATAAGCATCCCAAGAAGAAGAGTAGTCTGATTCCAGGTCAACATCAAGCTCAGAATTCACATAACAATACCATAACAACATAATAATAATTTTCATTTTTTTTAAAAGAGGAAAATGGAATCACAACATGGAATCTACTGTGGTGAATTCTTTTTCCTGGATCATGACTAACTGAAAAGAAATTACATGAAAGTGCATTCAAAACAGAAAAGTGCTTATACAAATGCAGGGTTTTAGTTTTATTGAATGATTAAGTTCAACAGAATATGGATTAACAAAGATCAAAGTAAAAGCCTACTTTCAGGTTAAAAATAAACTTAATAAGTATAGGGTGGGGGACACCTAATTTGTGAAAAATACGTGGAGATTTTAGTTGACCACAAGATCTATTTAAGTCAGAATTGTGACACAAATACTAAAAAAAAAGCACAAATTAATATGAGGCTATAATCATCAAAATGTAAGATGCTGACAATCTAATAAAATCCATTCGTACATGGATCTACTGACTTAAAAATCAACTGCATACATATAGAAGGGGGTGGGGAGCATGGCTAGATCAAAATTCAGGGAACCTTAGTGGCCTTCAATAAGATCATGCATCAAATATGCCATGTCCTATTTCTTGCAAAGTTTATGGAATCACAGAATTGTAAGATCTCAGAATTGCAGAATCTCAGATTGAAAAAAGCACCCCAGAGGTCGTCGAGTCTAGTCCATACCTATGCAAGAATCCATTCTGCAACATACCAGACAAGTAGTTACATTTCCTTTGCTGGAAAACCTCCTTGTGTGAGGTAAACTGACTACATTTTTCACTTTTGGACAGCTCTAATTGTTTGAAAGTTATTCCTCATATGTAAGATAAAAATTGTGAAGCATTTAGCATAGTACCTGGCATACAGTAAGTGCTATGTAAATGTTAGCTACTATTGTTATTATTATTACAGTTTCAGGATTTGATCATTATTTTTCAGAATGTCTGGATCCAGAAAGTAATTGCTCACTGGGAAGGAAAACTTCCTAGAACTCTATTTTCTCATGTGGGTGATTAAAGAACTGGGAGACACCAGATGGTGAGATTAAGCAAAAAGGGTCCAAGACTCCACTGGCAATATCCAAGAACCCAAGGCATTTTCCTGAGAAAATGGGAGCATGGGGAGGAAAAAGCAGTCTGTAGAAACAGAGAGACTGACAAATGCTCTGAAATTAGCCTGTCTTTGGACCATCTATACCACACACACACACACACACACACACACACACACACACACACACACACACCTGTCTTTGGACCATCTATACCACACACACACACACACACACACACACACACACACACACACACACACACACACACACACACACACACACACACACTTCCTGTCTTTTTCCACACTCTCCGATCTCTGTTTTAGGGGTGTGAGTGCAAAAGAAACTGATTTCATAGGCAAACTTCGTCAGAATCAGTGTTAACTTCGTAGCCATTAAGAAATAGAAGAGCGGGACGGGGGAGGGAGAGGACAGAGAGTAGCTATGTGGTACAGTGGATAGCACACAGGACTTTGAGTCAGGTGGCATGAGTTCAAATCTAACTTCAGATACTTACTAGCTGAATGATCCTGGGCAAATTACTTAAGCCCAGATTGCTTTGTAAAAAGAAATGGAGGAGTCGATTATGTTTTCTATTTTTTTGCTTTGCAATTCTGCCCCAAAGAAGTATTTTACTTTTTCAGTGTGTGGCTCTTGCCATGTCTGTTAATAAGAAGCAAACTTAATTAAATTGCTCTTTAGAACTTCTCAGGAAAGCGCTTAAATCAGATTAGACAAATTATAATTATCATCAAAGAAACCCCTAGGTACAATACAATGTGAATACAGAGCTGAATGGCATACGGGTTACACATCATGCCAAAAATCTGCCTCTTTGCAATTTCTACACATTGATTCTAATTCTGTCCCCTTTAGACTGGGTAGAATAATTATAATCCCCTGAACTATATTCCTTCATTCAAATACAGGAAGACATACCTGTGCTCTCATCCAGCATAAACATTCACAGGTCTTTCAAATGATCCTCATATGGCATGATATACGGGGGAAGGTACACTAAGGCATAAGAAATGATGAATATAAAGAATTTAGATAAGAATAGAAAGACTTATATGAGCTACTGAAGAGTCAAGTAAGAACCCGGAACCAGGGCAACTAAGTGGCACAGTGAATAGAGCATTAGCCCTGGGGTCAGGAGGACCTCAGTTCAAACATGACCTCAGATACTTAACACTTACTAGCCATGTGACCTTGGGCAAGTCACTTAATCCCAATAGCCTTGCCTTCACCCCTGCAAAAAAAAAAAAGAACCTGGAACAATATACACAAAAACTACAACAACGAAAATGGGGGGATAAAAACCAATAAAATGAAATTGAATGTTGTATAATTATGGCCAAGCTTGGCTTCTGGAGAAAAAAAAAACTGAGAAAATTTACCTCTCTCCCTTCATTGTTGAGGTAGGAGATTATGGGTATGTTGTGTTGCATACACTGTCAGATATATTTGAAGTATTGCTTAGTTTTGTTGAATTGCTTTTTTTAACCTGGTTTTTTTTTTTTTTAATCTTGGTTACAAGGGATAGTTTGCTAATTTAGGGAGAGATATATTTGGAAATGCATATGATATAACAATGAGAAATATCCATTAAAAAATTTAAAACCTCTAAAAAAAGGTGAAGCTGAGGTTATTAGAGAGAACCTTAAAATCCAGTCCACAGGGTACCCTTTAGCTTTCCACCTCCCTGAGTGTGCCACATCTGCACCAGAAATGCCAATTCAATAACCACTTGCATTTCCTACGTCAACAACCAGATGGCAGGTGGCATCCTTCAGCTAAGGGCTATGCCTGGGCTGCCAAACCTAGATATGTGCTGCCTAGAGGCAGCTCAGCCTCTAGAAAAGTATTAGAAAACTAAAGGGATTAACTCCCATAAATTCCTAAAGGACCTCTAGAGGTGTTGTCCAAAGGAAAAAACAATAGCAGCAACAATAATACTTAATATATTTATAATTATTAAGAGTTTTCAAAGTGATTAATATAGACTGCCAATTGATCCTTACATCAACCCCACAAAAGTTATTCTAATTTTACAGGGAGGTAATGTGACCCACAGAAGATATGATAATAGATTTAGAGCTGGAAAGGGACTTTAGAGATTTTCTAGTCTAACTCCTTTTACAAATGAGGATGTGAGGCCTAAAGATGTCCATTGACTTAGGCAGATACTAAACAGGGTCAAGATTTGAATCCAGATGCTCTGACTCCAAATCCAGTGCTCTTTAATTACATCATGCTGCCCTTGGAACCCAAGATAGCTGTTCTGGAGGCCTCACATATGAGAGGTAGTCCAAGTGCTACATTAGATCAGGTGTTCTTATCCTGGGGTCTATGAACTTATTACTTTAATATTTTGATTATTATTTCTACATAATTGATTTCCTTTGTAATATTATGTATTTATTTTATGGGTTCAAAGCATGATGCAAAAAGGGTTTACTATATCACCAACTCTACCAGCAAACACTTAATTGCTTTCCCATAGAAAGATATGGAAGCCAAAGGCAATATCAGTTTAAAGCACAAGCTCATTTTTAAAACATTACTCAAGAAAATGACAGAAAATTTCAAAAGGTGTCAACTTATAAAAATGTGAAAACCAATAGAAGGGAAAATGTTGGTAATGTAACCCTACTAAGCTATCATACCAAGACTATATACGGAACTAGAAGGAAAGCAATAGAAAGACACAATATGGAACAGATTTCCCAGATTTTCTCTTATGATCTGTTCTTATCATTGATTCTTTAATGATTTATCATAAGGAAGTTACAAATCAGGAAGCCTATTCTTGGCAAATGTATTCACCGGTGTCATAGAGGCTATCATCTTAGTAAACGAGCATTATTCTACCCCTGACACTAACTACGTAATCATGGGCAAGTCACAACCTCTCTGATCCTCAATTTCCTCAGCTGTAAAATTAGGATTATAACAATAGTGGTATCTACCTCATGGAGTTGTTTTTAGGCTAAAATTATATAATCTATATAATCAATCAATAAACATTTTTAAGTGCCTTATGTTCCAGGCATTGTGGATATATATGAGCAATGGACGTATATAAAGCACTTTGCAAACTGTGAGACTCATGTTTATGTATATTGTTGTTGTTCAGTCATTTTCAGTTGTGTCTGACTCTTCGTGACCCCATTTGGGGTTTGTTTTGGCAAAGATACTGGAGTGGTTTGCCATTTCCTTCTCCAATTCGTTTTACAAATAAGGAAACTGAAAGAAACAGTTAAGTGACTTGCCCTGGGTCACATATTACTAAGTTATCTGAGGCCAAATCTGAATTCAGGTCTTCCTGACTCTAGGCCTGGCACTCTATCTACTGTACCATCTAGTTGCACAATTATGTATAGAAATATGTTACTATTATTGAAGATATTGCACAGTTTACAAAATTCTCCCCACTATTCAATTCTAGGCACTTTCACCCCTTTCCCATGTCTAGTGTTCAGCCAGGACATTTAGATGGACTAATTCAACAGTTTATCCACAGCTAGTTATATAGCATAATCCGGGCAACATGTCTTTGTTATCTGTTTTGTTTTGCTAATGTGAATGGTTAAACCAATCTCTTATTCATTCTTATGAATTTAATTGAGGAGGCTTAGTAATGCCCCAGGGCTTGCTGCAAGTTAGTGCAATGTTATCAATAGATCATACATCAATAAACATTTATTAAGTGTCTACTGTGTACCAGGCAGTGTATTAAGTTCTGAGGATACAAAAAGAGGCAAAAGACAACCCCTGACCTCAAGGAGCTTACAATCTAATGAGGGAGACAGCATGTAAACAAATATATACAAAGCAAGCTATATATAGGATAAATAGGAAATAATTAACAGAGGAAAAGCACCTAAAATAATATTATCAGCTCTGTGTTTGCACAGTTAACAGTGCCACAGCAAAAATAAACTAGGGCTCAAGAATCCAGCCTCTTGACAAGAGTAAATCCTATGAGATCTGGCCACAGTCATCATCCAGTGATTTCAAGGGCTGGGACCTGGACAACTTAATAGTCACTGTACCTTCTGAAACAGTTAAGATTAATCTGTATCAGCTGGCATCTGGGTGAAGGCAATTTAACAATATCATCCAAATTATCAGGAAAGTTGTTGCAGAGTGAGAACTCTCTGTAATTATAGATTATATAGGACATAGTACCCCTAGGAATTGCAACCCTGAAGTAACTGATGCTTCCCCCAACCAGTCCAGCTGAAGATCAGTGTGTCTCTTCCTGTTTCAGTGCCTTAGACAGTAGTTGAGGGTGGCATAATGGATAGAGTTCAGGACCTGGAGGCAGGAAGACCTGAGCTCAAAGACACTTACTAGTTGTATGACTCTGAGCAAGTCATTTAACCCTGTTTGAACCTGTTTCCTCATCTGTAAAATGAGTTGGAGAAGGAAATGGAGAACACCCCAGTATCTTTGCCAAACAAACCCCCAAAGGGGTCACAAAGAGTGAGACAAGACTGAAAACAACTAAGCAACAAACAACAGCAGGAATGGCTGTCAGTCCTGTTAGCCTACACACCTCTGTGGTTGCTAGGAAGGAGTGGTGGGGACTGACCAAATTTTGTCAGGTATTGGAGAGTGGTAGGGATGAGAATGGGCCCTCTAGAAATCCAACAAGACTCATGTCTGGGGATGCAGCTCTGTGACACCTTTCTCCCCAGGGATGTATAAGATCCCTCTCATACAACCTTGAAAAAGTAACACTTTTTGATATATAATAATACATTAAATTTTATAATTAGCCCCTCTCAAAAAGATTAGTACAAAAGACTGTCATTGCATCATTATTTGATTATTTCTTGGGTAAAGATTCCTTTAGAGTTTAGGTTTAACAAAATGCTGGCAAGACATTGCAAAGTTATTACTTAGTTAAAACGAAGTCCACGTTCACCCAGCCAGTGTTTTTCTCAGTTGCAAACTGAGAACCCTTTTAGATGCTTTGAAGCTGCTCTCTTTACTGAGCATAATCTGCTTTACCTTTTTGTTTTCTAGAAACAATCTTGTTTAAACTTTAAAACAAACGTTCTTTCATTGTGCTTTTAAAAATACATCTGTGATGTTAAATACAGAAGGGAAATCTTTTCAGATCCCAGCGAATGTCAGTATAAAGAATGTTCATATAAGCAATTTACTCAGTGAGTCATTTTTTCTGCTTGCTTTTCTGTTTTTATTTATATAGAGAAATGGCTGAGTACATGTGTTTAAACAACTTCCTTCTTCACAGCCTAGCATCTTCTTTGGCTGGATTCAGTGATAAAATGATAATACTTTGACATCACAGCCTGTTGCTATGGAAATTAAGAGAACATCAGAAAATTGGCAATATCCACCTCCCCACCAGAGTTGCTTGATAAGAATCTAAAGCATAGATAGTCAAGAGGTAATTCTTATTTTACAAGCAGTTCCTTGCCCCATCGGCTTGTTTAAGTTTTAATTACTGTAGATTATAATTAATTATGAAGTTACTTATCTGACATTAATGAAATTATGTTTACAAGAAATTAGAGGGAAAATATCTATTATATATAAGTATGTATGTATCTTCTATTCTTTCCAAATTAATAGGAAAAAAGACTAGAAATGGAAGGGCATCAATAAACCTGGGTTTAGTCTTGATATCCTACTAAATTTTTGTGTGACCTTGGACAAGTCAGCTCTTTGGGATTTAGTCATCCTATCTGTAAATGATAGATGAATAAAATTACCTCTAAAGTCCCTGCTAACTCTAGCATTCTTTGAATTTACTGTGCAATTTCTTGACATTTTAAAAGTATAGGAAAAGTATTTTCCAGTAAACAAAAAGGAAATTTGAGGAGGTTTTTAAGTATAATAAATATTTTTAGCACCCTTCACACAGACAAGTAGTCAGCGTACTCAGGTATTCTCCTGGGTCCTTATTGACCTCATTCTCCAATAAACAATGCGCTCCAGCTAAACGTATGTTTCTAGACTAAGTGGAAGACATAGCTGAAGAACAGCAGAGAGAGCCACAATGTGGAGCAGAAATTCCACACTTTGCCCTTCACTGGTAATGTTAAATTTTTATTTTATTTTATTTTAGTTTGCATCATTCATTTCCACAAGATTTTGAGTTACAAATTTTCTCCCCTTCTTTCCCCTACCCACCACCCCAAAACAGCCATCCGAGTGTATCCCCCTTCCCCCAGTCTATTCTTTCCTATGTCTTCCCCCCTCACCCCTCTGACTTTTCAGTAGGGCAGGATGGATCTCCCAATCATAGTGCCTGTGTATCTCAAGTTCCAGTTGGATGTAGTTAGTAATAATAATAATAATAATAATTGCATATATATATATAGAGAGAGAGAGATATATTTATAACATTTGATCATGGAACTTTAGATTCTAGATTCTTTCTCTTCCTCCCTCGTCACCCACCCCCACTTGAAG
>CM053588.1:124924889-124940093 GCA_028646515.1 Pseudochirops corinnae | reverse complement strand
TCTGAAACTCAAGTGATTGTGGAACTGAATCTTGTAAATTAAAAGTAAATGAGTAAATAAAAAAAAAAAAGAAAAAAGAAAAAAGAAAAAAAATACCACACTCTCAATTAAGCAGACAAACTAGAAAGGCTGTGCAACGAGAAAAGCACAGGTTTGGAATTTTGGACTTAGCTTCAAATCCCAGCTCTGCCACTTATGACCTCTCTATCAGTCAATAAGTAATACACTAAGAAAAGCAAAACCAGTCTCTTCCTTCAAGGGATTCACATTCTAATGGAGGAGGCAAAATGTACATTATGTATATACAATTAAGTACATACAAGATTATGTACATACATATATTAAAAGAAGATGAAAAGGAAAGCACAGGCAAGGTGGGAGTGGTAAGGGCAGTAGGAAGGAAGGACTAAGAAATGCCTCCTAAAGAAAGTTGAAATTGAACTGAGTCTTGAAGGAAATCAGGGAGTTAAAGGTGACATTGAGGACAGCTTTCTAGGCAAGAGGATGGCATGTACAAAGACAGAGAGAGGAGACAGAGTGTCCTATCCGAGAAAGCAAAAGTCGGCCAAACAAAACAAGGTCATGTGTAAAGAAAAGTATTTGAAAATTAGAAAGACTGGAAGGGCTAGATTATCAAGGACTTCAAAACTTTATTTAATTCTAAAGGTAATAAAGAGTTGCTGAAGTTTATCGGGGGGGAAGAGGGGGCACAGTGACATAGACCTAATGGACTTTGGCAGCTGGGTAGAGAATGGACTGGAGTGGAGAAGGATGAGTCAAGGAAACCAATCCAAAGGCTTTTACTATAGTTCAGACGAAAGCTGTTGAGGGTGTTTCCTAGAATAATGGTTGTGTGAGTAGAGTGAAGGTGAGAGAAACAAAAGGTGTTGTAAAGGTAGAAAAATGGCAGGATTCATCAACGGATTGGTTATGTGAGGTTACAAGCCTGGGTGATTGGGAGGATGGAGGTGCCCTTAGCAGTAATAAGAACACTGGGAACAGTGGCAGGTTTGGGAGGAAAAACAATGAGTTCTGTTTTGGACCAACTGAGTTTGAGATGTCTAAAAGGGTGATGTGAGATTGGAAGTCAAGAAAGAGCTTAAGATTGGATATATAGATCTAGGAGTCATCTACATAGAGAATAAATGAACCCATGGGAATGCATAATCTCACCAAGCAAGATAAAGAATAAAAGAGAACCCAAGAAAAAGAGTTAGGGCACCCACGTTTAGTGGGCATGACACAGATAAAGATATAGCAAAACAGACTGAGAAGCAGACAGGAGATGCAGGAGAGAACAATGTCATGAAATCTCTGAGAGGCAAGGACATCCAGAAGGAGAAGATGATTGACACAGTCAAAGGCTTCAGAGAGGTCAAAAAGGATCAAGACTGAAAAAAGGCCATTAAATTTGGCAATTAAAAGACCACTGAAAACTGGAGATGGTAGTTTCATGTGAGCTATGAAGTCCAAGGCAGAAGGTTTTAAAGTGAATGAGAAGAAAGGAAACAGAGGGACCTAGTAGAGATGGCTTGATCAAAGAAAGGTATAAAACAATAGCTAATGAAAATTGTCAGATCGAGCAAGAGTTGTTTTTTTTTTTAAGATGAAGGTCAGAGAGTGTTCATAGGCAATAGGGAAGAAGGCAGTAAATAAAAAATTGAAAATTAGAAAGTGGAAATGTTGAGGAAGCAATCTTCAGGAGAAGACAGAATGGAATGGGATCAACTGTGTAAGTAAGGGCCACTTCTTCACATGACATAGCAGTAACAGGTTTTAGTTGAACTTTCTATGCCTGTTTCCTCATTTGTTTAAATGATGGGGTTGTGGTAGATGACTTCTAAGGTTCCTTGCAGCTCTAAATATATGGTCCTAACATTTGGAGGCAACTCTTGAGTATCATTAAGAAGAGACAGCCATCTAGTAGTAACTTGCAGTAGTTCCACATATGGGATTCCTGAAGCCCAAAGAAAATGCATGCAACAGATAGGTGTGCCTAACTAAAAAAAGATATATACAACACAGTGGTTATAATCACAGTGACTGATACTCAAATTTGTACATGAAATGTGTTTGATTAATATAGATGAAAAATGACTAAAATACATCTTCCAAGGGTTGGTGAAGTGGAAAGGCCACAGGACAGGGGAGTTGGAGGACCTCATTTTTAAATCTTTATTCTATCAGTAGATAGTTGTGTGATCTTGAGCAAGTCACTTCACCATATGAACTTCAGTTTCCTTAGCTGTAAAATAAATGGTCAAAGAATATATGCATATGGTTTTCTAAAAAATATATAAATTGTTGAAATTATATTAAAAGTGCTTCAAATCATTAATAATTAGAAAATACAAATTAAAATATCTAAGATTTCATTCAGACTCAGCAAATTGGCAAAGGTGTTAAAAAAAATTCAATATTGGAGGGGATGACGGAAAGCAGACACTGTTAATGGAGCTATGAATTGGTCCAATTATGCAAGAAATATGCAAAGTGACTATAACAGTCATACCTATTGTAACAGCAAGCACCCTAGGATACTCAGGATGACTGGTTAGCATAGGTTCTTTGGTCTGGTTTTCTAGGAAAGACTGCTCAAAAAGGAGTTAACAATCCTACTTTTAATTACATTCACTAATTCAGGGGAAAGTTTGAAGATCAGAGAAAATACAAGCAGAGAAATTAGCATAAAGACCAACAGACAGGGCTCTGATTGCCTGAATCAAAGCAATATTGTTGTACACTTTACATACACCACTGGATCAAGACAGCCTTTACATCTGAGAAGTCAGGGGGTCTGAACATATGGCTACTCAATCTCAACCAGGAAATCAAATGGTTCTTCTCATCAGAGAACCTCCGAAGCAAAATATCAACTCAGAGTATATACACACTTCTCAGAGCCAGAAGGTATCACAACCCTCATGACAATTCTTAATCAACTTAGTACCAAAAGGTGTAGAAGCCTTCCTATAAGCAAGCCTACCCCTAAGCAAGCTCGTCCTTAAGCAAATCCTTCCCCCAATGGGCTCCTATTAATGGGTGTATGTCAAAAATGACATATCCCTACAGAAGCCCCCTTTCCTAAGAAGGAGGGTTTAAACATGCTAGAATAAAGGCAGGTCTTATATACATCCAGGGCTGGACCATGATATAATCATTTTTAGATACTGAGTTACTGTTCCTGAGGTCCTGTGGGAACAGTACTGTCTCAAGTCTTATGCCACCCTGCGGGGCACAGGAGCAGAGTTTTATGACAGGAACAGAAGTGCAATACCTAAGAGTGACAAGGAACAGGGATTGTGAATATGTGGTGGATGGCCTCAGTGAACACCTGGTGCTAGAGCTAAGCAATATACTTTGCCAGAGGGTGATATCATTTAGAACGCAAAGGATTATTGTTATGCCAAGGTCAGGGTACAACCTGCTTACTGGGCCTTAGCTCTGGGAAAAAGGTTATTTCAAAAATATTTTGAAGTTATATGAAATGGCTCTCTGGGAGGGAAGAGGGAGAGAAACACAAGGAAAAATTTAGGCAATGTAAAAATGAAAGACAAAAATAAAAATTTATTTTTAAAAGAACATAAAATTAATCTGTTATTGGAATGGTAATGGGAATTTGAAGATCTTCCCTGCCCCTTAATAAGCCTAGGGGAATTTGAAGACCTTCCCTGCTTTAAAGGTAAATTCTGCCTCCTAATAGGCTGAATGTAATCATGTGGAGCCTGTGGTGGGAGGAGTTTGCTGAAGGGTGAAGCAGAGCTGGGAGTCAGAGCAAGCTAGGCAGTTGGAAGAAGAGAATGCTACCAATGGAGACACATAAGCTTGTAAGTAAATACTGGTTTTGTGTTGGTTTGTGAGAAGGCTAAAGGATGGTGTGGCTCTCTGCTACATGGTGGTGCATTAACTTCTATGTTGCTATGATGGATTCATTTTTCCTGGTGTCAGGATTTCGTTTTCTGGTGTCAAAATAAATGTTTTACTTCTGTCTTCTATATGGAGGGTTTGTTATATTTTGTGATCGCACACCATGCAAGTATATTTATAGTGACCATGGGCACTGTGAATATTACATTGGTGCTACAGTTATACAAATTCCTATACCTTGGAAGTCGTTCCACTTCTTTCCCTTTCACTTTGAGGGCTTTAAAATTTTTCTCCCAATCTTGTACAGTGAAGAGATGCTTTTCCACAAGAGTCTCCATATCTAGTTGTCCAATGACAACCCATTCCTTTTCAAAGATATAAAGAGAATCATGATTTTAGAATAAAAAGAATTTTTTAGAATAAAAAACATTGTTAGCTCATATTTAAAAGTCTACAATATACCTATATAATCACTGCAAAAACGACAATTGTAAAATGATGCACTGAGTGACAATTGTCATAAATGTGATGTAAATTCTCATCACAGCCCTATTACTGCTAGTAAACACTTCCTAAAACCACACATGGCCTTAGGAAAGTCACTTTTCATCTCTAAGAATTCAAGTTTTGTCCACTATCTATGATATTAGCTAATTGAAAATATTGTTATTTAGTCCTTAGTTTAAACCATGACTCTTGGAACTTTTATTGAATTTCTGCTGATCCAGTCTTACGGAAAAGAAAATTTTCATATTTAAAACTGTCTTCTCACCCTAGAAATTCCCTCATCCCTTGTAGTCTTCTCACCCTGGAACATCCCTCCAGAGGGCCTCTTCTTCCACTAGCTAATTCCTCCCAGTGTTTCCAGTTTGAGGAAGAGCCCAAGCAAGCCAGTCACACTTCTTTCTCCCAGCTCTGCTTATGATTCTCTGGACATCAGTATAATGCTACTCTCAAAGGTACTTCAAATAGTCTCCACTTTTTAGATCCTTTTTATGTGTTGTCTTTCTCCATTAGAATATAAACACCTCAGGGTAGCTAGGTGGTATTCCAGCCCTGGAGTCAGGAGGGCCTGAGTTCAAATTTGGCCTCAGACATTTGACACTTACTAGCTGTGTGACCTTGGGAAAGTCACTTAACCCCAACTGCCTTGCTTCCAAAATAATAAAAAAAATAAAAGCTCCTTGAGGGAAGGACAATTTTTATTTTTTGCTTGTTAATAACATGCCCAGTGCTTACCACAATTTTTGGTGAACAGCAAGCTCTTAATAAATGCTTTGCCCATAAGCACAAAGCTAGACTAAGTGTTGGAGCCAGAACTTGAACTCAGACCTCTTCTGACTCTGTCTAATTGTCTTTCTACTATACCACTCCACCACTGAATTCTAATAACTACTCAATAAAAATCACTATTGACATTATCCACAAGATTTCTGTATATTTCTTATTACATGAAAAATAGCTAGGACAAAAGTAAGTCTTAAGATGAAATTCTATTATCAAAACTCTATGTTATTTCTGAAAAATACTAATTAAAATATCACAACAAAAGGAGAGGATTAACCTATCCCTATTAGTTTATAAAACCAAAAAAAAAAAAAGTCTCATAAAGGCTCAGGTTAGTGACCTAATAATTCTCAACAAATAGGTAACTGTGCTCCAATATAATAACATTCAATGTAGATCTGCCAATTTAAATCTACAGATGGTATATTTTTTTCTTCCTCAAATTATAAAGAATTTTCTTTTCCCTTAAAGCAAGAACAAAAATAAATTCATGTGGAAGATACAGCAAATTTTAAACTCAACTCCTTCAATGTCTTAGAATGGACAGGTCATCTTGCCTAGCAGAATAAGTAACCCTGGACATACCTAGAACTTCATTAATATTTGTTAACTGATTTACATTGTGAAACATATATATTAAGAACTCAATATTGTTTTTCAATTCAATAAATATTAACTAACCTTCTCAAATGAAGACCTATGCTAGATGGTGATATAAGATGTAGAAGGCATAGGGATATAAAAATGAAAACAAAATCCTGACCCTTTTTCCACTGTAATGGGAATGGGAATTTGAAGTTCTTCCCTTAAAAGACCTAGAAGATTTTGAAGACCGCCCTAGCTTTGAAAGTAAACTCTGCCCTCTAATAGGCTGAATGTAATCACATGGAGCCTGTGATGGGAGGAGTTTGCTGAAGGGTACAGTAGAGCCCACAAGAAGCTTCCCTGCTGTGAAGATAAACTCTGCCTCCAACAGGCTAAATATAGTCACATGGAGCCTATGGTGGGAGGATTTTGCTAAAGCCAAGCAGAGCCCACAGAAAGCTGGGAATCAGAGCTAGTCAGTCTATGGGAGAGAGGGGAGCTCAGACAAGGAGATAGAGAGGTTTGTGAGTAAATATTGATCCTGTATTGGTTTGTGGGAAGGCTGAAGGATGGCATGGCTCTCTGTGTTGCTTGTTAATTTCTTTACTATTATGATGGGATCAGCTTACTGGTTTGGGGATCTGATTTTCTGGTGTCTAAATAAATGTTTTGTCCTCTACATGGAGAATGTTATATTTTGCGATCCAATGTCATGCGATATTTATAATCAAGGTCTTTATTGAGATTGTGGGCATTGTAAATATTGCATTTTGCATGAAGCAAGCATGAACTCAAAATCTTTTGGAAAGTTTACAATAAACAATTAAACTTAGTTCCTTGGGAAAATATGTCACTTGAATTTTTTAAACAACTTAAGCATGTTAAAACTAGAAAATAGCAATGATTTTCCTGCCTCCTTTAAATAGAGAACTTTGATTGTTGCGTTGTAGCACATAAGTAATTATCTTTTGTTACAGGTTTGAGTAGGAAGGAGTTTTATACTTGATGGTGGTACAGAAAAATAAAAGAACAACAGAATTCAAAATTATAAATGTTAAGTGTCAAAAATCAGCTAATCCCAATCTTTTTCTTTTCAAGACCTGTGATGGCGTGACATGCAAACCACTTTTAAGCTTTATTTATCACTGTCATTTTAAACTGACCTTTATGAGTAAAGTAGACCAAGCAGGAATAGGCATGAGGGTCAAACTTTCAAAATGTATAAAAATGTTTATATTTTTAGCAAGTTATGAAAATTTATGCTGACTCTTAGGACAGTGTTATTTAAATAGGATATATCTTAAATTACCAGGGTTTGGTTTTTTTCTAAAATAATGACAATACCCTGAAAAATCAATCACATGAATATTCAAAGCAATTTAGTTGTCATATGTTGGCTTGCTGACCAGCTGTTATACTGTTGATAAAATAATTCAAACAAAAATGGTCAACTTGGCAACCATAATCTTTTTTTCCCTTAAACAGATCAGGGAGCAATGGTAGCCACAGCCATAGTTAGGCTGAAAATAAGTAAAATAGGAAAGAACTTGTCTATTCATACAGATTTCTAATTAGTCATAAGGCTATTTAAGAATCTCAAAACTAAAATCTAAGTCATATGGAGATAGATACAGATATAGACAAAGATACAGATATATGTATATAACACATTGTTATATATGACCTGTGGGTTATATATAATAACATTGTATATGATTATATAGAACTATATTAACTGAAAAGTTCTGTCACAGGAGCACTACAGTCAAGCAGAAGTGAGTATTACATCACCTCCCCTTTAACAAATGCTTAAACCTTTGGCAGATTTAAGTTAGATGCTAAGCAGATTACAGAATCTGAAGGTCTATGAATTTGAAATAAAATACTATAAAATATTATACTACAAAATTGTACAAAATACTACAAAAACATTTAGGAATGCTATAAAATACTATAAAAATATTTTAGGAATACCTTCCCTACTGATATTTTGTCTTTTCTTTAACTTGCAGTAAAAACTAGATATAAGAATCCCTAAATATGGTTCACTGGTTTGCTACATTCTTCAAAGTTAGTAAGAATAACATCTGGCAATTATGTACAACTTTTTAAAAATATAAACCACTTTTATGCATTCTCTGATTTGCACTTCATAAGAACACTGTGGATACTACAGCTATGCCCATTTTAGAGATGAGGAAATTGGGGCTCAGAGAAGGGAAGGGATTTGTTCATGTGTCAAGATTCAAACCTACATTTTCTATATTACTAGTCTAGTAATATATATCCACTATTCTACATGGATTTTCTAATTATATACCAATTATGTACAAAGAAAAATACAAATCTGCACATTTACAGCTATCAATAAAAATTACTATACTTATTATAAAATCATTCATATGAAATAGGTCAAAAAGAATGGCAAGAATATACAATGAAAAACTGCATAATCATTACCTTAAGTTGGTCTGAAACAGCTGCCAGTCTTCTGAACAGATCTTCTGCTTTGCTGAAAATAGTCAGAAATCCACTTGCATTTCTTTCAATCATAATAGTAAAGATACCTTCATCTCCTGCATCACCCACTCCTCTAAACTGGTTTGGGATACTGATGAATCTCTTCATTTCTCTGTAATATTTAGCCCGAATTTCTTCAAAGGGAGGTTTGAACTGTAATCTTCCTTGTCTAAAAGTTGAACAAATCACTTTTGAATAAAAATTGTAAAGAAATTAAGAGGGGAAGAGCCAAGATAACAAAAAAGAGGCAGCATTACATCTGAGTTCTTCCAACATTCCCCTCTAAGCAACATTAAAATAATGTCTCAAATCTAATTCCAGAGTGGCAGAGCCAACAAAAGACTGGAGTGAGACATTTTTCCAGCATAAGACAACTTAGGAGATCAGAAGGAAAGGTCTGTGACACTGGGACAGGAACTGACACAGAGCCCACATACTGGCAATATCAGCTGTGGGCTTTGGAGACTGTATCAACAGCAGCAGAAGCTTCAAGTATTCTCAGGCCAGAGTCAGTAAAGTGATTGGATAAATTATTCAGAAAATCATGCAGAAGATCCCCAAGCTAGCACCAGATTCAAGAATGGGAACTATCTGGCAACTCCACTGCCCATACACAGTTCCACAGTAGAGAGGAGGGGTCACAAGGGAACTGGAGGCCTGAGAAGCAGAGCAATCACTAAGGATTGCAAGGAGGGGCTCTTCCTGGTTAACAGCCAGACACAGACCAAGAGAGCAATAACCACACCTCTCCCGGGATCATGCATTCTTGGAAGCTCCAAAAACTTACAAACCCCTAGAACTAGCTATAAAAACATCAATGCAAAAAATCCTCAAACTTGGGACAGTACCCCCTTCATCTCCATTCCAGGGAAACAGAATCCAACTCTAACATAAAGTTCAAAGTAAAGAAATAGGCTGGAAAATGAGCAAACAAACAAATAAAAAAAGAACATGACCATAACAAGCTACTATGGTGACAGGGAAAATCAAAACATAAATGCAGAAGATCATAATGTGAAAATGAATATAAACAATGCTCAAAGAAAATGCAAACATGACACAAGCTCCACAAGATTCCTGGAAAAACTAAATTAAGAAGAAAAAATAATTATACAGATAAATAAGAGTGATAGAGGAAAAACAGGGAAAGATATGAAAACAATGCAAGAAAATTATGAAAAGGGAATTAACAGTTTGGTAAAAGAGACTTTAAAAAATACAGAATAACTCATTAGAAGGCAGAATTAGCCCAATGTAAAAAAGAGGTACAAAATTTACTGAAGAAAATAATTCCTCAAAAAGTAAAATGAAGCAAGTGGAAATTAATGACTCCATGAGATATCAACAACAATTTAAAAAAGTCAAAAGAATGAAAAAATAAAAGAAAAAGGAAAATATGTCATCAGAAAAACAACTGGTCAGAAAAATAGTCCGAGGACAGATAAATTAAGAATTATTGCACTACCCAAAAGCCATCATCAAAGAAAGTCTAGATGTCACATTTCAAGAAATTATAAAGGAAAACTATCCCAATAGAACCAGAGAAGGAGACAGAAATTGAAAGAATCTACCAATCACCTCCTGAAAATGATTCTTAAATGAAAACTCTAGAAATGTTATAGGCAAATTCCAGAGCTCCCAGGTCAAGGATGTAATACTTCAAGCAGCTAGAAAGAAACAATTCAAATATCATGGAGCCACAGCAGGATCACACAAGATTTAATAGTTAAATAATCTAAGCCTAAAGAGTGTATGGGTCAAAGAATAAATCATAGTAACAATTAACCATCTTTAACAAAGTTAATGACAACAAGTAGACAACACACCAAAATTTGTGGAATGCAGCCAAAGAAATACTTAGGAGAAAATGTATATCTCTAAAGTCTTAAAAAAGAGAAAGAGTAGATGAATATGATATGCAACTAAAAAAACTAGAAAATAAACAAATTTAAAATCCCCAATTAAAAAAGTTAAACATTATGTTTTAAATAGTAGTAAAAGATTTCTTACTTATAAGTTAAATCTATGTTTATTTCTGGCAGATTCTCATTAAGTGCCTCTAAGCCCATTTGATATTGATGTTCCAGGGCTTTGTAGAGCTGGTGATTCCAGTGCTGCTTCCATGCATGCATGTCACTTGCTTGGAATCCCTTAATATAACATTATTTAGTTAGAATTAAGTTATAGCATATTTTCTTTTAATATTTTATGTTAATATATCAAATATCATTGAAACATCAATCTTTAAATGAAATAATTATCTCAGTTTCAACTCAAATATTTTAATAATAATTTTTAAATGTAAAGTATTCATTTTCATAGCACTTTATGACTTATAAAATACTTTCCTCATAACAACTCTTTGAAATAAATAATACAATTATTACTACACCCATTTTATATCTATACCAAATGGTAAAGTGATATGCTCTGGGGTATGCAACAATTGTTAGAGACAGAATTTCAATGCAGGTCTTCCAAACCAGGAACATCTACATCCATTGTGCCAAACATGTTGCAGCAATTGGCTTCAATATTCCTTAGTGCTACGCAAAACAGATTAAAATGAGTTCCAATCTGATTTAAATGTGCTGATATATCCATAAAAAGAGAAATATATAAATATGTTGGGTTTTCTAAGTTAATATTTGGATCACTAAGATCCTTACATATGGTTTAATAACACCTATGTGGTACCAAACTCCAAAAGAAATGGATCCCTGTGAGTCATATATTGAATTAGAAAAGCATAAATTAATATTATATAAGTAGAATTGTATTTTTATTTATTTTGTTAAATCTTTCACAATTATATTTTAATCTAATTCTACAGGATGTTTTATAGATTGTTGGATTGAGTTTGATGTCTCTGGTCTAGAGGACCTCACCATCTATATGGAATTCATTTATCATTTGTACTCTGTAAGAGGCATCCTCCATAAAAGAGGAGAATAGCACTGGAGACCATATATTTCCACATTTATTAATATAATTTAATATTGATAAAGGGTCATTGAACAATTTTATCTCTGTGATTACAAGGAATCTGGTATGATCTTAATACACACTGAAAATATCTTCTAATAAGAAAGACTCATTCAAGACTTTTTTTTTTTTACAATAAATACAGCAGGATCTTGAATTCATCATGTTCCTGTGTCATTTGTGTGACTGAAAATGAAGTCAACTATTTTTTTTTTTGGAAGAAAGAGGACAAGGCAATTGGGGTTAAGTGACACACAGTCACACGGCTAGTAAGTGTTAAGTGTCTGAGGCCAAATTTGAACTAAGGTCCTCCTAACTCCAGGGCCGGTGCTCTATTCACTACACCACCTAGCCACCCTGTAGTCAACTATTAAATGCCATCTGCAAAAGTTTTATCTGCTCATTAGTATTTTCATCAAGGATATCCTCAATATTTTAAGTCATTCTCAAGAGGATTTTAGTAAGATGAGAAAGTATATGACTTAGCAAAAAAGTATGATTTAGCAAATATATTTTTGTGTACTGATACTGTTTATAATTTTTTCCAGTTATTTGGAATTCTTTCTCATTCTTTCATATATCTTAAAAATTGATTCCTTAATGTTTTCAAAATCATATTACTTACAGAAAAAAACTTTTTCAAAAATATTTGAGCTGGTAAAGCTGGCTTTTCCCAACTTCATTTTCTTAAATGTCAATTGTACTTTCTCATAAAGGATACTGGAGACTGTATCAAAAGTCCAAATATAGCTGTTCCAATGTCATAGATGATGAGACCATTATATGAATATCACAGATATACTCCATTTTCATCTACTTGCTGTTCTTGGAACACAATAGTCCTCTAAAATTCCTATCAAATTTCCTCTCTAAGATTTTTACAAATGAGTATATGTTATATACCACTATGACTCTTGACTACCTTGTCTTCAAACTTGGCAAGAATCGTAAGATGATTTGGCACTCGAAGGAAACTTGGAAATATTGTGGTCCCATCTCCTCATTTTACAAGTAAGGAAACTGAGGTCTAGGAGGTGAAGTGACTTGTACAGAATCACCTAGATAATGCCTAGGGCAGTCTTCACATCCAGTTCTTCACCCTCCTCTAAATAAAAATCTTTCCACAGTACCAATCTGCACTGCAGTTCAAATTGCTTATGGAATGCTTTCCTTGCATAAAATTAGTGATCAATAAATATTTCACTGATTAATAGCTACATAAGGAGATAACCTCCCATAAGAACAAAAGTTAAATACTCTTTGATTTAAGAGAACTAGAAATTGATTCAAGGACTTAACTAACTATTCAAAGGAAGAAGAAAGAAATGATATACAATTAGGATAAGGTATACTGTTTCAATAAAAAAAACACAAAAAAGGTTATAGTGGTTTCAAAGACAGTGGGAAAGTTTTGATAATTTCAGACAGTACAAAATAGAAATGTCTATATCAAGTATCCACTGGTATTTTCTTGGCCACCTTTACTTCCTCAACGTAGCAATTGTTTCTCATAAATTAAACTGACATGAGAAAAGATAAAAAAAGAGAATTAATGTCTTTCCTTTTATCCATTTCCCATTTTATTCCCATTTTTCAGTAACTAGTCAGAACAGGTCAGATTAGAGATTTGGTAACTATATAGAAGAGTGTCATCTTCTCATCTTTATCCCTTCTTTAGGTGTGCTCCTGATTATACACAGAAAACATAATTTAGATATTTCTGCCACTAATAAACCGTTGTTTCTTTTCTGTTAAGATAGTCAATTTCATATTTATCAAATATGTTAATATAGTTCATTTTATTTTTATCATGTTCAAATCCAGCCTCAGACACTTATTGTGTGACCCTGGGGAAGACATTTAATCTGTCTGTTTCCTCAACTGCAAAATGAAGATAATAATAGCTCCTACCTTCCACAGTTGTTGTGAGAAAAAAAGAGATAATATTTGTAAAGTGCCTAACACATAAATAAAATACTAGCTAGGAAACTAAAATGATATATCACAAATATTATACACTGTGACCAAGTGGAATTTATACAAAGAATTCAGGGATGGTTTAACATAAGGAAAACTATTAATATAAATTATTATGTCAATAACAAAAGTAACAAATATGTGAATATATTAATAGATGCAGAAAAAGCTTTTGACAAAATACAACATTCATTACCATTAAAAACAGTTAAAAGCATGGGTATATATGCAGTTTTTTTTCCTCAAAATAATAAGCAGCTACCTAAAAACATGACCAAGCAATATTTTCAATGGGATGTGAGAAGCCTTCCCCATAAGATTAGGAATAAAACAAGGATGCCCATTTTCACAAATATTATTCAATATTGTCTCAGAAATGCTAGCAATAGCAATAAGAGAAAAAAATGAAAGGAATCAAAATGGGCAATGAAGTAATAAAATTATCTCTTTCCATGGACAATACGATGACTAGAATCCTTAGAGATTCAACTAAAAATTAGTTGAAACACTAATTTTAGCAAAGTAGCAGGATATAAAATAAACCCACACAAATCATCAGCATTTCTATATTTCACCAACAAAACCCTGCAAGGAGATATGGTAAGAGATATCCCATTAAAAATAACCACAGACAGTACAAAATATCTGGGAGTATACCTGCCATGACAAATCCAGGAACTCTATAAACATAATTATAAAACACTTTTTATAGAAATAAAGTCATATTCAAATAAATGGCACCAGTAATTGTTCATGGGTCATCAGAAGCAATATAATAAAAATGACAATTCTATCTAATCTACCTGTTCAGTGCCCTCCCAATTAAAGTACCAAAAATTATTTTACTGATCTAGAAAAAACAAAAACAAAATTCATTTGGAAGAACAAAAGTTAAAGAATATCAAAGGAATGAATTAATGGGGAAAAAACTGTAAAGGAAGGTTTAGTAGTACCAGATTTTATACTATATCATAAAGCAGTAATTATCAAAACTACCTAACACTAGCTAAGAAACAGAAGTGAATCAGTGGAAACAGAAACAGAAAAGTGAATCAGTGGAACAGAGCAGACATACAATACACAATAGTAAATGATTATAGAAACTTTGTGCTTGACAAATATAAAGATTTAAGCTTTGGGGTAAGAATTCGCTATTAGGTAAAAATTTCTAGGAAAACTGGAATGCAATCTGGCAGAAAATGGGTACAGAATATCTTAAACCATTTACCAGGATAAGGTCCAAATGGATATATGACCTAGATATAAAGGGAGATATCATAAGAAAATTAGAATAACATTGAACATATCAGATTTATAAGTAGGAGAACAATTTATGAATGAATAGGACATAGAGAGCGCTGTGGGGTAAAACAGATAATTTTGACTACATTAAATTAAAAAAGCATTTGTACAAATAAAATCAATGTAGCCAAAATTAGAAAGTAGAAAATTGTGAGGGGGGAATTTATAGACAGTTTCTCATATAAAGATCTCATATCCAAAACATACTTATTGATTAGAGTTATGCAAATTAAAACAGCTTTGAGATATCTCACACTTATCAATTGGCTAAAGTGAAACAAGGGAAAAATGACAAATGTTGGAGAGGATGTGAAAAAACTAGGACACTAATTTACTGTTGGTAGAACTGTGAATTGATCCAGTCATTTTGAGGGGGTGTCTATCAAGTGGGAAATGGCTAAACAAGTTGTGGTATATAATTATGATACAAGAGTGCTGCACTGAAAGAAATAATAAGGTGGTTTATTTTAGAATAACATAGAAAGACTTTTATGAAAAAATGAAGTGAAATGAGCAGAACCAAGACAACACAGTTTTGTTCAAAGAATGAATATTATTCGAAGAACAATTGTGAATGACTAAGTTACTGTACGTGTTATAAAAAATCAACTACAAAGGACCTATGAAAGAAGATTCTATCCACCTCCAGAAAAATAACCGATGAATAAAAAAATGCATAGT
>CM053588.1:124891338-124917202 GCA_028646515.1 Pseudochirops corinnae | reverse complement strand
ATCACATCTTATCACAGAAAATCACAATATAGTGTTCACAACAACTTAACATTAGAATGGCCACATAGTGTTCACTACAGTGGCCACAATATTTAGAACAAAGAACAAAAGAATAATCATCTGGTTTCCCTAAGGGGGGAAACCCTCCTTACTTAATCATTCAGTCATTTCACAATACAATAATCAATCTTCCACTCATGGGGAAATCATAGATTAACTTAATCAGTCACTTATCTAGCAATCAGTCACTAAGTATTGTTAATCACTAAATACCACCATTAGAAAATTACACAAACCCTCCACCCCTAGGTCTCTAGTAAACTTCAATTTCATCATGCATCCGAGGGGAGACCTTTTCTTCATCTTGACTTGGGGTGGTCTCTCAGATTCCCTGGATCCCCCTCCATGGTCCTGGCTCCTACCTGAATCCACCAGTCACCTGGATTCAGAAGCAGATAGCTCCCAGGTTCTCGTCCAGTCCTCCAGGCCTTTCTTGCTACACACTGAAGTTCACAGGGTCCAGCACATCTCGAAACCTTCACAATTTCTATTCCTAGGAACTCAAGGTTATCAACCAAGCCACAAACAAACAAAAGTATTAGCATCCCTGTCATGCTTCTTCAGTCCTCCAGCAGTTCGGCTGGCCATAGGACCCAGAAGAAATCTCAGCCTTCCAGGTGGCAGCAACTTCAGCCTTCACCAGATTCTGGTCTCAAGAAAATTCCAACTCAGTTCTCAGTCAGCTTCCAGATGCTGGGAGAAAAACTCTCTCTGAGGCAGCAGCAATTTCAGCCTTCACCAGATTCTGATCTCAAGAGAACTCTAACTCAGTTCTCAGTCCAGTAGCAGCCCAGCTCCCAGATGCTGGGACAATTCTCCTTCCTCCACCAGGAGTAAAAATTCTTGATTCTGATTCTCTGTCTCTGGAACTCTTCTTATACACACACACACACACACACACACACACACACACACACACACACACACACACACTGGCTTCCTGTCTCAGCCAACCCCTTCCTGTTACGTCAGCAACAGGAGACAGAGTTCACACCTTCTGTTTCTTTCAAGAGGTACTTAACCCTTAGTTACTAAGGGTTAAGTACCTGCTAAATTAATTATCATTACAATCATCTAAATGTGTAATAAGATTTCCTAGTTTTCTATGCTTTCTCTTTTACTACTGATCAATTTTTAAATGAACTTAACCCTGAAAAATGTCAATTATTCCTTCAAAATATTTTTTTTTCTAAAAGGAACAGAATGGGGCTATTTTCTTTAAGCTTTTTCAAATGGGAAAATTCTCAGACCCATAAATTTTCTCTCTATGTAAACTAAACCAGGAAATACTATACGACCAATTCATCTAAAATATCAGATTCCACTTTCAGAGATGTTCTAAAAGTACATTATCAATTGTATTCATATATTTAATGTCTTACTTTTATAATTTAAGGATTTGTGATTTTGTTCATAATGACTGATCTCTATTCTAATGCAGTTTTCAACCCTTCAATGATAGCTTCAAGTGTTGCTGTGGTCAAATAATTCATTACTTAGCTGTAAACTTAATTATGAGTCTGTCCATATTCAGTTAAACTGGTTGTCAGAAATAAGCTTAAGGGCTTTTATCACTAGGTCTCTACTCAAAGTTTTTCCATCTGGACAGGATTTTCAAGCATGGACTTTGCTGGTATAACATTCAAGTATCCAGGGTCACTTCCATTGTCACAATGAAGGATAAAAAGAAGAGTTCAGAAGAGGATGCAAGATCTTATATTTCAAAATATTTACATTATATTTCAAAGAGAACGGTATAGAGTTAAGACAAAAATTTGACCAACAAACCTCTAAAATTAATACTGAATACTTTTTACATTACCTCATCACAGTTGAAAACTAAAACTTGTCTTCCAAGAAGTCCACCCAAAGCCTTCACAGATTCTGTTTTGCCAGTTCCAGCTGGTCCATAAGGATTTCCTCCAAGACCCATCTTCATGGCTTGTGTGAGAGTTAGATAGCATTTATCTGTCAGTGGTGTATAAACAAGCTTGGGAGCATTACCCTGTGAAAAGTGAGGTATTAAGTAAAAATGTTGCTGTTCTGTTCAATAGCTATAATTATTTATGTAGTATGGTTCTCTACTTAAGAAACTGTAAAAAAAAATATTTCTTAGCACAAAAAGAAATTAGAAGAATTCTGACTGAGGCACACTCTAAAACAACTGAGATAAACTTATATTTAATATGTAATTTATAAATTAAAACCTTGTTAATAACATGATCTTCACTCAGTTCCAAAATATGAGTATTTAATAGTTTTTCCAAATAGATCAGTCAAGCTTATTGCAAGGACACAAAAAAGATTTGAAAGTTAGAAAATTGAATAATGTCTAAAATGATGAAAATCCCATCTCACATTTCAGGTCCACATAATTCTTTATCCGAAAGCTAAATTAAAATTGAGAATTATTTTAGCATAATTAGAGATGAGGAAGTCTATTTATAAAATTGATAACTTTATACTACCATCTTGACATATATGCTGATTTCAAGGGAAAATTCTATTCAGAATCCAAATTCTATTCAGTTTTGAATCTCAAAATAAACTTCCTCTCTGACTAGCACTATATTAACAACACGTTCTTAAAAGAACCCAGATGGCTTCTATCCTCATATGCAGTTTTATTATTGATATTGACACAAAATGTAGAAGTAACAGTTTTTAATGAAGTCAATAAGTAGTTAGATGGAAAATTCTGATTTTGATTTACTAAATGAAAAGTCATATGCTAATGTAAATTAAATAACTTAAAAGTATTATATTAGACCATAACATTAAGATTCTTCTTATCTTGGTCTGGTTTAAAGAAATAAACATTATGTTCTTTACATACAGCTTCCTTTCAACTACATTTGAGCAGAAGATTTCAGAGTCAATCAATCAGCTAGAATTGAAAAGTCTACAAATAAACCCTAGGCACTATGCGAGGCACTGAGAGAAAATCCCAAAACAAAAGGGGACAAACTCTACTATTCTCATTCTCAAATAGCATACAGCTAATCTGTGTAAGTAAAATGATAGAGACTGTTATCATTTAAAGGACTTTAACTATTTTGTCTATATAGAGATTTTTCAAAATACTTTTTCTTAAATCTTTTAAATGAAGATGAACTATTGTATAATATTTAAAGTACCTTTTTAAACTGCCACTGATTTACAAAAATAAAGTCTTTTCTTTAATGGTAATCAAGTTTTGATGAAAATGCCAACAAATGTGGATATTTTCATGCAAATACAAGGAAGGGCAAGAGATTTCAAACAGTATACCAAACTCCAGAATGGGACTTCTCTCTACCACCACCTGTGTAGATAAGTGCTAGGGAATTTTCTGAGGCACATCAGCATGAAGTGACTGTAATGATACTGGGATTTGAAGATCTTCCACGCCCCTTGAGCTTGCTGACATAGCAGGAAGGGGTGGAGCAAGAGAACACTGGAACCAAGCTAGTCTCCGTGCAGTGCTGACGGGAAGCAGCGGCAGAGGCAGCAGCAGCGGTTGCGAACTCCTTTTGCTTTAAGCGGGCCAGAATCTCTGCTACGGACTCCTGCTGAGGACTGCCTGGGACGGGAACTGCCAAGGGCCAGAGCTGCTGGGAGCAAGCTGCCTGGACGCTAAGCAGTTGCGTGCGTGAGGAGAGGAGGATCTTTGCCCGAGGTAGCCTGTCCTGTTTGAAGGCTTGAGAATGTGGGTGTTTACTACTTTAATTACATGTGCCAACTTCATAACCATTGTGTTGGCTTTGACTTTCTGGTTTTGGGACTCAGTTTTCTGGTATTTAAATGAATGCGCTATCTATATTTCTTATGTAGAGAGCCTGTTACATTTTGTGATTAATAACTATATCAGCATATTTATAGTTACTGTAGGCATTGTGAATACTGCATTGCTGATACAGTGACTTACACAAAGTGTATTGATAATGTATTGTTAATGGAATGAGAAGATCTTTCTTGCCCATTAATAGGCCTATGTGAGTTGCTTTGGGTCACATGGAAACCTGAGTCATATGGAACCTGTGGTGGGAGAAGCTTGATGAATGGGTGGAGCAGGAAGTAGGAGAGAGAGATGGAGCTGAAAGAGGAGGCAGAGAGAGGCAGAACAGGGTGTGAAAGGGGCATTTTGCCTAAGGGAGCTTGTTTGTGGGGAGGCCTGACAGAGGGAAGGCTTGGAGATGACAGTGGTCCCTTAATTGGTAATGTGTACCAACTTACTTAATTACCATTGTGGATTTTGCTTTTTGATATATGAATAAATATCTTGGTTTTGTCTTTAAAGAAGAAAGTCTGTTATATATTGTGATTCAAACCTGGAAATAACGCCTGCATATTCACAGCACCTGCTATGGGTATCTCACTGGTGATATATTTGGTGTCTCCACTCTCAGACGTCTCCCTCCTGCTCTCAGAGGTCTCCTCCCAGCTCTTAGAGGTCTCCTCTCTCTGCTCACTCAAGCTGTTTATCTCTTTGAGCACTGTATCACTCAGTGCTGGCTCCCTTCACGCCCACTTATTTAACACTAGTTCTCTTTATATACAGTTCTACTCAGCATCTGATTGGCTAGAGCCCACATATATGTATCTGATTGCTTAGGGCCCATTTGCACATGTCTGATTGGCTCAGCACAGTGGCATGTAATACTGAGGCTGGGAAACTGAACAATACACACAGAAAAACAGCAAAAAAAATCCACTTTGCTTGCCTTTATGCACAGTAAGGGCCAGAGATGGCATTTGAACCAAGTCTTTCTAACTCCTTTTGCATAATTCTATGGCACAACCACCTCTACAAAAACATTTTTAAAGGTTCAAAATGTTCCTACCTGATACTCATAGGTGTACTGGAGTTCAGAATCCACCATCTGAACATAGCATGTTTGTCCATTTTTCATATAGAACCTGACTTGCTTTTTCCAAACCCAGTCTTCTGGGGTATGAATCTGAACTTGATTTAACTGCTTCACTATATCAATATTATGGATAATGTCCAGAATAAGTGCTTTAAGTTTGAGTTCAAGAACCTCTGATTCTGTAAATATAAAACATTCCAGGAAGAAAAATGTTAGTTCATGGGTTTTGTTTAACTTTTAAAAACTTAAAAGTGATGCAATCAATCTGGTAATTCAATTCAAAGATTCTAAATTTTAGAAATGACTGCTTAACAATAATTGTATTATTACTTCAGTGAAGGTTTACATTGCCTTTTATTTTTAAGTGCAATTACACTAGAAAAATATACAATTACTAAGTAATCACAAAGGTTCAATGGGAGAAGGTCTGTAGAATTAAAGGATCCTAGATTTGAATAGTTAGTTACTGAAATGACTTACTATGAAAGCTGGATGAGTCTGATCAGTAGATAAATAAAAGAGATTTCTGAATTAAGAGAAGTTTATGACATGGAAGCACAAATATAATATCATTACCAATTCAGTAAGACAGGGAGGGAGCCTGCTATACTAGATATGAAATCTCATGATGGGTTCAAATGCTAGTCCTATCCTTTTACCATCTATGTAACCTTGTATACAAGTCACATCTTCTCAGGGTTTCAGTTTCTTCAAGGAAGGAGACTGGACTAAATAATACTAAATATTGCTTTCAATATGATTTCAATATGATCAATATTCAATTGATGATCAATGATCAATTAATTAAACAAAAAACACTTATTAACATCCTATTGTGTTCCAAGCACTGTGGTTAGCTCTAATAATATAAGTACAAAGAAAGAAATAATCCCTACTTGTAATGAATTGTAATGAGAGACAACCACATATATAAATATATACAATATAAATATAAAGTGAATAAATCCAGTATATACAAAACAAGGGAATAAGAGGCAATTTGAGATGAGTATACTAGCAGCTGTAAGGATAAGGATAAGGATATTTTTCTCATGCAAAAGTGGCATCTGTATTGTGCAATGACCAACTCTGATAGACTTAGATCTTCTCAGTAACGCCATGATCTAAAACACTTCCAAAAGACTCACGATGGAAAATGCTTTCCACATCCAAAGAAAGAACTATGGAGTCCGAATGCAGATTGAAAAATACTATTATCTCTTTTTTTGTTTTGTTTTGCTTTTACTTTCTTGTGATTTTTTCCTTTTGTTCTGATTCTTCTTTCGCAACATGACTAATGTGAAAATATGTTTAATATGATTGTACATGTATGGCCTATCTATACAAGACTGCATCCCATTCTGGACTGTAAAAATGACTGGCTTTTTCTTAGCTTTCTTGATGAGAATTCAGTCCAATGCATTTTCTAAATATCTGTGGCATAGGGGGTTATATAATAAATAAATTAAAGTAGGATAGAAGAAATTACCTGTCAGATTCATTGGTAGCAAAAGCATTCATGACCAAACAAAAGACAAACAGATTTATAGGAGGTTAAGTGGATAATCTCGATAACATAAAATTTAAAAGATATTGCACAAACAAAACCAGTTTAGCTAAAATTAGAAAAGCAGGAAATGGGAAAAAGTTTAGCAGCAAGTTTATATGATAAAAGGTCTTATTTCTAAGCTACATAGGGAACCAAGTCAAATTTATAATGAAAAACATTCCCCAATTAATAAATAGTCCAAGAGTATCAGCAAGCAGTTTTAAGAAGAAAAAAATCTAAGCTACAATAGCCATATGAAAATAGGTTTAAAACACTAATAATTAGAGAAATGCAAATTAAATAAACTCTGGGGTACCATCATATGTCCATCAGATTGGTTAATTTGACCAAAAAAGAAAATAAAAAATCCTGAAGGGACTGTGAGAAAAAAGATGTATTAATGTACTATTGATAGAGCTATAAAATGGTCAAACCATTCTAAAAAGGAATTTGGAACCACGTCCAAAAAGCTATTAAACTATACATGCCCCTTGACATAGTTATCCTGCTTCTAGGTTTAAATGCCATCCAGAGGGATCAAAGAAAGAGGAAAACAACCTACATGTATAAAAATATTTATAGCAGGTCTTTTCATGGTAGAAAAGAATTGGAAACTGAAGGCACGCCCATCAATTAGGTAACAGTTGAACAAGTTAGGTGATGGAATGCTATTGAACTCTAAGAAATGATGAAGGGGATGGTTTCAGAAAAACCTCAAAAGATCTGTATGAACCAATACAGAGTGAAGTGAGTAAACCAGGAGAACAATTTATACAATAACCACAATATCGTAAAGATAAATAACTCTGAAAGACAGGGATTCTAATCATCACAACAATCAGCCATAATTCCAAAGGACTCATGATGAAACATGCCATCTAGAGAAAGAGCTGATGGACAGCATCAAAGTGCCAATTAAAACTTATTTTTTTCCCCTTTTAGCCATGGCTAATGGGGGGAATTTGTTTTGCTTGACTAGATATCTTTCAAACATGTTTTGTTTTTTCTTGCCTTCTCAATGGTGGAAGGGGAGGTAGGAGAAATAGAATTCAGAACTGAAAATAAAATAAAATTGAATTTAAAAAAAAATTAAGTTACTTCTCTGTTATTAAAAAACAGAGTTCACTAGAAGCTTTCACACTTTCCAAAGCTCTAAATTCATCTTGTTTGTTCAGTTTTGCTCTAACAGCTGAGAGACTATGGTAAATTGCATCTCCCAACACTTCCTGTGAAAATTGCTGATTTCCACTGTTCTAATACCATTTTCAGTTGAGTTCTATCATATTTATCTACATTTTCAAACAGGTCAAAAGCAGATATTGAGGGATCACTACTGCTCTTGCCCATGAGAATAAGTTCACAAGTTCCTAGCGTTAGTACCAGCTTCTCCAATGACCTCACACAAGGTCTATAAGAAAAACCTAGAAGACTAGTCAATCAGTCTACATGCAAGATGGATTTCAGTCAAGAGAAATGCTGTTAGAATAAAAATTCATTTGCAAAATACATTGGAGGATAATAGTAGACTATAAGCAGCAAAATAAACAGAGGAAAAAAGGCAATGGAAGCTAAAAATGAGAAATGGGTCTATGGAAAGTTGGCTGAGACACAAATGAGTTATATTACCATAGATACATGTCAGTGTTTGCAAATCAGTCTATTTTCATCAAGAGCAACAAAGGTGCCACAATATCTAGACCCTAATACTTCAGTCCTCGCCATACTGGAAAAAGAAGCCAAATGGTATTGAGAAAAACAAGGAAAAGCAATGAGACAACAGCATGTCCACAGTAAGAGAACACAAACCGGAACAATTTTGAAAGCACTAAGAAAGCACTTTAAAGATATCTAGGAAGCAAAAGACGCCAAAAAAATGGGACAAATTATGGACAACAGTAACAACAAAAAACAAAGTTTAATTAAGAGACCATTTATAACTACCGTATGACTTCATCTTCACAAAATCTTTATGAAAATATTCTACCTACTTATTAGCAAAGGTATTCTCAATGAACATTATAAGAAGTGATTAGGTAGGCTTTGGCCAATTATTCTCTATGAAGCCACATTACAAAGTGTTATAAACCATATATACGCATATATATATATAAACACATCTGCTATAATCCATAAAGGACTAATAATACACATAGGAAAAAACTAGAGATGAAAATGCTATATCTATGTGTATATGTGTGTGTATATATATATACATATATAATATAAATATGTATACATGTGTGTGGTTAGGCAGTTGTTCCACTGATTAGCACATTAGTGCATATATTTGAAATGAGCCATATGGATGTATATTGAGCTGAGCCCAGAGCTGGAGAAGAAGAATAACATAGGCTAGATTACATTTGGAAAACTAAGTATTCTTTTTAATGATTCCAAGTTTGTCCCAGGGTACAAAAACCAATATTTTCAATATAAGTGTCCTGCTGGAAATGTTATGTGATTATAAATACTGAAACACCCTAATCTCCAACGAATTAAAGTAGCAAATTACCAAAAGAACAATAGAGAGATGAATAATGTGTACTAGCACGCTGAAGCTTATTTCCAATGATGATCTCTGCCAGGGGTCAGCAAACTATGATCCATGGACCAAATCCACCTCATCTTTCCCCAAATCTATTTTTGTATGGCTCACAAACTAAAAATGGTTTTTTACATTTGTGAATATTTTATTGTATTTAAAAATGTAAAAACCATTCTTATCTCAGATCATACAAAGAGAGGCTGCAGGCCGGATCTGGGCTGTAGGCCACAGTTAGGCCATCACTAAGGAAACATAAATTGGAAAAGGAGTCAGACAGGTCATGTAGTGAAAATGAATAATGACAGTTAGTCATGCTCTCCTAGGATCCACAAAATATAAACAGAACTAGAGAAACATATCTAATACATTAGGTGCATGCTCTGAGGGTCTTTCGAAAAACATGGACAAGAAACGCATGAGAATGAAGACATATGGATAGGTTATAATCTGTGCTGGTAAAGCAAGTACCCACATTGAAAAGATCATGAATCCACTCAGGTACTGAAGTGTTGATGAAATATTTGGGAATTTATGTCCCTCTCTAATATTAAATTAAAGACATGTGGGGAGGAAGGCATCCTTGCTTTTTCTCTGCACTTATCAGGAATGTGTCCACTGTTTTCCCATTACCACTAACGTTACCTCAAGTATAGATATATATTTTTCTTCACATCAAAGAAAGATAATTATATGCCTTTGTTTTAAAGACCTTTTAACATAAACGTATTCTTAAATTTCATGGATATATTTTCATCATGAAACACCAAAAAATACCTGTATTTGAAGGATCTTCAGAGCTGGTATCTATGTTGGTATAATGCTCTAGCTTAGCCATAAGTTCTAACTCGATCTGATGAAGACTATGATCTTGTATGGCATTTTCTACATCTTCAGTAAACTGAATCTGCTCTGCCAAGCACAAGATCTATTAAATAAAGACAAAACAAACAGTAAACATGAGCTAAATCTGGTCCTATAATTCACTGGCAAATGATATGAAAAATTAAGAATATGAAACCCAGATTTTCACAAATAGTAATCATCATCGCCATCATCACTAGCATTCACAAAGCATTTATAAGATTTGCAAAGCACTTTATAAATATTATTTCAACTCTTCACAACAATGCTTGGAGGTAGGTGCTATTATCCCCATTTTACACAAGAGGAAACTGAGACATCAAGAAGTTAAGTGATTAGTTTTACAACTAGTTAGTGTCTAAGAAAGGATCTGTACTCAGGCCTTCCTAACACCCTAGTTAAGAACTCTATCCACTGTGCTCTCTATCTACCTTCACTACACTTAAACAAAACTAAAATGTCATATCTGTAAAAAGGAGGAAAGTTTGGGGCAGATTTTCTTAAGATATAACTAAATTCACACAAAATGTTAACATTTATCCATCAACTTAATTTAATATATGTAGGTTATGATGTCTACATGATTAATTAGTATTAGCTATTATGATAATCAAGTTACTTATAAGTAGACGAGATAATAAAATTTAATCTCTCATCAGTTCATTTGATCCAATTAAATTGAATTCAACAAAAAAATGTTAGCTACTATGTACTGAAATATTGAAGTATAAGTGATTAATCCACAAAGACAGAACCTTTAGCTAGTAAATAATAATGTTCTCCTACTGTTAGGTAAAGTTTAATTATCTAAAATGATGGGAGGGAATACTGGCACCAGGTGGTCTAAAATCCTAATTAAGTAAGAGTTAAATCATTTTTTAAAAGATGTTCTTCCTCATTTCATTATTTTATCTTCTCTCCAAAAGCTGAAGAAAGAATGAAAGGATAATGATTACATGAGCAAATTAAAATTATCTGTTAGCACCATATTAGGCTAAGGTAAAATTAATGCTTCCACTCCAGCCTACCAACAAAGAAAGCAGCGAAAAAAAGAATAAACTACTAGCTACTAGAGTTAACTTCAGGTATAATCATACTATTCTATCCTAGTACAGTGCTATACACATAGTAGATTCTTGATGTTTATTGAGTTAAATTAGCTTCTACTTTCATTAGTTACTAGATAAAAGATTTGCACTGCATATCATCATGTCCAATTTCCTAATTTTGTACTTCACAAAAAATAAGAAATTATGGCTTTTAATTCATGATTTACTGAGTGCCCTAATTCACTGTGCTAAGCACTTAAGAGAGTTAAAAGATAAACAAGACAGTCTGTGATCTACAGAAGCTTACAGTGTAGTAAAGGAGGTAAAATACAGGCACATGTAATTATGATATAATGTATGGAAAGATAAGTAACTTAAGAATGATACAAATTGTTAAGGTGAAAGAGGGAAAACAGAGGTTACTTCTGGCTGGTAGGGATCAGGGAAGAATTTATGGAAGAGAAGCCATTTTAGCTGGGCATTACAGTATGGGGATAATTTCAACAGGTAAAAGTGAAGGAAAGTAAATTACAGAGGAAACATAATGAACAAAGGTACTAAGGTAAGAAAACTGAAAAAGTTCAGGGAATAGTAACAATAGCAAGGCTAGCTAATATGTGTAACTTTTTAGTAGGGATCTTTTGGACCAGGCCTTCATTATTAAAGGGAACTCCAATGGAAGAAACTCTCAATCAATGCAGATAAAAGACCTGATCTGTAATGTATTAAAATGTAAGTGACCTGACCAGGGTCACAGAGCCAGTTTGTATCAGAAGTGAGCCCTGAACTCAGGTTCTTCCTGATTCAAAGGCCAGCTCTCTATCCACTATGTCATGCTGCCTCCTATATAAGCTATACAAAATGAAGTAATAGGAAAGAAAGCTAGAGATAAAACTAAAACAAGTTGGTACAAATCTTTGTATTCCACATAAAGAGTTGGGACTTTATTCTATCACATGGAGAACCAATGAAAGAAAAGTGTAAGTAGAGAACAATATTATCCAAGCTGACCTCTTAAGGATAACATTGTATCCAAAGGCTTAGAGGCGAATGAGAAGAAAGGTTAAAAAAAGAGTTAGGCTACAGTGGCAGCAGCAGAAATGGAAAGTAGGTGAAAAATGAGAGATACACTGTTAACACAGCATCAACAGAGCTAGGTAATTGATTCAATGTAAGGGATAAGGAAGAAAAAAGTCAGGAAAGATTACTCCAAAAGTTCTGACCTAAGGTAACTAAGGGTATTAACAAACATAAGCAAATCAGGAAGAAGGTAGAAGGGAAAAATTATTTTGAAAATGTGAAGCTTGAATTGCCAGCAGAATATCCAAAAGAGGTATGTTGAAAATGAAGGCTTATGGCTCATAAAAGGACAAGTAAGAGATTACTGTTGAAATCACAGAAGCAGCAAGAGAGAGAACTTTAGAAAATATCTATTTTTAGAACCCAGTAAGAAAAAAAAAAGAACCCACAACAGAAATAGAAAAGGAGAGGTATAAGAGAAGAACCAAGGAAGTACAGAATCATATAAGCTGAAGGAAGAGAGAGTTTCAAGAGTGTCAAAATGTTCAAAGATGTGAAAGATTACAGGGTAGATCAAAGAGAATGAATACTGAGAAGAAGTCACTGAATGTGGTCATCTGGAGGTCTCTAGTGAAATCCCACTGATAATGCAGATAATTACCAAAAAGAAAAGTTGCAAGCTTTCTATTTATAATTATGCATTAGGAGAGACAACTCTCTAAAGCATCTTGAAAAAGCAACTGAATTTTTCATTATGAAAGAAAGATACTTGTATCATACTAATATCACTAACTGATTCTGGAAAAACAGGACATTAGGCACTGTTATAAATGCTGGCCATGTTCCTAAATGACAAAAATCCAGAAAATGAAAGCTTAGAACAGCAGATATGCATGGAAGAGTTGGAAAAGCTCCAAGAGTCGGAAAAGACTTCATCAAAACTTAATGAGAGCTAAATTGCATAGCAATATCCAGAAACAGAACTAATATGAGTTCAGAGATCAGTTATGCCCTAAGCAAAACCTTAAAAAGTTGGAATTACAGCAATCAATAGAGTGACTTTGATCTTCCAGATTTTGGCCCATCCACAGCAATGGAGGGCCAAGGACCAGGAATTCTGTTTAAATGTTTTTCTATTTTTCTCTTTTTCTCCCTGTTGCAGAAGCAGCTGAGTCATCAATGCTGTTCACGTCTGACTAAGACTGAGATGTTGTCTTTATTAGTGAACTATTGTAGGGGCTTAAAAATAACTGTGATTTTTCACAACCCTAATGTAGTACCTTTAGGTCTCTGAAGAGCTACAGCCTGAAAAATGTATTTCTGTGAGAGGGATCTTCATTTTTTAGGTCTACAGCAGCTTTCAAAAGAAACAGGCAGCAGCTGTCAATGACAGCAAAACCAAGGTACAAGTCTCATGATGGAAAATAGTCCCAGGGTTTTCCATTGGCAAATTCAGTAAATAGCTAATATTTCCACAGCACTTTAAAAATATTATTTCATTTGATCTTAACAACAATCCTGTGAAATAAGGAGTTATTATCTCCATTTGACAGTTGAGGAAACTGAGGCTGAGAAAAGTTAAGAACTTGCCCTGGCAAGCAAAAGAATTTGGATGCTTTTAATTGATAGCTTTGTTATTTTTTTAAGCTTTGAGTCTAGTAATCAACAATAACTGAAGTTATTAATGAATGTTCATACTTGGCACACCCAGGCTCAGGAAACTGGCCAATGGAATGTTCAATGTGGTTTTCCAACATGAGAAGGAGTTTGCTAATAGAGAATTACTAACATTAATACAAAATTACATTGGTTGAGGCAACAATATTTGAAGTACACCTTAAGTGAACTTCAAGAACTGCTGACTAGATTCTATAACTCGTAACTATGAAATTTTAAATTTGAAGGAGAAATTAGAAATCATGTGCTATAATTTTTATTCTTTACAGGTGAAATTAACATCCAAAGGGGTCTAGTAACTTAATATTGTAGAATTTTAAAATGGGAAGGAATCTTATAGATCATCTAATACTACTCTCTTACAGAAAAGGGTACTCTGCCCTAGTAAGGTTAAGGTTATTCAGCAAGTTAGTGGCATCCACATGACTATAACTCCCCAATCCCAAACAGCGCAATGACTCTTTACACTACTTCAGGATTAACCTTACCTGGGAAGGAAAGAGAGATGGGTCAATTGCTCCTTGAGAACTTCTCCCAGTAGTAACACATTCAATCAATAACTGCTTCAGAGTATCCTTCATTTCCATGGCCAAACTATTCAGCCAAATCTCATGAGAAAATCAGGAAATAA
This sequence comes from Pseudochirops corinnae, assembly GCA_028646515.1. Classification (NCBI taxonomy): domain Eukaryota; kingdom Metazoa; phylum Chordata; class Mammalia; order Diprotodontia; family Pseudocheiridae; genus Pseudochirops; species Pseudochirops corinnae. The sequence continues at coordinate 124,902,960 of CM053588.1, read as the reverse complement.
AATTCAGAATAAAAACACAATTCATTTATTAAGTACTTTTTAAAGGAATGTGATTTTATTTTGCCATTTGATTTCATTTGGTAACAACTCTTCTAACCCCTAAAAATAGGTACCATAACATACATATTTTTGCACTTGTGACTTTTACTGGTATTTTTATTTATATTGAGCCCTGGCTTAGGGAACTCCTAAAGTGGATGCAGATTGGAAACGCCTGTCTAGTTCCAGAGGCATTTGAAGGATATGACTGGCCTATCAATGTGGGCACAGACACAACTAATATATGTCAGAAACAGGACTTGAACACAAGTTTTACAGATCCTATTCTGACTAGCATTCTAGGGTAGAGCCAAGATGATGGAGTACAGGCAACAACCTAGCTGAACTCTCCACAACATTCTCTTCCAAACAACTTTTTACTCCTCAAATCAAATTTGGGAGCACAAAACCAACAATAGGTCAAAGTAAGACATTTTTCTAGCCTCAGACAACTTTCAAGGTTGGCAAGAGAGGTCTATGACACCAGTGTAGGGCCAGCCCTGAAGCATGGCACTAGCACCAGCAGAGGGCCTTGAAGGTACCTGTGACAGTGCTAGCAGCAGCACGTCAGGACTCTCAGCCCACAGACAGTAAAGGGGTCATACAATTGGTCAGAAAAAGATGATAGGGGACCTTTTGCAGGCACTGGGTACAGCTGGTGCTGACTGGCAACTCTATTGTTCATACACAACTCTGGTCACAGTTCCAGGGCTGAGAGGAGCACTAACACTTATGGTTGGAGGGAAGAAGGGGCCTTTCCTGGGTAAAGACCAGAGCTCAGATTGGGAGAGCAGTAATCATACCTCTCCCTAGATCATACAACCTGGGAAGCAACAAAAATTTGTGGACCCGCAGGACTAGCTGTGAAAACAGCCACAGGAAAAAGCCCGAAGCTTGGGACAGTCAAGAAACAGGTTGAAAAAATAAGCAAACAAGAAAAAAAAAGTTGCAAAGGAGGCAAGGAAGATCAAAATATACACTCAGAAGAAGAAAAGAATGTAAAAACAGCAACAAGTCTTTGAAGAAAAATGCTAATGAGAAACAAGCTCAACAAGAATTCCTGGAAGAGTTAAAGACAGAGAAAAAAGTGGCAGAGGAAAAATTGGGAAAAGAAATGAGAGCCATGGGACAAAATTATGAAAAGAGCATTAATGTCTTGGGGGAAAAAGGTCCAAAAAATACTGAAGAAAATGACATTTTAAAAAATAGAATTGGTCTGATGGTAAAAGAGGCACAAAAACTCACTGAAGAAAAGAATCCCTTAAAAAGCAGAATAGAGCAAATGGAAAAGGAGGTACAAAAATCCACTTAAGAAAAGAACCTTAAAAAGCAGAAATGGTCAAAAGGAAAAAAGGTATAAAAATTCACAGAAGAAAATAATTCCTTAAAAAATTAGAATTAGGCAACTAGAAGCTAATGACTCCATGAGACATTAAGAAACATAAAATGAAGTCAAAAGGATTAAAAAAATAGGAGAACATTGTGAAATATCTCACTGGAAAAACACAGACCTGGAAAATAAATCTAGGAAAGATAACTTAAGATTTACTGGACTATCTGAAAGATGTGATGAAAAAAGGGGCCTACATATCACATTTGAAAAATTACCTCAACATCTTACATCCAGAGGGTAAAATAGAAATTAAAATAATCCACCAATCACTCCTGAGAGAGGTCCTAAAATGACAACTCCCATGAATATTATAACTAAATTCCAGAGCTCCCAGGTCAATATTTCAAGCAGCCAGAAAGAAACAATTCAAATATTGTGGAGACACAGATAGGATAAGACAAGATATAGCAGCTTTCATATAAAAGAAGTAGAGGGTTTGGAATATATTTCAGAAAGCAAAATATCTGGAATTACAACTAAAAATAACCTGCTCAGAAAAACCAAACATAATCCTTCAGGGAGAAAGATAAATACTTAATGAAATAGAGCCCTTTCAAGCATTTCTGATTTAAAAAACAGAGACAAATAGAAAATCTGACATTCAAACATAAGACTCAAGAAAAGCATTAAAAATTAAACATGAAAGAGTAATCACAAGAGATTCAATAAAGTTAAAATGCTTACATTCCTATATGGGAAAATGATACATACAATTCATCTTTACTAAGGCAGTAAGGAGTTTATAAAGACAAATGTCATGGATGTGAGTTGATTACATTGCAAAGATCTAAAAAAATGAAGAGGTGAGAAAAAAAGATGCAGTGGGAGAAGGGGGGAAGAGAGAAGTAGAACGGGGGAAATTTTCTCACATAAAAGAGACATGAAAGGAAGAGCTTTTGTAGTGGAGAAGAAAATAGGATTCTGGAAGGTGGGGCTGAGCCAGGTGACAATCACCTACGAAAGCCAATTTGCTTCTTTTCAGGTTTTTATTAAGAATGTTCTTTACAGATAAAAAGACTATTTTCAAAAAATTTTATGGAAATGACACTTAAGAAGATAAAGTCAGAAACAGAGGCTAAACCTGAAAAAAGCATTTAAAAAATAAATCCATGCTAGAAATAAGACAATTTAAAGCCATTCAGGGACTAATTCTCAAGATAACTTAAAGAGGGAATAAATACCAAAACATACATTCACTTTCTCATATCTACAATTATTTTTCCTTATAAAAATCAAAATAGCTTTAACTTAAAAGTAACATAGCAAACTCATATAGATTATCTGTCTAGACTGTCCAAATTGATCAAGTACATAACTGCCAAAGCTACACTTTGTTAAATGTGGGGAAACTTGTTTAAATGTAAATTTTTTATTACACACTTATAAATGTTCCTTACCTCAACATCATTTGAGAGAAGAATTCTTTTTTTAAAAGGTACCACTTCTCCCTCTAAAGATTTCATTGCAGTTATATACTTACAGTCTTCATCAAAACACACACTGTTAATACCTAAAAGATGAAAACAATAAACTTAAAATGATATTGTCAACTAGTGTTATACAATATCATATAGACAAAAATAATGTTCTAATAAGCAAAAAAATTCAAGTCTAAGGGATACCATCATCAAGAACACAATATTGAGGAAGCATTCTATTACATGCTGGTCTGTGAACCAAGCAAAAAGTATTTATCAATCAATAAATATTTCCTTAAATGTAATAAATTCAATTACACAAATAATTCCCCTGTTCTTTACAATTTAAAATTCATTACAAAATGCTGCTGCTACTTAGTTTATTTTTGAGATTTAAAAAAAACTATTTCAACTCTTAAGTGTGTGTGTGTGTGTGTGTGTGTGTGTGTGTGTGTGTGTTTTCCCCAGTCAAAAGTATACCTTTTGGAAAAGGAAATCATACACCATTAATCTTTCTTTAATAAAACATATCCCATATCTTTCTACAAATACATTTAAACAATTAAATTGACTTAAGAGTATGAATTTGAAGCAAACAACACTGCCCACATTATCCTACCAGCAAACAGCTTCTTTAGGTGAGACTGAATAACAGCAGGGTTAGTAGACTGGCCCAATATTTCTAACAAGTCATCATCTCCAATAAAATAAAATCTTGGAAATGCTGAACGTTTTTCCTAATAAAAATAAATGAGTGAATGGACTTTTAAGATAAATTCAGAACATATGAACATCACATAAAATAACTATTCCAAATATTTAAAAAGTCTTGCCTCTAAAAATTCATTCAGCGATTTTTGGCATCTCTGCAGCTGATCAAGTATAGCAATCAGAGCATTCCTGATTCCTGCACGAGTAGTCAATGATGTAACTCTATTATCTTTCTTGATATCTGTCATTATTGACCTTTGGGGGAAAACGTAAGATATAACTTGGATACGTATCATTGCTACTTCGTTTTTGGCCTGGGTATAAACTGCTTACACCAAATAACTTAAGGTTAGATTATTTTAAAAGAAATATAACAAAATCAGAGATACACTACACTTGTAATAACTATTACTATAAAATAACTTGATAAAATGCTTATAATTTACATTCCATGGTATGCCCCATGTTATTTACCTCTGTAACATACTTCATTAAACTGACTGAAGATGATATAAACTGATTAAAGATGTATAAAACATTAAAGTCTTGTCTCATTATACTGACCTGAAATCTTCATCAACTCTATTGAAGCGTGACTGTTCTTTAGGTAAAGCTCCACGACCAAAAATTGGTTCTAAATATACCCATTTTCTTTGAATCTGATTTAAATTTTGCAGATATTCATCTAATTCTGCAAGTTTTCTTTCCCAAATTGATACTTTATCTTCAAATCCTTTGTAATATGGAGAGTCCTTTAGGGACTGAAGAAGACATCGATTATCTCCAACCTGATTAACTATATCTTTCCAGTCTTTAATCAGCTTGAGATTTCTGTTTTGACTGTCCTCATAATCTATTAAGGTAAACACTGCTCCAACTCCCCAGAGATCAAGTTCACGTAAAGCTTCTCTTATTGTGACTTCACCTTGCGCTCGGCTATTCAAATCCTATTTAAACAAAGCAAATATAAACATGAAAAAACATCTAACTACAGCCAATGAAATAATAGATGTGTTTCAAAATGCTTCAATAAAACCCTACACTTCAATGCCTGTCACATGGAGATAACTGAGTTATGCCTGTGAAAGCTGATTACCTCTTTACCATTCTAGAATGGCTTCCAGTATGAACCCAGGGGAAGACTATGTGTCTGTCATTCAATAACAACTGAGAGGAAGGTAAAGAGCTTATCTCCAAGAGGATGGTAATCAAATGAGGAATTTTTTTACAACTGGCTCACGAAAAGTATCTTCATTGCAAGTTGCACCAGCAGAGAGAGGATTCACACTAATAAAAGTATAGATCTTTTCAAAGCACAGAAGTATATTTTAAGAAAAAATGCATTTGAACCAGCTTTAACACAATGAAGTCTCATCTAAGGGGTGCTATATCCCTTTATTTTCTAACACATCTGCAACACAGCTAACAAAAGGACTGTTCTAAAGCATAGGTCTGAGCATATTACTCCCCCCTCAGTAAACTCTAGTGGTTTCCTGTTTCTTCTAGGATCAAATACAGACTTCTTTATTTGTCAACCTAAGTCCTTCACAGCCTGGCACCCATCTAGCTTTCCATCCTTATAGTGTACTCCTCTTCATGCCTCCTCTGTGCAGTGAAACCAGTCGTCTTAGAATTCTTCATGAAAAATGCTCCATTTACTTTACATGGAGAATGTACTCCCTTTTCACCTTCCTCATCATATAATCCCATGTTTCCTTCTAAACTCAAAGTAAGCATCAGCTTCTCTAAGAAGATTCTTCTGATCCCTTCAGCTGCTTGCACCCACTCCTCAAAAACTTACCTCATATATTTTATAAATATTTATAAATTTGAAGTCTCCCCTTCAAATAGAATGCAAGGTCCTTGATGTCATGAACTCACTTTATATTTCTAGCATTTAGCACAGTACACATAGTAGATGCTTTATACATGTCTGTTAATTGACTGAATGGATTAAATAACCAATTAAGGCAATTTTGGCCATGGGATAATTCCCATCATGGACCTAATAAGTCAATATTCAAATTTATAACTGGCAGAGTTTAAAATATATTTAAGAATATTCCCTCTAGGAGAAGTTGGGTGGTACAGTGAATAGAGCACCAGCCCTGGAGTCAGGAGGACCCAAGTTCAAATCAGACCTCAGACAATTAACAATTACTAGTGGTGAGACCTTGGGCAAGTCATGTAACACCAACTGCCCTACCTTCTCCCTTCCAAAAAGACAAAAAATTTAATATAGGAATATTCCCTCTAAATCAACTTGAAAAAACAAGGATAAAATTTAAAAATGAGAAAAAATCTAAAACTTATTTGAACCATATCCAATAATGAATTATATTTTAGCATAGATACAGATTCAGATGTAGATACAGCTACAGATATATCTGAGGTAATATAGTATACTGGAAAGAATACTAGTTCAAGAGTCAAAGGACTGCAGTTCATATGCCATTTCTAATTCTTAGAAATTACATGAAGTCACTTGATCTCAGTATCTTCATATTTAAAATAAAGAAACTGGATTTAATGGTCAGAGTTCCCTTCCAGCTCTAGATCCATGATCTTTCTCTCCCTCATCACCTTTAATTTATGTGTATGTGTGTGTACACACATGTATGTATTTAAATACACACATATATGTATATATGCATATGTGTATATAGAGACTATGTGTATATGCATGAGCACACATATATTAGTACACATGTGCAGACATATGTGTGTGAGTATAAATATATCTGCATACATACATATGTGTGCATACACACACACACACACACACATATATTGGTCTTAAAGAGTTGCCTGGGGGCACTGAGAAACAGAGACTTCCCTACAATCACACAGAAGTATATGTCAAAATCAGAATTTGAATCCAAGTCTTCCTGACCGTAATGCCAGTTCTCTATCTACCACACCAAAATGCCTCTCAACTATACATATACACATGCAGATATATGCATATATACATGCATACATCACATACAAATATGTATATGTATTTTTGTGTGAGAGTATACGTAGCTAGGTGACACAGTGAATAGAGCACCGCTCCTAGAATCAGGAGGACCTGAGTTCAAATCTGGCCTCAGACACATAGCACTTAGTAGCCCTGTGACCTTGGGCAAGTCACATACCCCCAACTGCCCTACCTTCCCCCTCCAACAAAAAAAAAAGAGCACATGTATACATATTTATGATGTAAAAATATACAGTCATTAAATATTTTAAAATGTATTCATACTTTAAGTTCTGAAGCTTTGGCCACAATTGTTTCAGCTACTCTGAGAAGATCTCCAAACACTAATTTCTCTAAACTAGTGCCCCTAGGAAGGCCAAGCAGACGGAAAAGGTCAAGCCAATGATCTGGAGAAAGATGCTCTCCTCTAACATATTTCAGAACAGGAACCACCATCTGTTAAAAACAATACACATAGATAGGAAAATGTAATTATTTTTCATTTTTATTGTTATTAGCTATCAAAATTGTACTTTTTTCTTAATAAGTATGAAATTAAAAGCTTCTAATTGAAATATAGTTTTTAACTATGTAATTATTATAGTAGAAATTAATTTTCTTTAAAGTATGATTTTTAATAACCTCTCACTTTTATTACAGAATTTGATCTCAAGGTGAAACCTGATATATTCAACATTTTATTCCTAGTTTGTTGACAATAACTTGTAGTTATTATTTTCCTCTAAACTGCTAACAAGGAAAATAAGGTTACACTATTATTATGTTTCTATAATCATTTATTGACCAGAGAACCAAAAAAAGTGAAGTTTTACTTGAAAGACATTTAAATCTAACTTGAACCAGAAGATTTAGGCTATTTTAATACAAAGGGAAACTAAAAATTTTTCCAAATGAAAATGAAAACAATTTACAAAATAACTTACTTTATATTTGTCAACTTCTGATTGTAATTTAACTGTCATTACTGAATGTTCTTCTACTTTTCTCAATCTGTCATGCCAACTCATCAAGAATTCCTCAAAAATATAGGTCTTGCTCCTGTTAAAAATTACATATTTTAATGGACATCACAAAAATTTTAATAACCACACAGTAACATCATAAATATTTACAAAAATCAAACCTAAAAGTAATCCAGTCTTCATTAGCCTTTTCCTGAAATCCCTGATGAAATTCTTCATAAAGTGCCCAAACTTGTGCACAAATCTCAATGTCTTTGGAGATGCTGTAGGCTATGGCAAAGTTGGGCTCTTCTATCCCAAAGTGATGGCAGTCATCACTAGAGAAAACACACACAAATATTATTAGCATAAAAATCAAGACTATGGTCATACAAATTTACTTGACTGTATTCCTCTTCTGAGAAAAAGACAACTGCTCAAAATCATAACTCTGCCTGAATACTTCATATAGGCACTACTAACAAAGACTTGAATGTCATTATCATTTTTCAGCAAGAAAATAAAGAAAAGGAATTTTGTTGCTAATGAACTTGGAAGTAGATTCAAGATATCAAAATATTTAGGTTTGAGAAAATTGATGGACTGATCTGAGCAGCAGATTAGTCATGAATTCAAAGTGCTGCTTTGTGGAGTACAAAATACCCCTTTAACTCCTGCAACATGATTATATAAACGAAGAAGCAAAATAATACGGTGCTTCCATTCAGTCTCAAACACAATAATTTTGTGCTTCTTTATATGCCTGCGTAGGTATAATTTCAAAACTCAATCCATCTCACTTTAACATTACACTTTGAAGATATTTTGACATTAATCATCAGTTTCTAAATATTCAAAATTAGATTTAAAGCTTTAAATAAAAAAATCAACATACACTAGTTTTTTCCTTATGTTTTCAAGATCATCAAATTCTGCTTTTTTCTCTTTTATTGACTTTGCACTTCTCTCAAGAGCACCCTGTTGGCCTGTTTCAATAACATCATCACTGGGTTTCAGCTGATCCCAACGAGCTTTAAATTTTTCCAGCTCTTGAAGGTAGATTTGAAGACGAGACTTCACATTTCCTTTCATGACTTCAATCTAGGAAGGCAATGTAGTTAAAAGGAATTTAGAAAGCTAGCTTCTGATATAGTAACCTGAGAGTTAAGAACCAGAATTCTCTATCATAAACACACACACACACACACACACACACACACACACACACACACACATAGTTGAATGTCTTTTTACATTTCAGAAAGTAACATTTTACTTTCATATAATCTATTAAAGGGATTTTTTTGCCATTTAATTAAAAGCTGGGGAAACACTAATACGAACTTATTTATTTTTTTATGTCAATAGAAGAAAAGCACTAACAGGTGCCAACTATGCTGGAAAACCTCTGTGTATGGTCCCAAACCCAAAATATCAGTCATCTAAGAACCAAACTAGCTAAGCAGACAGGCTCAACACCAGAAGGCTGAAACCAGGGAAATAATATTTTTGAACATAATAAATCATGGAAAATAACGTTCTAAAACATGAAGTAAGTGCAATTTACACCAAAGCAAAAATAATCTTTATCAGAGAAGTCACAGAAATTTTTAAGTACTAAAGAATAAATTCTTGGAGCAGCTTGTGGTGCAATGAATAGAGCACTGGCCCTAGAGTCAGGAGGACCTGAGTTCAAATCCAGCCTCAGACACTTGACACTTAACTAGCTGTGTGACCTTGGCCAACTCACTTAATCCCAATTGTTTTGCCTTCCCCCCTCAAAAAAACAAACAAAATTCCTAGTTTCTGTTGCAATAACTGACTGAATAAACTAACTCAAAATGGAAACATGATCCATGACTGTAACAGTCAGATTTGCAAAGGATTAAAATGAGCACTACTATTGAGAAAAAATCTTACAGCATCTAGTTTATTGCTTTGCACATATAAGAGCTCAATGAATATTTGAATGAATACATTTAGTAAGGAACAGAATTATAAAAGTATTTATTTATTAAGTAGCCATATTTTTCATATGGTTAAGAAAGAAAGGAAGTATATTTTGTTTAGCAGGGGTTAGTCATGATTTCAAAATTTAAATTTTTCCTATTGAAATTGTCAAGTTGAAAAGTCACCCTAAGTTACAAATAACACTAAGAACTTCATTCCTAGCCTTCACAATACTTGTAACAAAAGCTTTCTGGAAGGATTTGCACCAGATGACTGGTGCAACCCATCAGATGGCAATTAGATGATGCATATCCCTATAATTTGCTGCCAGTATCTGACAGTAGAACCTTTGGGAATACTGTCACAGGGTGGACAAGCAGCCAATAGACGACTATAGTTGGGAACACAAGGATTAGCAAGATTTTGTAAAGAAGGTAACGGGTAGGAATGAAAGCCTTTGTTCTGCTGGGCTTAGCCAGTCTATTGCTTTACTTCTCTCAGGATACTGTCTTCTTGCAGTACAGGTACCTCAATTACTTTGTGGTTCTGGCCATACTACTTTATCACTATCTATGTATGTACTCTATATCTCACTTTCATCATTGTTTTTGCTGTATGTAAAATGTATGTCCCTATGTAAGCAGAGACTTGAGTTAACAAAGGTTTTAGTTTCTCTAAAGTCAGGGGACAATATGAACACCATTCTGAAGACACTCAATCAGAAGGCATTAAAATAGATGGCTAGGTATCTCTCATCAACTGGACAAGGCTAAGGAAGTCTGTCCAGAACATTTAGGAGAACTGCTCTGGAGTTGGGGGAACATTATATTAAAGGTTTAAGAGGTACAGATATGTCAGAAAGGAAGTTCAAAATCTCTTTGACATGTTGATTAGTCAGTCAGTCAGCTGGGGTCAAAGCACCAATACAGCTGAATTGAAATTAGGAGAAAACTAAGATTATGTGAATTTTCAAATTAAGTGAGAAAAATTCAAATTAAACTTTAACAAAAGACCTTACCTGATCTTTAATCATAAGTTGATGACTTTCCATCATTAATTCAAACTTATCCCACTTAGCTCTCAGATTACTAATTGTTTCTAAGCCTCCACCAGCCACAGTTCGTAAAAGTCTATTTTTATCTTCAGCTTTTTGAAATAAAGGTAAAATCTAAATGTTGAAAAATATATATATAGTAAAATTAATCACCTATGATAATCATAATGGTTGGTCTATTAAGTAATACTTAATGGCTAGTTTCAAAGTAATGAAGTCTCTATATTATTTAATGTAAGATATTTTAAGGAGAAAAAACTTTTAACAAATTTTTAAACTTTCATTCTTCCTTCATTTTTGTTTTATGAGTCAGTATTATATTTAAATGTAAATTAAGCACTTAAGCACCTTCCAACAGTAAAACTGGCATTATTCCTGCTCCTCACACACACAATACTCCATCTCTTGTCTCTGTGCTTTAGAACAGTCTATTCTCCTTGCATGAGATGGACTTTCTGCTTTAGCTCTCACTCTGCAAATCCCTAGTTTTCTTGAAAGGTCTGCTCAAAATCATCTCCTATTTAAGACCTTCCTAATGCCACCAGTAGCTATTGCTCGCTTTCCCACAAAAAGTTACCTGAATTTACTATGTATACTTGTATATGTCCATGCCATCTCTTTCTTTAGAATATTCATTCCCTGAGGGCAAGAACTATTTCATTCATGTCTATGTTCCTAGCACAAAGACAGGCACATAGCATAGACTCAATACATGCTTGCTGATTGATTTAAATGGTAACGTATTCTGTTAGGGACATGTATAGGTAAGTTATTACTTTGATTGGTTAAAATAAGTGAAAGTGATTCTATATGCCTAATTGTGACTCTCTTTTAGGGGCCCTATAGTTCATGGCAAAACATGCTCCCCTTGTACATACACACATACACATACACTACATACATATATGCACATGTATGTATATGTGTATATATATACACACATATATGTATGTAGGTATATGTATATGTGTATGTGTATCATGTGTGTGTAAAACTTCTGAATTCCTGCTGATTAGCAATATTTTAAAGCACTTCTAGTAGACAAATGAATATGGCCTCTTTTCTAGAATGTGACCATAACTAGGGCTTAAAACAGCCCCTCTGAAGAACTTTATGTCAGTTATCTTCCGAAA
>CM053588.1:124874434-124890838 GCA_028646515.1 Pseudochirops corinnae | reverse complement strand
TATTTTTTAAATTTTCATTGACTTGTTTATATACTTTTAGTTTACAAGATTCAGTTCCACAATCCCTTGAGTTTCAATTTTTCTCCCCTGCCGCCCCCTCCCCCCCCACATGGCAGCATGCAATCAAGTATTGGATCTGCAAATACTTTCACATTGTACAATAGTCTGGTTGTATAGAAGGGTTGTAACCAATGGAGTTAACAATGGGAAAAAAGAAAGAGAACCAAACATGAAAAAGAATGATAGCATGTAGATTGCTTCAGTCTCCATTTAAACTCTGGTCTTTCTAGATCTTTCTCTGAATGTAGGTATCTCCTTCCATCTTGAGACTTGCAGAGTTGTCTTATAACTGTGTGTTGCTGATTAGAGTCCAGTTTACCAAAGTTGGTCATCACACATACAATGTGTCTGTGATTGTGTACAAATTTTTCCTGGTTCTGCTCTCACTTAGCATCAGTTTGTATAGGCCTTTCCAGGTGAATATGAAGACTGTCTCTTCCCCATTTCCTATAGCACAATAGTATTCTATTACATTCATATACCACAACTTATACATTGATGGGGAATTCCCCAATTGATGGGGAATAAAAATAAAAATCAAACCTGAAGTTCCTGTAAAGAAATCCAAAAAAAAATAAGATAAAAAAGAAACCTTTCCCAATCCTCTTTAATCTTAGTCCCTTCCCTTTGAAAAAAGAAAAATGGGTCATGTGACTAGCCAAATGGAATACTAGACATTTTCTGTGATCCTTGTGATCTCTTAGACCTCTTCAAGAAAGCAGTTATGTGCAAGAGGTAAAGTAATTTCAGCTCTTTCCATAGTCCCAGACACCATGAACCCTTATAAGGTGAAAACTTGAACAGCAGTGAAAGAGAGTCTCTAACTCCTAATGTGTTCACTCAGCACCCTTCCTCCATCTCTGAATAAGCTAAACCACCTGCTTGTATTAGAACTGAACTCTATCCCAACTCCTTCTGAAGAGCAGAATTGAAAAACAGAATCTTGTTCTTGTTGAGACTGCAGAATGATTGTGCTCAGGCCCACAGCAGAGTTCAGAGTTCAGGCAATGCACTGAGGAACTGAAGATACTGGTTTCAGGATCTTTGATATGACTGTATCCCTGTCCAGTAAACTACCACCTAGATAGAGTGGGCAATAGCTTGGAGGAAGCTGAAATGGCATTGAGGTCTAGTACCTAGGGAAATTGCAGTTAGTGGAGAAGGAGTCAAAATTGAACTATAGGGGAATATTTTTTAAAAAAGACTTAAAATTATCAGAGATTTCAGGAAGAGGAAAACTCAGTTAAAGGCATCTTATTAAGTAATATCAACTACCTATTTTTTAAGTTAGAGTGGATTGTTTGCATGAGAAAGTCAATATATATTTGATGAAGGGGGGTGTTTCACGAACCCTGATAGCCAGAGTCCCTGAAAAGCAGTCTGGAAAGAATTCACAGGACCCAAGCATTCTCTGAGATAGGATGGTTAAAGTTTATTGTTATGCTTTACCCCGGGCAGGAGGTCTTAGGGAACCTGCAACCTTAAAGGGGTAGAGTTAAAGTTTATATAGGATAATCTTTAGTAGAATCTGTACCAATTATGCTAACTAGGTAAGTCAGGATGGGATTAGGGAGGAGTTAAGGAGTGGTCAGTTCTTAAGGGAGCATGCACTTTTAATATCTACTGCAAAGGCATATTACCCAGAATTCACTGGGAAATAGTCTGAGGGTGGGTCTGGTTGGAGGTGTGGTTTTAGTCTTGAAAGGTCACTAAGTCAGCTAGAGGTCAGGGCTGACTGGGAAAACTCAGGCGGTCCCTATCAGTGTCCTGTTAGACATGATAGATGTTGGGAACAGACATGTTCCAAGCTAACAAAGGATACAGGATGTGTATAATGAGATAGGGAATATACATATGACTGAGTCTAGGATATATATGATAGATATGACCCCATACACAGCTGCTTAAGCCAGTACACAGTTGGGTCAAACTACTAAATTCTTTAAGTACAACTGGCCACTGTATCAGGAAGAAAGATATGTATTTTGTTAGGGCATGCTGCTCTTGAGCTACAGAGAAACTGCCTGAGACAGTGTTTTGAGGCTAGGGAGAAATGTGATTTTATAAACTGGAGTTCAAACACAGGCACCCAAGCACCTTATCATATTCACATAATAAGGAAAAAAGGCAGAGTATATCTACCACCAAAAGTCTTTTTGTCTTTATGGTGCTTCTTTTTTGGATATGGAGAATATTAAGACCCAACCCTTCTGCCCTGTCTAGTTTATTTTTCCTCCTTTCCCCTGTCCTCATGTTTCCATTCTTCTTAGTCTGGGATACTGGTGAAGTAGGCTACTAGATATAGCTAAATATTCTCCAGGTCCCAGTGCTGCTGTTGTCTTCCTTTGAGGGATGAAGAATTTCTGGGACACACTATGCTTGGGATAGATTATAAAAGAGATCTGTTTTCATGGATCCTTGTTGGGTACAGGTGGTGTCTTTGAGTATTGTAAAGGCATGGTTGTTGTAGAAATCCTCATTCTTCAATTTTTCCTTGAGTGGCTTCTTTTAAACCAGTGTAGTTCTCTTGGGGAATCATCCACTGTGGGAAGTAAATTGCTGCTAAGTGCTGTTATAGAAAGCTGGATTTGCTTTGGAAGAATTTCAGTGCTAGTAGGCTCATAATGATTCAGTTCTGCTGACTGCTAAAAATGGATCACAGACATGTAGAATTCTTCCAGTGGTTCGGACAGTGTGGAAGAATTTGAAGAATCTTCTAGTTTTAACTGCTTGTGGTTCTTGACTGTTTTCTTGAGCACCTTGGTTTCTGGTGATTAAAGACCTGGAACAGATAAGCCAACAAGGACAATATTAATAATAGAAGAGATTATGACCTCCACATCAGCTAAAAGAGTCCAGATATTTATGAATAAATATTGCAAAGCAGAAAATAATGAATTAACACCTGATGAGGCAGAGAGCCCTGTAGATCCCCAAAAGAACTCGACCATAGCAGGAAACTCCAGAATGGTTTAAAAGAGAAATAAGATTTGTAAAGAAAGAATTTATGATCTTCACAGAAGAAATAATTGATAGAATACAGAATTGGTGACAAGTTTCACCCAAAAAACTCTATCTAAAAATCAATCTATCCATCTAACTATTCTACTTTCATACTCTTTTTTCCATAACTATCATCACAAGTACTGTTTTCAGGCTTTCTAAAATTATGGAAGGAAACTTAAGTTTTATATGAGCTTAGTATTCAACAATTTGCCCATTTTTGTAGATTCTTGAGTTTTTAGAATGTATCTCAATCCTTTTCAGCCCTATATCTGTTGGGTCCCTGAAGTACAAGTTAATAAGACAGCCATGTTGCCAAGGTGATAGACATTTGCTATTATTTCTGATTTTAATTTAGATATCAAATTTTTCAAGTGCAAAGTAAACTTGACTTATGGTCCTTACTTTTAATGAATAAAATTCCAGTCAGTGAAGACGATTTCCAGGTGACTTGTGGAAGGACTTGGAAGCTTTTGCCTCTGAGGTTTGTTGACTTTTGACCATTTTTCTCTTGTTTCTGCATATTTTCTTCTGCAGAATGACTGTGTTGTGGAAACAAGTTTGGTTGGAACTGTGATGAACGGTTTGTCTCACCTGCGTGGGTGCCAAACTCGACAAGAGTTTATTATCGGCTTGATGAGGGGACTTGGCGGAAATCTCAACATGAAATCAAGACTAGAACTCACCAAAGAGGTAATGAGGGCTTTTTTGTATTATTTCATCCCAAAAGACATTTTTCTTGTCATTCATCATTCACTTTTTAGCCTTCATATCAGGGAAAAGAGTTTGTGGAGAAACACTGAGTTATTGAATAGTAAAGTTATATGATCAGCCATGTAACGGCAACATAGCTGAATGATAGTTTATAGAGGGGGCAAACCAGAAGAAGGAAGATAGTTTAGCAGGTTTTTATAATAATTCATATCATCTATAGGTAATGAAAACATGGACTACCATGATTATAACTTTAGTTGAAAGCAGAGAATAAATAGGAGAAATATTTCAGAGTCAGAACTGATAAGACTTGGCTACTGGTTAATATGGAGATGAGGAAAAGGATAGCATTCACATGAATCTTAATGTTACTATTACATATTTTACACAAATTTTATTTTAATTAAAAAAGTCATGTAGTGTTTTCAATAATTAAATATTCCTTGTTAGAGTTTGTAGCATCTTTTGTTCTTTAAGATATTTAAGACAATATTAAGATATTTAATAATATTAGTTTAATATTAATTAATAATTTAATAATATTAAGATATTTAAGATAATTCCCTGCAACTGAAATTTGCTGCCTTCTTTGTGGCAAATGTCGTAACTTTTTTTCCCTCTTAAGATTTTTAGCTGGGCACGAGAGTCGCCACCAGATCCTCAGAAACCCATGGACACATATTATGACGTAACCAGACAACGCTTAGCATCTTACTCATTGAAGAAGCCAGAAAATCTGACTGCCGATGACTTTAGTAATAGCCAAACGCTCCCAGTTATTCAAACTCCAGATATGCAGAGGGGTTTAGATTATTTCAAACCGTGGTTAGGCTCCGATACTAAGCAGCCTTTTATTCTTGTGGGACCAGAAGGATGTGGAAAAGGGTAAGACCTGAATAATGTGAACTGAGACATATTTTTATATATATAAAATACCAAGAGTATACCAAGAGTTTATGATATTTACTTATATATTTAAGAAATTCTGTTGTGTTTTTTTGGAATAAATGATTGTATTCTGGTGAAAGTCCTTTGACATTTTTGCTACTTGGAAAAGAAACATGATATGGAAAATAGATCCTTTTCTTTTTTTGTGGTTGAAATGTGGCTAATGACAGAATCTTGCTAATGATTAATTTTTAAATATCTGGAAAGATTTTACTTTCAATAATGCACTTAAAAATAGTAGAATATTCAAATAAACTTTTAAATAAATATATGACATGCTTATGAAATGTAAATCTTTTGGTAACCCACTAGTTACTAATTATTTTATAAAATAATAGAACTAGGAATTTTCATAGACATTTGAAATGGTATTATAAGCTTTAAAAGTTGATGATTATTTTTTACATAAATTTGTTTTATCAAATATCTATTAGTTTCCTCTATATGTATATGTATTGTTGTTGTTCAGTAGTATCAGTCATGTTTGACTCTCTATGAGCCCGTTTGGAGTTCTGTTGGCAAAGATACTGGAGTGATTTGCCATTTCCTTGTCCAACTCATTTTACAGATGATTATAAACAGGCCAACTGCTTAGGGGCCACACAGCTAGTAAGTGTCTGAGGCCACATTTGAACTCAGGAAGATGAATCTTCATGACTCCAGGCTTGGCACTCTATCCACTGCTCCACCTAGCTGCCATATATGCATGTGCATATGTATTATATCTATTTATATCTATAGATATCTGTTGTATGCATATGTATATATACACACATGCATACACATACATATTTTTATATACACATGTACATACATATGACATATATGTTCATTTTTTGACAGATCTTTTCATATTCTTTTCATTTGTTTTGTCTGTTCTGTATAGGTTATCCTTAAGCGTTCTTGAGATGATATGCCTTTAATTGTATCTGTTGATATACTTTCTGTAAACTTATTTTTCTCTATCACTTCCTATTTTGTACAATGATATCCCTCATATTTTTGTTGCCATCTTCCTCTGTAAATTATTTTTTTTTGAGAGTGGAAGGAAAGACAATTGGGGTTAAGTGACTTGCCCAAGGTCACCCAGCTAGTAAATGCATCAAGTTTCTGAGGCTGAATTTGAACTCATGTCCTCCTGACTCCAGGACACATGCTCTATTCACTGCACTACCTAGCTGCCCCAAGATTTTTAAAAAGGACTTTATTTTAAATCAGAGCTTCCTTTGTAGGTTGAAATGTTTTCTTTTGGTTTCTTTGTGTAGCAAACAAATTACTTTGCCTAAACATCATTAAAAATTGACAGTAGTGTTGATATCTGTTCTTTTATGCTTGTCTTATTTATTTTTTGGCATCAACAACTTATTTAAATAAATCAGTCCAGAATCACCTTAACTTTATACTGCACTCATTTTTATTCTCCTAATTTGTTATTGATCTTGATCAATGCCCTAACAAGTCACTGCATAGACTGTATGAAGCTGATGACAAAACAGCTTCTTTACTGGTAACCACCTGCTTCCTATCTGTTAAAATTTAATTAATATTATTTTTTGATATTATTTGATATCTTTACAACTTAAGAAGAAACTAAGTTGTCTTTCAGAGATTAGACTCCTTCTGTTACTTAGGACCATGTTTGAAGCTTTTCTACTGTGTTAGAACCAACCATAGGTCATATTACATTAGCATAACCTTCAAAACACTTTGAAAAGGTTTAAAAAATACAAACTACTTGCTAGGATCAGGCATTGTAGTAGAACTGAAGAAAGAATGGGAATTTCTTACTTTATTTAAAAGACGTATTTTCATTGTTTTCAAAATTTCATTTGTATCAATCTTTTTTTTAGAATGCTACTTCGATATGCCTTTTCTCAACTTCGTTCCACTCAAATTGCTACAGTTCATTGCAGTGCTCAGACTACTTCTCGACATCTCCTACAGAAACTGAGTCAGACTTGCATGGTAATCAGTACCAATACTGGCAGAGTATACAGGCCAAAAGACTGTGAAAGGCTGGTCTTATACTTAAAAGATATCAACCTGCCTAAACTTGATAAATGGGGAACCAGCACTCTCGTTGCTTTCCTACAGCAGGTAAGTATGTTCATTTATTTTATTTTAATAATAGAAAAGCATTTTTAAAAACTATTCTGGGAATACCTACTTTTCTTTAATTCAGCTTCCAGAAATAATATTCTGTTCTATTAGAGAAACTTCAGTTACTAGCTTTAGAATAAAAAGTAGGAAGTTTGAGGGCTAAGCTATTATAACCAGAAGATACATGTTTATCCTGTTTTCATCATTCGTGACAGCTTCTCTTAAGAAGTAGTTAGCTATGCCAAGGCCTGTCTAATAAAGTGTTTTCAGTTTCCATGACACATCCTAGGTATAATAATGCTGTTCACTCCCTTTTCCCTGTTTTCCCTCCTCCAGAAAATAAAAGAAGAAAGAAAAAAGTCATGGAATCTAACACCTAGGTTTACTAGCTTAGAAGAATTATTTCTTTGGTTCTGGGACAGAGAACTATTCACTTAAATCCTTAGGCATTAATTAATTCCTTTAGTAATAGATGGAATTTTTGTTCACTCCTATCCCTTCCCTTTTGCTTCTAATGTGATCTCTGACTCCTTCTTTTATCTTTCTATCCACCTAGTAATATGAAATTAGTTGAATTCTTTGCCCATTTCCCTACCACAGTATTGCTCACCACTGAACAACTAATTCATCTTTTATGATTTATTTCAGATGATGAGCACCACAGAAAGGGTACAAGCACAGGGATGTTCAGATCATTTGAGATCTTTTTAAGAAGACTGTGTCAGAGGCATGTTTGTAGGCATCAAGGAATGATTTTTTAGAGGGAAAGAAATCAAAGATTATAGAGAGAGCGGGGATGATTGAGAGACCAGTGTACTGGAGAAGAAAGGGTCAGGAAAGTCCTTTGATAAGAGGGAGCCTTTGAGCACAGTTTTGAAGGAAGTTAGGGATTCTAAGAGAGGGAGGTGGGGAATTCATTATGGGCATTGTGGACAGCCAAGGTTCAGAAATGGGAGATGAAATATAGTGGGCACAGAATAGCAAGTGGATCAGGAAAGAGAATATTTTGTTCTGAGATGTGAAAGGTAGGCCATATTGTGAAGGACTTTAAATGCCAATCATAAGAGTTCATATTTCTTAAATGTGTACCTCACTACAGTTATGTAGACGGCTTCTCCTTCTCCTCCTCCTTCTTAATTTTTGTTACTTTTTTTTTTTAAAACTAGGACATTTTACTTTTTGTCCTTCATGGTTTCCACTTTTGATTTCTTGAAATATAGCTCTGGAAATACAGACTTTTCAAAGCCCCTTGTATTTTAAATGGAGTTATTCGACAACCTTAAAACCCAGATCACTGGTTTTCATTGAATGGTCGGTAAGAATGTCAACCCCAGTCTCTGTGACTCATTCTTTAGGATTTGATGGCCTAGAATGAGTGTAAATAGCAGTTGTTTTCTATTCTGGATAAAAACTCCTAAGGTCTTCTTCTAGATCAGTATCTCTTTGACAGTAAATTGAGTCATCTTTTGTCTCAAATCTTACCCAGAACTTAGATATTGAATGGACTTGAGACCTGGGAAAGACCTTAATTTAGAAAGGCCAAGGTCAAACTCACCCACTGCATCCTGGGCCATTACCAGTCATCCTGACTCTGGAGGAGAGAGTAGAGCTGGTGACTTTGCCTGGCTCTGCCCATTCATATCCAATTCATGTGCAAGTCAAAACACCACCCTCTCGATATCATTGCTTCCCTTCCAGAAGGTACAAATCACTTTTGTTTATTAAGTAGAGGAATGACATGGTCAAAGCTGTTTTTTAGGAATATCACTTTGGTCCTCTGTGAAGGATGGGGAGAGGAGAGTAGCTTGATGCAGGGAGTGCATTTCAGATCCCTTGCAGCTCTTTTATCGCTGGTTGTTGTTTTTTAGTCAATTAATCCTGTCTGACTTCTTCTTAGCAAAGATACTGTAACAGTTTGCCGCTTCTTCCTTCAACTCATTTTATACATGAGGCAAACAAGGTTAAGTGACTTGCCCAGGGTCATTGTTGTTATTTGTTCTTCTTTCCCAAAGAGGACCATGACATCAGGAAGGTGATGCCGTGATATATTAGTGAATTGGATTTAAGCAGGGGGTACTATGCAGAGTTACCAGCCTCACTTTTTCCTTCAGAGCCATCTGGGTCCAGTGGCAAGTTATAGATCAAGACAACTGGAGATGGCCCTGGATGTGGTGGGAGACATTGTCATTTTTAAGCTAGGGGCTTTCCCAGGTCTCAGTTTGACTGAGGCAATGCCCATTTACAGATTAAGACTAGGTGTCACACAGCTAATAAGAGTCTGTGACTAAATTTGAGCTCAGATCCTCCTGACTCTAGGGCAGGTACTCTATTTCCCATATTATCTAGTTGCTCCTCTGATCTTCGGAGATTAGTTCATTTATCCAGAAGGTTCAGTTTTGCCAAGGTACTCCCGAATTCAGTAATATATGTTTTTCTTAGTGAAATACATTTTCATTAGAATCTTAAAATTCTTACTAAAACAACAAAATTAAAATCTGTCCATATTGCTTCCAAAGCTTAGTATTATCACAACTGAATTTAAGGCACATTACTCTAATTAGCCACTAAAATGATTGCACTTAAGAAAGAGTGGCAGTCTTTGGGTAAAACATTTAAATCCCCAGACACAACCAGAATTCCAGTTAATATTTCCCCAAAGCCCAGGAAAATGTTCATGGTCAGTACACAAGTAGAACATTTGGGGTGCTACCTTTTTAGGATAGGACCAGTAGGGATTGGTGGCATCTATTTTGTCTTCACTAACGGGGAGGGTGAAGATTACAAAGGAGTTGGATAGAGTTTATTTTTGATGACCTCCTTGCAACCCTTCTAAAATAGCTATAAGAATGTAAAGCCAAGCACGAGCAGCTTTCCAGAGAACTGCTGCTGTGAACAGCTTTAAGGTTCTAATCACATAGTATAGTGAACTCTCTATTTGTTCAGCAGTAAACTAAAGCAAAAATTCACAGAAACCCAAGTACAGCATTCACAGTGTTATAACAACTTATGACTAAAATGGCCACATAGCTTTCACCAAAGTGGCCCCATAATTTTAAATGAAAGATATCATTCAGTAAGTCCTTAACTCAGTCATCCTTAAGGAGCAAGCCTCCTTAAGGGACACAAAGTACAAAGGTCAAAGTCTTCCACCCTTAGATCATATTGTCTTAACCTCTCAGTCAAAAAGTCTTCTTTCTTTTTGATTGGAGATTAGTTTCCAATCATCCTTGACTCAATCATCCTTAAGCATACAAGATACAGAGTACAAAGTTCTTCCACCCCTAGGCCACAGTAAATCACTGATCTTCTCAGTCAGCACTAAGTACCCAAGGAGAGGTCTTTCCATCTTGACTTGAGGCTGGCTCCCAGATTCCATGGTTCCTCTTCCATGGGTCCAGCTCTTGCATGAATCTCCCCAACTGTCACCTGGATTCAAAGATAGGCAGCTCTCAGGTCCTCCTCTAGTTCCATATTGAAGTTCACAGTGTCTAGTCTACCTCAAGTCCTTCGCAGTTTCTATTTCTAGGAAGACAAAGCTTAACAGAGTCAAAACAACATTCATACACATTGTTGGCACCATCATCAGTTCACTATCTGCCTGTGCAATCAACACAGACCCACAAACAAGGTCTGAGAACTCAACACAGACCCACAAACAAAGCCTGAGAACTCAACACAAATCGTCAGTATAGTCCCAGGACCTCTGAAACCCTCCTCCAGAACTTCTGCAAACAGACAACAAGAAAATCTTTTAGGGCTTCCAGTAAGGTCCCAGGGCTTCTGTACAAAGTATTACAAACAAAAATCAACACTGACAGAACAGACAAACAGAGTGCTGCCACCACAAATGTTTCCTTCTCATTCTGCTCTCTCCCAGTTTGTGCTCAGTTTTTTATCTGGTCATTAGCTCCTCCCTATTCCACTCACCTCTTATATCCTTCCTGTTCCTGTCTTTGGCAAGAAACAAGTTCTGTTTCTTAACAAAGACTTGATATAATCATGGGCAAGGTTCAGCTGAAGCAAGGTGCTAGGTACTTGTTTGCTTGCCATTACAAAGAATAGCACAGACCATTGAGTATGTACCTAACTGCTAAATGGGATTTAGAATCTAACACTAGAAATGATTAGTTGGAACAAGAAATGAAAACTACTGCTCATGTATTAAGTTACATTATAAGGAAGAAAAATTAATTATCTTTAATCTCTGGCAGCAAAGTTGTGTATACAGTTTAAAGTCCAGAGCCTTAAATTAAAAAATTACTAATTAACCTGGTAGTCTGTTATAAATATTTGATAATCAGGAACCAATATTAGAATGATCATATAATAGGAATTTATTTAAGAAAGAAAAAACTGGTTTAACAGTCCTGAAAAAAAAGAAATGTTCAAAGTTTACAAATTTGTAACACTAAATTTAGATTCATCTGTAGTTTTTAGTTCATTTAGAAATCTGTTTTATGGAGGGAGCTCAAACTTAGTTTGTGGATGATTTAATGAACATTTAAAAGTTGAGAAAACAATATGCTTATGCCCTATGCATATGTGTCATTAATTGAGCATTCTAAAATAATATTGCTTAAAAGGGGCAGTAAGTACCTTAGGAACAATGCTGTAAATAAAATGTATGTTTCCAAGTAAGATTGAGTTGTCAACAGTGGAATTGCTTAAACTGGTATAGAATCCCAAGTGAGAAACACTGAGCAACTAGAGGGATGGGGGTTAGAGAAGATATTTACACAAGTATAGTGAATAATTTTATGGCCATAGGCATAGGCGTTAGTAGAGTATGGTGAATTACTTTCCTAACATTTTACATAAATCTTGAATGTACCAGTGACTATTCGCTCTTTTATCACGTTTTATGCAACTGAGTAACCCTTGAGGAAATCTTCTCTAGCTGATAAAGCCTAAAAGAAAAACCATCCATTTCTGTTTCATTTATGTTCGTTTTTTTCCTGGTTATATTACATTATATTCTTATGTTATTTTATGTTATATTATGTTATATTCATTTGTCTGTTCAGCTTCTACAGGAAGCCTTTTCCAGCCCTTAATTTCAGTGCCTTCCTCCTATTAATTATATCCAATTTAACCTGTGGGTAATTTTTTTATATATTTGTTTCCATGTTGTCTTACACATTAGACTGTGAGCTCCTTGAGGGGGACTGTCTTTAACTTCTTTTTAGATTCCCAACACTTAGCACAGTGTCTGGCACACAGTAGGTACTTAATAAGTGTTCACTTTCTTCCTTTTCTTTTTTTTCTTCTCCTCATGTGGTGCATTTTGTATTTTGCTGTTAGATCAAGTGGTTCCATCTTAATTAAGCCATTAATTTCTGTCATATTTTCTCTAAGATTTATGGGGGAGAAGTCTCTTTCCTGCCAGAACTGGAGTCCATGGTGACTGAGATTGGCTCAGTCAATTTCTCTACCTGTCTTCCTGAGTCAAAAGACTGAAAATTCCTCTTCTTCCTCTTCTTGCTCCTGTATCTGCATATAGCTCTTTCTGTTTCCTCTTGCTTCATCCTTCACACCAAGGAAGATGGGGCATGCCCCCACTATCAATAATATATACCAATGGACTTAAACTAAAGCCTTTGTTTGCGTCCTTGTCTTAGCACTTTAATATTCATTTTGAAATACATTTATTGAAAGAAACAACTCTTGGCTAATAACAAAGAAATTTCCTGTGTGTTATGGTTTTTCATATTAAGGATGAAAAGATTTTTCAAACCTATATGTTATTAGTGCAATGGTTTAACAATATCTCCTTCAGGTGAAGTAAAAAATTTTTAAAGTATAAGCAAATAATCTCGATTATGGAGTACATAGAAAATCGTGATTAGCTAAACTTTTAGAATACTTTTGTATTATTTAATAAAACATTTTAAAAGCTATATACTTTTGGATATTTATAGTATTTTAAATGTTTCTTATTTTGTTTTGGAAAAGGTGCTGACATATCAAGGATTTTATGATGAAAATCTAGAATGGGTGGGTTTGGAAAATATCCAAGTGGTAGCTTCCATGTCAGCTGGAGGAAGATTAGGAAGGCATAAGCTCACCACCAGATTTACTTCCATTGTTCGTCTTTGTGCAATTGAGTAAGTTTCAGTTTATTTTTTCAGTATATTTTCAATTTTTGAAGAGGTTTTTAAAATGGATTTCCCTTTAAAGTAATATTGTGATAGTAACCATTGACTGAAGATATGAACAAATATAACTTAAAGTCCATCAGTTAATAAGTATACATTTCTTAAGCCCCTACTATAAGCCAGGTACTGTGTACTGTGAATCAGAATTATTTTGTTGCTCTCTTGATTTCTTCTTTTGTTTCAGAAACCACTTACAGGTAGGAATTTAGAACAAAAAAATGATTGAAACTAATGTTTATCTATCAGAAGCACCTAGAGAATCATCAGAACAAAGGCTCTTCCCCACTCAGTCTGTATGTGGCAGATGCCAAGGGGCTATTATCTGAATTCAATCAATTGATGAGTCAGCAATCATTTTTAAGTACCTACTTTGCGTCAGGCATTGTGCTGGGCACTCTGGATACAGATTTATAGATTTTAGTACTATATTGGAAAGATCTCTGGACATGAAATCAAAAGATACTGGGATATGAAAATGATCTCTGACCCCAGCTGGAAGTGACTCGGTAAAGTCACTTCACTTATCAATGCCTCTGTTTTCTTATATGTATAATGTGGAATAATAACGCTTATATTTTCAGCTTCCTAACAGGCTTATTATGAGGCAAGTCCTTTGTAAACTCTCCATGCTATAATGAAGGCAGGTGTTTATTATCATTAATAATTATACTATTATTACTATTTTGTGCAATAAACATAAAATTATTCACTAGATTTTTGCAACCATGATTTAAGAAAGAAATTTATCAGTGCATATCAAATGCTTCCTAAAGCACATTTTCATCTCTTGGGACTTTGTTAAGGTAAATAATGACAGTTGGCATTTAGATAGAGCTTTTACAATTTGTAGAATGCATTGATCCTAACAACTCTTTGAGGTAGGTAGTGGAGGTATTATTATGCCTCTTTTACACTGAGGTTCAGAGAGATTTGGTGATTTGCCTTTGGCCATAAAACTAATTAGTAGCAGACTTGGGATTGGAAGCCTTGTCTTCATAATAAAAGTTTAGTGTTTTTTTCCCCTCATTTCACCATGCTGCTAAATTTTTTTAAAAAGTAGAAATGTAAGCATTAACAAAATATTGGTAATCTTAAAATTTTATTAAACTTATTCATTTGTTCATTTTTAGCAATGATGATGGAATAGACCTCTATTGTGTTTTTTCAATAAATAATATATTTCCCTATTCTTTTATATTTATATATTAAAGTCCAGTCATCTTAATCATTTTGTCAACAAGTTTATTAAATACTTGCTGTGTCAGGCATTGTGCAAAGCATTAGGACTTTAAGTTTAAAAGAATTAAGCTATTTTTACTCACAAGTAGCTTTTATTATAAAGCAGAACACAAGAAGTATGTATAATAATGCAGACAGCTTAAATGTAAACTGTATAAATAAGATCCACATGTATGTGTATGTATATACATACACACAGAGTTGTTAAGTACAAATTAGTTTAGGAGGTAGGGCACAGTAGATGGGGAAATGAGGGAGATTTATACAGAAGACAGTGCTTAAACTGTATCTGAAAAGAAGGGAGGGGCTTTAGTCATTGAGGCAAGGAGAACCCATATCCCATGCATGGAAGATGGCTAGTGAAAAGGCATGGAGTTGAGAGATAGAAGGTCCTTTGGGGAAAAGAGAGATGGCCATTTTGTCTGTGTGTGTGTGTGTGTGTGTGTGTATGTGTGTTTGTTTAATAGTTGGGTGGGGGGAATAATGTTCATTGAGGTGGGAAAGATAGCTTTGGACTAGGTTGTGAAGGGCTAAAGAGAGTAGTTGATATTTTATTCTAGAGGTAATGGGAGTCTTCTGGAGTTAATGGAGTCAGAAAGTCACGCTGTTGACTTAAGGGAAATTACTTTGCCAGCATTGTATAGATTGGACAGGAGTGAGGAAAGACTTGAGGCAGGGAGACCAGTTAGGAGGTTGTTAAAATAATTTAGGTGAGAGGCCTGAATTTAAGTAGAAATAGATTTGGCTACGTAATTAGATATGGAATTGAGGGGGAATGAAGGATACAGGGTTATGCTGAGGTTGCTTGGGAGACTTGAAGGATGATTATTTCTTTCAAGAGAAATGGAGACATTTAGAAAAGGGGATCTCTGTCTGTGTGCAGAGATACATTTATCACTGATTATACTAATATGCATATATTAGTATAATCAGTGATAAATGTATTCTAGGCAACTTGGATATATATATATATATATGTTTATACAGTTGTATGCAGAATAAAATTCTTGTTTACATAAGCATTCTTTAACCAAGAAAAAAAAAGTTAAAATATAATGACTCAAAATGGATTGTATCCAGAAAATTGGGATATTAGAAGGGGACAGAGGGAGAGAATAAGCAAATATTAAGCGCTTACTTTGTGCCAGGCTGTGTGCTGAACACTTCATGTACTATCTCATTTGATCTTCGCAACAACCCTCGAAGGCAGGTGCTATTATTATCTTCATTTTACAAATGAGGAACCTGGGACAAATAGAGGATAAGTGACTTACCGAAGGTCACACCTCCATTAAGTGTCTGAGCCCGTACTTGAAGTCAGATCCTCCGTATTCCAGATCCAGGGCTGCATTTTTGCCAGTTAGCTGCCTGACATGCTAGCTTTATTTCTTAGGTTATTTGGTCCAGGCAGAACTGTCTTAGTCATTCTGTCAGGTTAGTCAACAAGCATTTATTAAGAGCTTACTATGTTCTGGGCACTGTAAAATACAAAAACAAGCAGGAAGACTGTCCCTTTTCTTAAAGTACTTACATTCTAATTGGAAAAGACATATACAAGGAAGCTGAAAAGCGGTTTTGGGGAAGGGGGAAATGAGAGTACTGACTGAGGGAAGGTGGAGGGGATGTTGTAGAGAAAGTCCAGAGAGTCAGGAAGGCAGCTGGCAGAGTAATAAAGCCATGACTTCCTGGGTGTCCTCTTTAAAATGGAGGTTCTGGGATTACCCAGCCAATAAGAAGGAAGGGCGTCAGGGACTGAGGAAACCTCCAATGTGAAGAAGGCAGGGGTGGCATGCGCATTCCAGGTGAACAGATGCTGGGGCATTGCATTTTAGATAGTTAAGAGAGACAGTGAGCTACGTGGAGATGAAGGAAGATCACTCTTTGATAATTTTAAAGGAGATCCTAATACCTATTAGTAATTTGAATTCCATTGTTTAGACAGAAGATACTCAGAAACTCTAATTTTATGACAAAATTTAGTCTCTTATGTTATCTTGATTCATCTTTTTTTCATTGATAAGCAAAATTTATTTCTTTTGTCAGTCTGGTATTTTCAATAAGGTGAAAAAATGAAATCGTTGTTTAACTTCTGCATTTTATGAATACTTTCATGTTTTATTGGTAGCTCATTAACACCTACTGGTCTTTTGCTCTCTAATTTGTGCTTAATGGTTTCTCTCAAGGT
>CM053588.1:124843523-124873934 GCA_028646515.1 Pseudochirops corinnae | reverse complement strand
CTGGCGCCACAGGCTCCACGTGACCACATTCAGCCTATTAGGGAACACAGTATACTTTCAAATATCCAAGGGTCCTCAAAGTCACGTAGCCACTTCAGCAAAGGGCCTAGGGGCAGGGAAGATCTTTAGATTCCCATAACAGAGATGATAAAATATCACTTTTTATTACTGTTGGTTACAAAAAATTAGAAATTGTCTTGTATTTGGACATACTTACATAAATATTCTCTTATGATTCTTCAAAGGGCATTATTCATTATGGACGAGACAACCAGGATTTAGATATTTTGCTTTTCCAAGAAGTTCTGGAATATATGTCTAGGATAGACAGGGTGCTGAGTTTCCCTGGAGGATCCCTTCTCTTAGCTGGGCGCAGTGGTGTGGGGCGTCGGACTATCACTTCATTAGTCAGCCATATGCATGGAGCTGTGCTGATTTCTCCCAAGATTTCTCGAGGGTATGAGCTGAAGCAATTTAAGAATGATCTCAAACATGTAAGTAACTTCTAATCTTTTGCTTTTTTATTTGATTTTTAATGCTAATTGAATTTGTATAATTTAACATCTTAGAATATGTGGAAATACTTTTTGGAGAACATTTAGAAATTTCTTACAAAGAGAATTTTTATTTTAATTTTCACATTTAATTTTCTTAGGAGTTTTAAATTATGATGTTTAAAACATGAAAAATACCCCCATCTTTCCTTTGCTTTGTAAAATAGAAGTGCAGAGAAATGATGGGCTATCATGTAGGCATATGAAATAAATAAGAGGATGGATATGTCTGTACAGTTTAGAAGGGTGAGCAGAGGTGCTGCTTTAATATCTCAAACATAATATAACTTCTTTTCCACATTCATGAAACTTAGCCATAGACTGGATTTGTTATATAGAGTTAGTACTGCTTGTATTTGGTCTTTAGTTTTGTTAAAGTGAAAAAATGAAAAAAAAAAAGTCTGAATCAATCTGCTCATAATTTTTTTTTTTTTTTGCTGCTTTTTGGAGGGGGGAAGGCAGGGCACTTGGGGTTAAGTGATTTGCCCAAGGTCACAGGGCTAGTAAGTGTTAAGTATCTGAGGCCGGATTTGAGCTCAGGTCCTCCTGACTCCAGGGCCAGTGCTCTATTCTCTGTGCAGCTGCCTCTGCTCATAATTCTTAAGTATAATATCAGTTGATGGGGAACTTGGCATAATGGCCAGAGAGTGGCTTCTGAGTTAGGAGCATCTGGGTTCTGATCCCACCTCTGACATACTGACTGGGTGACTTACATTGGTCACTTAAGCTCTCTGTATCCAGGGTAACTCCCTAAGGATATATGTTTATGGAGCAACTGAGGATTGTCATTGGTAGGAGTATCCTTACTGGGAGCTCTCTATGCTTATGAAATCACAGATTTAAACTGAAAAAAATAAAATTTTGAAGTATGTTTCAGGATATTTGAGTTTTAAGAATTTTAAATTTCCATATGTCTGTTGTTTAAAGTCCAGATTATGCCACCAGCTCCTAGTACAGGGTCTGGCAGATATTGAGTACTTAATCAATATTGATTGATTATTAAAAATGTATCTCTATTGGCAGGTATTGCATCTTGCAGGCATTGAAGCTCAGCAAGTAGTTTTACTTCTTGAGGACTACCAGTTTGTCCATCCTACATTTTTAGAAATGATCAACAGTCTTTTATCTTCAGGTGGGTAGGGAATGTTTATTGTTCAAAAAAGCATAATTTCACAAGTGAAAGTACATCATAAGAAGTATTCTGGATGTAATTTTTTTTCTTTCACTCCCTTCCACCCCATCCTCTGAATGTAATTCTTAAATTCCTTTGAATATAATTCTTCATTAAGTCAGTGTAGTTAAATATAGTTGAGACATAACATTTTGGGAAATATATTTAAGAAAAAAAATTGATTTGTATATTAAAGATATCTCTGCATTTTGCAAAATGACAGGACCAAGAAGAAGAAAGTCATATTGGTGATTTTCAACAACTTTTCTTTCTTACCGGACATTGTATTTTAGGAAACATTTCATTGGGTCTGTACCTACTATGTAGAAAGCACCATACTAAGTGCTGTGGGAAGTACCCAGAAAAAAAAAGCATTTTTATTTCTGAAATAACAGTGTAGATTGCAAGTGCCTTTGTGTGTTGTAGGTGTTTAATACATATTAAATTAAATAATGAAGACAGCATGGTGTAGGGGAAAGATAGCAAGTTTTGAGTTTAACCGCTGTTATTAATTGGGACAAATCACTTGATCTTTCTGGACCTCAGTTTCCTCATCTTTAGAAGTTACCTTCCAGTCCTGATGTGCTATGATATTTAAGGGGGATGGAGGGAGATCATCTGCCAAAAGTTTGTTTTTCTGTTTTTGAGATTTGTTTTGGCCTTCTTAGAAATGGAGGAAAAGCCTATCTTTTTTGTAGAATGAGGTTTAGAGAATATAGTGATGTAAACTTTAAACCACGGTGTAAGCATATTAAACTCTTTATTATGATAAAAAAGAAATGCAGCATGGCATAGTGTGGTCCAAAGATGCCAGCCTCAGGATCAGGAAGACCTAGGTTCCTGACCTTCCTCTGACCTGTCCTGGAGGTGTGGCTCTCAGAAAATCACCTAGTCTTTCTATGTTCCTGGGGACTCTATACAATAATAAAGCTTAGAACAGAAAAGAGCTACCAGTCTATATTGGTACCCGTAGTTTATCTACATCAATCAACTCAGGTTTGTCCAAGAATTTCCAAAATATAATTTGTATTTACTATAAAAGAACCTCAACTATATAGAATTCAGATCTCAGAACCCAAGGCTTCTAGATTAGCCTTGAACCGTAAAGTAACCATGCTCTCTCCTCATAAAAAAAAAAAAAAAAACCTTTTTGGCCCATAGAAGCAGTCGCTGAATATCCAACAACAAATATACACCTAGAATACAATTACTGTACATGTAGTCTGTAGATGGCATGGCTTTTTTAGGAAGGCTGAGAAATTTTGAAGAAGAAATGGTATGTAGAAGAGATAAGAAGGAAAAGAGTGATGAGAAGAATTATTTGAAGTGATAAAGAGTAAGGTATGGCTCTGACTGAGGGAGAAGAGATCATCAACACAAAGGTGAGAAGCAAACATCACTATTGTAGCTGTTGGAGTAATAGGTTTCTCTATAGCAGTGGTTCTCAACCTGTGGGTCGCGACCCCTTTTGGGGTCGAATGGAGTCACCTAAGATAGTCGGAAAACACATATTTCCAATGGTCTTAGGAACCGAGACACTGCTCCTCTATCCATCTCCAGGCGGGTCTGCCGACATGCAGATACACACACATACGAGTATTAAAGGGTCATGGCACTAGGAAGGTTGAGAACCACTGCTCTGTTGTGTGCATGTGTGCATATATGCAGAGAGCTACCTGTGCTATAACCTTTCTGGTCTGTAATCAGTGCTCCAAACAATAGAATTCATCACTTTAGGACAGCATTAACTCTAGTATCACAGCATATTTGCAATATTGAAACTGACTTATTAAGAAAAGGTCAAATTATACTCAATATACTTCATTTAAGTCAAATTACAGAGGATATATCAGAAAAAAATTAAATAATAATAGCTGGTATTTATATAGAGCTTTAAAGTTTGCAAAGGGGTTTACATATATGACAAAATACTCTTGTGATGTAAGAAATGATGAAGGGAATGGTTTCAGGGAAACCTGGGAAGATTTGCATGAACTGATCCAGAGTTAGGTTAAACTGAACCAGGACAATTTATATAGGGATAACAATATTTTAAATTCACACAACTTTGAAGGATTTAGGAATTCTGATCAATTAAGTAGCCAGTCATGATTGTAGAAGATTTATGAGAAAACTTGCCTTCTACCTCCTGATAGAGAAGTGATACTCAGAGAACAGATTGATATCCATAGATATATCTCTATTTCTATCTCTGTATATGATATATATGTACATATACATACACACAGATGTGTGTGTGTGTGTGTGTGTGTGTGTGTATAACATTGGACATGATCAACGAAGGATGTTAATTTGCTTAACTACACATAATTATAACAGGAAATGGGAGGGAAGAAGATAGATTTTTGTTGATTGAAAAAAAAAATTCATTTAAAAAATACTGATAGTCCCAGGTTGAGTTCCTTTTCATTCAAATCAAGTCAATTTTTATTAACATATCCTGCACTGATTAAAGACTCCAAACATTTGTTAATATCCATTCTTTTTTTTGTTTGTTTGTTTTTTGGAGGGTGGAAGGTAGGGCAGTTGGGGTTAAGTGACTTCTCCAAGGTCACACGGCTAATTTTGTGTTAAGTGAGGTTGGATTTGAACTAAGGTCGTCCTCTTTACTCCAGGGCCAGTGCTCTATTCACTGTGCAACCTAGCTGCCTTATATCCATTCTTAATGACCAAAACAAAAACCTAAAAGCATATTTTGAGTAATTAGTGTTATTTTTAGCACCATATGAATGCTAAATGAATAAATGCTAGTAGTAAGTACTAGAGTAGTTCTGAGGTGGGCGGGGGGGGGGGGGGGGACACCATTTTGAAATAGATGATAGAAACCAGAGCTTCGTAGGAAATTTAGGACTTTATCTAGGCTTTGAGAGATAGTAGGGTTTGATTGGTGGAAGGGCATTCTAGATTATGGAAGCAATGTAATTAATGGTGTTCTAGCAAATGCTTCATTTTAAGCAACTCACAAGATATAAAGTTTAAAAAATAGATTGGGGTCAGCTTATGGAGAGCCTTGAATGCCTTGCTGGTTTACCTTTGGAGAGAAAAACCATTGAAGGTTTTTGAATTGTTGTTGTTTTAAACTAGATGAAAGCCAATATTTTAAGTAAATTAATCTAGTATTAAAACTACTGAAACCCTTCTACCAAAGTTCTACTTTGAAGCCTCATTGTGGCATGAAAATGTTTTTTTTCCCCCCCCTCAAAGACTATGTTGTTAGAGTACAAGATTTGGCATGATTTGATCATTGGATGATATTAAAGAATAGGCATCTACTTTACCGCAAGGACCAATGGACATTTTCATCTGATTATGCTGAAATCCTATGTTTTCTCCCCCATTCGTATGTGAGCTCTTTGAGAAAAGGTTCTATCTTTTATATTTATATATCCAGCATTTAACACAGTGCCCTATGCATAGTAAGTGCTTAACAAATGCTTCTTCATTCACTTTATTCATTACCTAGCAATCTAGAAAGACTTGAAGTATGGACCTATAATGCTAATGCAATATTCCCAGTGCCTACAGAGGCTATGAATATGGTGGTGTAGTTGGGAATCACAAAATGTAACAGACTCTCCACATAGAGGACAGAACCAAAGCATTTATTGAAATGCCAGAAAGCTAAATCCCAAAGCCAGAAAGCCAAATTCATCATAGCAAGCAAGAATTCGGTACACATAACCAATGCAACAAAAACCAACATCCCAAAACCTTCTCTCTGTCAGGCCTTCAAAATAAAACAGGCTCCCTTAAGCAAGAATGCCCCTCTCTCACTGATGCTAGCTACTCAGCCTCCACACTGCTTGCTCCCAGCAATTCTGGCTCTCTCTCTCCTGACTCTTCCTGTTCCACCCTATCTGTTCTACACTTTCAGCAAGCTCCTCCTCCTGTGGGCTCCATGTGATTACATTTGGCCTATTAAGAGACAGGGAAGATCTTCAAATCCCCATTACTATTACAGGATTGTATGTATTTATTATATGTCTATTGCCTGCGTGCCTAAGAAAATTCAGAGGCTCATTGTGAGGAAGTCTGCAGAATACAAATTTTTCCG
The DNA here is from genome assembly GCA_028646515.1 of Pseudochirops corinnae. Taxonomy (NCBI): domain Eukaryota; kingdom Metazoa; phylum Chordata; class Mammalia; order Diprotodontia; family Pseudocheiridae; genus Pseudochirops; species Pseudochirops corinnae. Next base: position 124,868,134 of record CM053588.1, on the reverse strand, counting down.
TCATGGTAGCCTATAAAGACAGTCTGCTGAAGAAGGAAGGAGTTGTGATCTGCATTTGTTAGGAATTCTCACATTGACAAAATAACCTAATTCTAAGTCTTGAATAATCTGGAAGTAGTTTCAGGATATAATAGAGTGATGAGAGATTGGAGGTAGAGAAATCATTTAGAAAGCTATTGTAATAGTCCAGATGTGAGATGATAAAGATCTGAACTGTGGTAATAATGGTAAATGGAAGGAAGGGTTAAACACTAATAACTTTAAGAACTCAGTATTGAAAAAAAACCCTATCTGGATTAAATTAATGCATTTAAGCTTAGTTAAAATGCATTGTACCATTCTTTTGTAGGTGAAGTTCCTGGACTATATTCTCTTGAAGAGTTAGAACCCTTACTGTCTCCTTTAAAGGATCAGGCTTCACAGGATGGCTTTACTGGACCAGTCTTCAATTACTTTACCTACAGTAAGGAAAATAGATGAATAGTAAAAAATATAAGTTGTATAAAATAAATAAATTTTAATTAAACATTAGTTTGTTTATTAGATTTTATAAGTATCATACAGCTTATGTGTAAATTTAATTATTTATACATTTTGCTCTCTTTTAGACATTTTACAAATACATAAAATGTTGAGGAATATGCTAGAGTGTAGAGTTAAATAAGAACAAAATAAATATAATGTCCATTGAACCTTGACCTTCCCATTCACTTTCATATAATAAATAAAATGTTTGCATCATTTGAAAATTATTTGAATGCTTAGGTTGCAATGAACTTTTCTAAAAACTTTGATTATTGTTGTATAGTTTATAAAACATTCCTAAACAATAATTTCAGTATATCTAAAATGTTTAGATACCTGTGTACCCTGAATTTTTTCTGTCATTTAAATTTTAAATTTTAAATTCTTTATAGAGATCCAGCAGAATTTGCATATAGTCTTGATAATGGATTCTGCCAGCTTAAATTTTACAATAAACTGTGAGAGTAATCCTGCCCTACATAAGAAATGCCAAGTACTGTGGATGGAGAGTTGGTCAGACAACAGTATGAAAAAGGTAAGTTTGCCATTTAATGAAATTGTGAAAAGTAGATGAGTACATTCTTTGTACAAAAGTATGTTCTTTAAGGAGAGCCACAGTTTTGACAGTGTTGATTTAATTCTTGTCATAACAATTTATCCACAACATAGATAACATATGGGTATTCATATAGATAACAATTTTTCATTTTCTTTCTTTGAATAACAAGAATATCTATAAAGAAGGGTCTTGCTTATATCTATATCTATATCTATATCTGTATCAGGTGTTTGTCATAGTACCTGGCATCTAATAAATACTCAGTACGTTCTTTATCTATCTACGATGACTAGAGATAATGATACACACATTCATAAAAATTTAATAGAAAAATTAGAAGAAACCATGTCAAAATAATTATTCAACCTTTAGATTCTTTTCGGATTCAATCAGACAACAAATAGTAAGTGCCACCTATGTACCAGGCAGTATAGTAGACGCTGGAGATAAATATACAGTGAGTAACTTAATACACACACCCAAGGAGCTGACAGTCTGAGGGGAAGATGACAAGAAAATGTGTCCATATATGCAGTATGAATATAAAGAGACTAAATAGGAATAAATACAACACAGCTAAGCACATGGTAGTTTGAGAATAAGGGAACTAGATGTTGTGGGATCAGGAAAAGCTTCAAGGAGCTGTGTGAATTTTATCTTGAAGAAATAGAGGACTTCTCTGAGACAGATGTGAGGGAAGGAGTACATTCTAGTGATGGGGACAGACAGTACAAAGGCATGAACATGGGAGTTGGAGTATTTTGTGTGAGGAACAGAGAGAAGGACTAGTTTGGGTTTCAGAGTGAGGGAGGGGGAATATTGTCAAATGAAGCTAAAAGATATGGTGGAGCCAGGTTGTGAAAACTAACAGGAGGAGTTTACATCTTATTCTAGGAAGCCACTGGAGTTAACTTAGTAGTAAGTGACATATGGTCTTATTTGTGTTTAAGGAAAATTATTTTGGCAGCAATGTGTAGGATAGACCAGAATGTGGACATTCTTGGAGTATGGAGATCAATTAGGAATCCATTGAATAATAGATGAGAGTCAATGAGAACCTGAAGTAAAGGGGCCAGACGAGAAAAGAGACCATGAAAACAACGTTAGAAAGGTAAAAAGAGCAAGACTTGGTAGCTGATGGGGTATGAGTGAAGAAAAGGACGGGTTAATTTAAGGTTAGGAAGCTGGGAGATTGGAAATCTTAATGGCTAAATCTGATGAATTGTTAAATCTTTTCTCAGATCTCATCTTTTATCCACCTAGCTACTGCATTTGACACTGTTCACCTCTTTTAGTCAAGATTTGAAATTCCCTGATAGAAATAGGGAAGTTTGAAAGAGAAGTGGGTGTTGGGGAGAAGATAAAGAAGTTCTGTTTTGGATATCTTGAGTTTGAGATGTCTCTGAGGACATCAGTTTGAGGTGTCTAATGGGCAATTTGTGATGGGAGATTGGATTTGTTAGGAGAGACTGGGGTTGGATGTAAAAAATGTCCCAAAGATCTTTGTGAATTTTATAACGGCTCCAGGACTTTTGGAGTATTTTGTCTTTCTCTCTGTGCATCACTGGATGAGAAAAGATGACAGCCCCTAGGAGCTGATGAGATAATTTAGGAGCAAGAGTGTAGATAGAAAACAAGAGGGTATAGGACAGAGTCTTCGGAAATACCCATAGTTAAAGGGCATGATGTGAGTAATGAACTTGTACAAGAGACTTAAAATGCCAAACTGGCCTGCTAGACTGGTCTTCCTCCTATTCTGTACACTTTTCTTGAGGCATCTGGTGTTGTAGTGGAGTTTACTTGCTCAAGGAATTCAAATTTAGCCTCTGACATTTAGTGGCTGTGTGCAAGTTGCTTAACCTCTGTTAGCCTCAGTTTTCTCATCTATAAAATGGGGATGATTATAGCACCTACTCTGGGAATGTTGTTTTGAGAGTTAAATGAGTTCTTATTGGTAAAGTATTTAGCACAGTGCTTGACACATATTAAAAATTATATAAATGTTATCTCCCAAATATGGGTAGATAAGTAGGAGGAGAACCACAATGGGGCAGTGTCATGTACACCCAGAAATCCAGAGATGAATGAGTATGCAGGAGGAGGAACAAGAAGAGGTCCAAAGTGCTGAATGTAGTATTAGATTGAGAAGGATGAGAGAAGACCACCAGATTTTGAAATTGAGGATCGTTAGAGACTTTGGTGAGAGCAGTTTCAGTTGAGTGGTAAAATTGGAAACCAGATTGCAATGGGTGAAGGAGTAAAAGGAGAAGAAGTGCAAGCAGCAAATCTAGATAGTTTTCAGTTTGACTGAAAAGGGGAAGAAAAACACTTAAGGCGCTGGCTTGGAGAGAATGGTAGAATCTAATGAAGGGTTTTTAAGATGTGGACGTATTCGAAGGCAGTAGGGAAGAAACTAGTAAATAGGGAGAGGCTGAAGGTTAGAGGGATGATGGAGTTGACAGTTTGCTAGAATAAATGAGAAGGCAGGAGAGAGGCCATCTCGTTGTCAGAAACTGAGGAAAAGGAATATCGTGGGGGGTGACATCAAAGGGTTTTAAGATAAAGAACACAGAGGAATAGGGAGCTACCAAGAGCTAGAAAGTTAAGAAATTCTGCCATGTTCTTCCTTTTGTATTCTGTCTCTGCACGTTATAAAGGGATTTCATTGGCTGAATGCTATGTAAAACATTCCAATATTATTATCATATGATTTTTACGATTTATTTGCAGCAACTGATTTTTCACTGCTAATTTTCAGATTAGGCCTGAATCACTTCCTAATTCCTTGGTTTTTTATTTTCACAGACTAATCATTTTCATACTGTATGTTACAGTGTACTATGGTGGATAGAAAGCCAGCCTTGAAGCCAGGAAGAGCTAACCTCAAATCCTCCCTTTGACACATTCTGGTTGTGTGACCCTGGACAAGTCACTTCATTTTTCAGAGTTCTAGGCAACTCTCTTAAGATAATAAATTTCATAGAAATGCCAAATTGCATTGGAGGAAGGAGTTTCCTCACCTGAGACTTCCCCGTATCAGTGAAATCACACATTTGGTGCTTGTCCTTATATTGGATTAGGTTCCTAGTTGCCATGTCTTCATACAGTAGTTGTCACATATCCTTCCAAGGAAATTTTTCCTTTTAAAAATTGATGGGACCAGGTGTTCTGCCAGACTGATGCTGGTGGATTGCTTTAAGTTCTGGGTAAGTTGGTCCATCAGATAAGTTCTGGTGGATAAATTAAGTTTTTAGCAAAAGGGCAAAAAGGTATTGGATTAGGTATTTTAGCTAAGTTCGGCACCAGCACTGTGAACACTGTTTAAGGTGGGGCAAAACTGTCCCAGGTCAGAGATGGAGCCGGTCAAAGTTTCTGTGCTGATTATGGTCCCAGCCACTATACTTCTAACTTAGGTGTGATAGGGAGGTATTGCCTTTAAAAAAAAAGAAAGAAAGAAAAGAAAAGAAAAATGTATTCAGTTTGTCCCTGTTAATCTGAGCTGTAGAAGAAAACTGTAATTATATTTGTGAAGGTGGTGATTTCATTTTATCTTTGCCTAAATATTGTTCATATTGATTTTGAATTTTCAAAAATCATCTTTTCAATTTTAGATACCTGAAATGTTATTCAATGAAATATCCAGTGAAGAAAAGTCTAATGGAAAAAAAAGAAGAGAAGAAAAGAAAAGACCCATTGGTAATATTTCAGAAAAAGTCATCAAAATCTGATTTGGAGACTAGAAAAGTGAAAAATTAAAATAAGTAATCTCAAACTTAATAGCATATCCTAAATGTATAAATCAACTATACTTCTTTAACTACATTTTAAAAGCATTCATTTAAAAACTAAATTATTTTGGTTGTACATAGGACATAGAAACAAAAAACATCTAAGACCTTCAAATTAGTTTATTATCAGTGGTCTCTATAGTATTTTCTCATTTTCAGTGTATTGTAGAGTAGAGTTTGGCTTATCCTCAGGTGTCTTACAGGAAAACTTAGCTACTTTCTACAGAACAGCCTTTTGACCATCCTCCTCGCATGAGAAAGACTGGGAAAGAATCTGGGTATTCTCTCTGAGGAGGATTTCAAAGTCAATGATTGCTGTTTTTAATCAAACAAAATGACTGCTTTTTCCTATATCTCTTTTATACCCTCACCTTTGCCTGTGTTGAACAATTAGTCAAAACCATTTATTAGTGTCTCCCACATTGCAGGCACTGTGCCTGTGTGGGGATAAAGAGACAAAAATGGAACAGTGCTTGATCTCAAGGAACTTATATTCTATTGGGGGAGATAGAGTGCACATAAGTACATACAATATATATATATATATATATATATATATATATATATATATATATATATATAAAAGATGATTTTGGAGGGTAAGTGCTAGCAGCTGGAGGAACATGAAAGGTTTCATAGAGGATGTGGTATTTGAATGGAGCATTGAAGGAAATTGGGTTTTAAAAGGTAGAGTTGCATGCATGAAGATAGGAGATGGAGAGCCAAGTTTGCAGAATAACAAGGAGGCTAACTTGCTGTACTAAAGAATTCAATAGGAGTGGTGAGGTGGTGCAGTGAATAGAGCCCTGGCTCTGGAGTCGGGAGGACCTGAGTTCAAATCCAGCCTCAGACACTTAACACAAAACTAGCTGCGTGACCTTGGGCAAGTCACTTAACCTCAATTGCCCTGTCTTCCCCCTCCAAAAAGCAAAAAAAAAAAAAAGTTCAGTAATGGGATTAATACATAAAATAAGTCTGAAAAGTTAGGGTGGAGGCAGGTTTTGGATCTCAAAGTAACAAGTAGTCACAGGAATTCATTGAACAGGGTTGTGACTTGGTTGGAATTGTATTTTAGCACCATTACTTTTGGCAGTTATATAGAAGACAGATGGGAGAGAGGATAGATGAGGCAAGGAGAGAAATTAGAAGACTTTTAAAATGATCCAGATGAGAAGTGAGAAGGGCCTTAAATAAGGTAAAGACTATATGTTGGCAAGAAAGGGATAGGAGAGATGTAGAGAAGAACTGAGAAGATTTAGCAATTGATTGGATATTGTGGAATGAGGGAGTATGTGTTCTTTTTTGGTACTGCGTACCTGAAAGCTATCATTATTTCCTCCTTTCACTTATACTAGAAAATAAATGAAACTACACAAGGAAGATAGAATTGAGACCAGTATACTGAACTAATTTGATGTTTGGTGATGAGAAAATAAGAGTCAAATATATCTATGTCTTTGTGTCTGTCTCTCTGTCTCTGTCTCTCTTTCTAGCTAACTATCTATTGAACCCATTATACATTTATCTAAGTTAATAGTATGAAAATTGGGCTCCCAGTAAAAAAATAATTATAAATTGATTTATTTAATGCTTAATGAATCATGTGGGTATTATTTTTCAACAGTGCTCTTCTGTGTTTAAAAATCTTGTTGTGTACTTTAAAGAAAAGAACAAAATCATCTATGTGCAATGTTAAACATTTTGAACTAATTTATTTTTTATTAATGGTGTTAGTAGAAAAAACACGGGTGTTTTAATCAGGAAATTTAGGTTCAGGTCAAAGCTTTGCTGCTTGCTCCTGGAGAGATCATGAGTAAATCACTTCCTCGTTTTAAAAAATCTATAAAATTAGGGGTTTGAACTAGATGTTTTTTCTTCTTCTCTTCCAGATTTAGATCATATAATCTTATGATCCTATATTAGCAACTGAGAAGAGTTTTTTTAAGATTTTTTTTTTTGGATTCATGATGGTGCATTACACAGTACTCTTACTTAAAAAGTTTGGGATTTTGTGAAGAAAGCACTTTGTATACTTCAAAATGTTATACAAACATGAGCTGTTGTTATTTATTGATACATTGTAGAGCTAATCTAAAATGCAAACGTCATAACTGCATTATTGCATTTAATATGTTTGTATGTGTTCATTGATAAAAGTTATGTAGTGAGTATAAGAAAGATGTAACAAGGTTATGGGAAAGAAAATTTATGTATGGATTCATTTAGGTGTATTTTCCTCTTGGAGAAAATTCTTGTTTTATCCTTAAAGTATAAACATTCATTATAATAACCAACATGCAATTCTTGGCAAACGTGTTTTGATGATATGGTAAACTAACTGCAAAATGCAGTTGTTGTGTGCTGGTATAATGTTAATTTTTAAAAAATTTCTTTTTTTTTAAATTTAGGGGATCCTGATTTTCTAAAATCTTTTTTGGCTATTCATGAGACTTGTAAAGTATATGGAGCTACACCAAGCCGATACATGACCTTTTTACGGGTATACTCTGCCATCAATAGTAGCAAGAAAACTGAGTTGTTAAAAAGACAAAGTCATTTGCAGGTGAATAATTAGTAACATCTTATTATATTTATTTTGGACATAAGAACTTAGAATATATTTATCGATAAAATTGGAAGATCAAGTAAACTACTTTGACAGTTGAGTATTTAATATTTTCACAGTAGACGTAACATTGCATGGAATGAATTATTTTTTGTGTAACTGGTATGCTGAATTGTACATACACACATAATGTATATGCTGCTAGTTAATATTCAAACTCATTTTATATTTTTTTCAATGAAAGAACATTTACTCTATTTGGCCACTGTGTGGTGATCTTGGGCTTTATAGATGGATATTTCTGAGGAACTCAAATGCCTTCTTCTTGACTAATTATCATCTAGTTATATAACAAACAATGTTATCGGTAATGTTTACAAATAAACTTTTTATTTACAATCATTTAAATAATTTGGTAGTTGATCTGTAATAATTTGATACTCTTCTGGGTTATCTTTTCAAGAAAACAAACTTACAGGCACCTTTCATTGCTTAGATTGTTCTTATTTCTCAAATTGTGTAGCCACAAAAGGAACTGATTTCTAGTGTCCTTTGAAGCAGCTTAGGAGTTTCTTTCTTTTATATCCTCAGACTATATCTTTATCTCCAAAGCTCTAGATATGCTTGTTATGGAAACAAGCCAGAGTTTATTTCTGGGCTAGTTAATACTTGATTTCTAAGGAAACTTAAGCCTCCTAGGTATAGAAGAGTTAATTTTATGATCTTAGCTCTCCAAGAGCTTACTTTCATTTTTTCCGTACATTTCCATTTCTCCATCCATCAACAAGCATTTATTAAACTGCTACCTTATGATTGGCACTGGGAATTTCAAGACAAAGAATGAAGCAATTCCTGTCCTCAAGGACCTTGTGTTCCTTTGTCTTACAATTAGCATTTATACAGGGCTAAATTTAAGTTTCTAAGTTCAAACCCTATGTATATTTTCTGCCTGATCACTGATGGAATCACATGCAATGGAAATGATCAGTTTTCCTTTAGTGTTGGGCATTGTGATCTGTTGCTTCAACTACAGGGCTTCTGTAAGAGAATTAGGCAGCCTAGTAAATGCTGAATGCATTAAGTCCTTTCATTTTATAAATTTAAGGGAAGGCCACGTGGTATAACTGGAGATACCTAAGGGAACCTGGAGAGTAAAGTAAGAACAGAGGGATGAATGGGGCAGCAGCACCTCTCAACTATGGCAGCCCAACAGTGCTCTCCACTTAAGTGGGCTTGAGCCCTACAAGAGGGCTCAATTTTGAGCACAGCAGACTTGATGCTGTGACAAGAGGGAATACTTTACAGTCTTTTTGACCATGTGGGAATCTCCTTTTGTAGCATTGTTACTCCAAACTCTCCTGGGTCAGTCTTTACTACATACTTCTGGGTAACTCTGTTAAGGAAGTTCAGGGAGCAGGGCAGATTCTGTTATTTTATAGGGAGATTAAGAGTCCTTCTTAGGTGGGCCTGAATGTCCTTCTGTTTTTCCACCCTCCCTTTTTTCCCTTCCCTCTTCCAGGAGGAAGGTAGGGAGGCACTGATAGAAAATTGACCATTTCTAGGTTAGAATAGAAGATTCCAAATATTCAAACTTCTAGAGAAATGGCAAGACAGAAAGGAGGGATAACAAGTTAGGAGAATAGTGTGTGCATAGGGTATAGATAGGTTTATTCGATATAGAAATATTGGATTCCCCAGGGCTGAGCTTTTTCCTGGCTAAGACAGTATTTCCTGTCTTTTTCCATTATCTTCTCCCTTCTATCTGTTCTTAGATTCAGTAAAGGTTGATTATCATAGATTAGCATTCCTGTTCTTCAGGAAATCCTAACCTATTAATTCCATTTTTCAAAAGAGATTTTTATTTCATATCCGATTTTTCTAAAAACTCTTTGCATTCTTTCTGAACTTTTGTTTGTATACTTTTGAAAACATTAATTACCATAGTTTTTTTTAATGATTATGAATAGAAATGAAGTAAAAATTTTTGTCAGAACAAGAGCTAATGTTGTATGAAGATAGCTTTTAAAATTGAAACTATTAATTTAGCTTTATTTGTGATTTGGTAAAATTCCTTCATTTCTTGGTGTTCCCAACTAATATTTAATTTTATTTTTATAGGCTGGTGTGTCTAAACTTAATGAAGCTAAAGCTCTTGTGGATGAACTGAATAGGAAAGCTGGAGAGCAAAGCATATTACTTAAAACCAAGCAAGATGAAGCAGATGCTGCCCTCCAAGAAATCACAGTGTCAATGCAGGTAATACTTAGTGTGAATACAAAAGTCCAAAGAAAGAACATTCACTATGTGATTTTTAATGCAACATTCATTATAGAATGCTGTTTGGATCAAAACTTTGGATCTAAAAAAGCAACAAAACTTCCAGTGCCGTCTATTGGAGCATTCCTTCTAAGCTGACATTAAGTCCTCGATGGCTTCTCTTTGGGTACACTCATACAGCCAGTTCTGAATCTAGTTAATTATCTGGTTCATATCTTTCCATCTTTTCTCCAAGAATATCATGAGAAGAACCTTTGTTAAATACTTTGCTAAAATTGTTTACTATGTTCAGAGCATTCTCCTGACCTATTAGTTTAGGAACTGTGCCAAAAAAGAGAAAAAAGGTTAGTCTAGTATGGTCTATGCTTGACAAGTGAATGAATAAATAAATGGGTGCATGGAAAATGGGTGCATGAAATAAATGAAGGAAGGAAGGAAGGAAAACATTTATTGGTTACTACTTTGTGCTAAGCACTGGGCTAGACCAATCCATTCTGAGTCTTTGTCATTACTACTTCCTTTTGTATTCTACAGTTTATGTATCCTGATGAAATTTATCCAGTCAGTTAATAACTAGCATTTATTAAGCACTGATTGTGTTAGGTGTTCTGGGTATATAAAAACAGAATTGGAAGAGTGATCAAGGAGCTTATATGTGGGGAGATAGAATATATACATAAATATGTATATACACATATACACTTATGTATGTGTGTGTGTGTGTATCTGTGTATAAATGTATATATCAATCCTTAAGTCAGTTAACAAATAGTAATCTTTAAGTGCCTACTGTGTGCTAGGCACTTTACAAGTGAAAAGAATGAAACTATATAGGGGGGAAGAAAATAATGTATAATAAAGTTGGAAAGGTAGGTTGGTTATTTCACTAGGTTATGGAGGTCTTTAAAATATAAACATTGTATTTTAGCCTAGAGGCACTAGAGAGCTGTCAAATTTTATTATGAAGAACAGTGACATGGTCAGACTTTAGAAAAATCACTTTTACTATTTCTTAATATTTATTACTGTCCCTGCTTACCTATCTTCTTTCTTTTGAATGAGATATACCCATCCATATTCAAAATTCTATCTAGTCAATCCCTTGTCAAACTTTATTTGGTAACATAAGAAATTCATTGAAATGTAGGTTACAAACCTTTGTTATGTATACGGTTATAAACATTTGTTATGGAAGTTTTTAGGACATAGAAATTAATGTTAGTTGGGAAGATTAGAATTTTTTTATGGAAGAAAGGACATTTGAACTGGATAGTTCAGAACCTAGATAGATAGGCAGAATTTCAGTAGACAAAAGGAAGTAAATTCTGGCTGGAGAAAACATCACATGTACAGAAGCCAGAAGCTAGGGCATATTCACAGAAGAGTATGAATGAAATATAAGCTTTGTAAGCTTAAATAGTGGGAAATTTTAGAGTTGGAGCCATATTGTAGAAGGCTTTAAGTGGCATACTACAGACTTTTCCAAGAGTTAATTTTTAAAAAATATTTTCATTGATTCTCTGATTTAGAGTAGAATAAAATACAAATTAATTCTTTATGTATGCTAGTATTTTATACCCAGTGCCTTTTACATTTCTATTTCTTATTCACATATAGAGACATAGAACATGCAGTTATTCAATAAATCCCTTAATATAGAATATGTAAATGTCTGTTTTATTAGAAATTTTATTATTTATTTTTATTTGGAATGACAACGTATGGTTGGTGTTTGTGTTTTTAGCTAATATTTTTCTTAAAAATAGAACCTTCAGCTTTTAAAATTAGGATACAAAGTATAGCATGTTGCTTATGTCATTTTTTTACATGCTTTTTCAACTTATGCTGTAAGAATTTAAGTGTGGTTGGTTTGATTTTAACTCTGCATTAATTGCTGATCATAAAATTAATCATAAAAACAGCTGTTTAAAGGCAGATTTATCTTGAAGATTTCCTAAACGTGGAAAATTAATACAAATTTAAAAATCTGATTGTTAATTAAAAATGGATTTTTCCTGTAGGATGCCAGTGAGCAGAAGACAGAACTAGAAAGACTTAAGCACAGAATAGCAGAAGAAGTCATTAAGATTGAGGAAAGAAAAAGTAAAATTGATGAAGAACTGAAAGAAGTACAGGTAAGATCCTTTTCTTAAAAGATTTCGTTGATTTTCTTACAACTATTTTTTTAAACTATGATTTAATTGGCATAGGGGACTCCACAGTGAAGGAGACTTCCTCTATCCTTGCAGGTGGGAACCTGTTTTGCATTTTATAGTTTTGGGGGTCTTTATTTGGGGGTACAAAGAGATGGAGTTACTTGTTCACTGGAGAGCACACAGTGAGAATGTGTAAGAAACAGGACCTGGACACAGATCCTAAGGCCAGCCCTTTATCTACTAGCCACACTGATCCTCTTTAGTAAAGGCATTAGATAATCATTTGTAATTTGATATAGCCAGCATCTGTTAAATAATATATACCTTAATATATGTGCTACAAAGTCTTAAAGTCTCAACATTTTATCAAAGGTGCATTATCAAACATGACCCTTTCTAATTTGAGAAAATAATTTATATGAAAGAAATATGAAGGAATATTGGCAAAAGAAATTATGCTAGCTCTATACTAGTATATATATGTGTATATACACACACATATTTATATGTATATATATATATACAAGTTATGTACTAGTTATATACTATCTATATACAATATGTAGCACAAATATACTACTCCGTCTATGTGTGTGCATGTGTATATATATCCATATATGTAAGTTTATGTATTAGCTAAATGTTCCTTTCGTGTTTGCAAATCACTATAGATATCTCACTTGATCCTTATAACAGCCTTGGGAAAGATTAAGCTACTTGGCTAGGGTCAGAGAAGCCTGTAATAAGGCTGGATCTGGGGCTGAATTTGAGCACAGCTTTGTGTCACCTGCCAGTATTGTTATTGATAGTTCCAAAATTTAAAAACAAAATGAAATAAAGCTTTTAATTTACTTAAAAAAAATCTTACTTAGCTTAACACATATTAAAGATGGTGAATTTTTTTTTTTAATCACAGGAAAATTTTAAAGTCAAAATAAATGTGATATTCTTGGCACCTCCAGATTTTGAGAAAATCCCCCAATTTTAATTTTTTTTAGGAATATTTATTATTTTTAAAAGGCAGTTAATTGTCATATATCCAGGATACTTCATCTGTCTTAAAGACAGTCAAAAAGCATTTATTACGTTTCTGCTATGTACCAAGCGCTGTGCTATTGTGCTGAGAATACAAGTACAAAAAATGTAATTATTCCTACTCACAAGGAGCTTACATTCTAATAGGAGAGAGAAAAAGTATATAAACACATACAGAATAAATACAAATCATAGAAATAGTTTGAGACAAGGTAGTGGGGGAGGAGGATGCTATGGGGGAGATCAAGAAAGGCTTCATGAAGAAGGTAGCACTTTTGAGTATTTTCTTGAACGAAGGAAGGTATATCATTCCAAGATTGTGGGATGAGAAATGCAAAGGCATGGAGATAGGAGATGGAATCTTTGTGTTAGGAGCAGAGAGAAAACCAGTTTGGCTGGATCACATGGGCATGTTGTAAGGAGCATTTGTATATCAAGATGAGTTCGGGCCAAGTTGTGAAGATATTTAAAAGCTAAAAATTGGAACTTTTTAAAATTCTAGAGACAATAGAAAACCACTGGAGTTCATTAAGTAGAGGAGATACACTTAAGAAAAATTACTTTGACATCAGTATGTGGGATAGATTAGAGCAGGAAGAACCTTGAGGCAGAGAAACCCTATGAGTAGGCAGTTGCAATAATACAGGAGGGCGTAATGAGGGTGTAATGAGGACCTGTAGCTGTGAGTAGAGAGAAGGGATAACATGCAAGAGATAGTGTGAAGGTAGAAATGACAAGATTTGGCAAGTGATTGGATATGTGAGGTGAAGGGAGAATTATTAGTTGAGAATAATGACAAAGTTGATATTAACTTGGGAGAATAGGAGACAGAATTAGAGAAAAGATCATCAATTATATGAGATTAAGTTGGTTCATTATGTGAATCTAGAATCTAGAAATATACAGGCATCAAAATGACTTTTCCCATACGTTATATAGTTATTCAGTTATAAATAAATGTAATTTTCATTATTTGGCATGGGCTTCCCTGAATATTACAGACTCACTTCAAGCCAAATTAAATTTTCCTGACTAATGCAGTTGGAGTGATGATATTTTTATAATGTCCATTTGACCATTTTGTATTCTGTTTAGATAACAAATTTTCATTTTTGTTTTATTATTTTATTTACAAAATATTTCTTATGCACCTGTGTGCAAGAAATTATGCTGAACGTAGATGGAAAATATAATTCAAAAAAGCAACTATACCTCCTCTCAGGGAGTTTACAGTTGAGGAAGGGAAGATAAAACAAGTTACAGAAATGACTGTAATATAAAAGAAAGTGTGATAGATTCACAAAATAAATATAAGCAAAATAAAGTTTAGAGGAAGAAGGAAAAAAAGTTGAAGTTGAAGTACTCTTTTATACTAGTTTGGTAAAAATAAAAAGTATGAAACACAAATGAAAATTTTTATTGTTTAAAATGAACAATGTGCTTTTTTATCCTGATTTTATTAGCCGCTGGTTAATGAAGCTAAATTAGCTGTTGGAAATATAAAACCAGAATCCCTTTCAGAGATCCGCTCATTAAGAATGCCACCTGATGTCATCAGAGACATCCTTGAAGGAGTCTTAAGATTGATGGGAATCTTTGATACATCTTGGGTGAGCATGAAAAGGTGAGCTTTGGGATTCAGGGTATTGGATGGGCACTTAGAGATTATCAGTGAATTTACTTATAAAATGAAGTAGCTATTCTTCATCATCATCATCATCATCATCATCATCATCATCATCATCATCTTAACTAGCATTTATAGAGTTAATGTTTGCAGAGTACTTTACAAATCCTTTATCCTCACAACAGCCCTGAGACACAGGTGCTATTACTTTCCTCATTTAGGAGATGAGGAAATGGAGGCAGGAAGAGATGAAGTGACTTGCCCAGGGTCACATAGCTGGTAAGTGTCTGAGACTGGATATGAACTCAGTTCTTCCTGACCCAGCACTCTCTCTATACGGATTGGGCCTTCTAGCTGCCTCCAAGGCATCCTCTAGTTCTAAATCCTGTGGCGTAGGTCAACCCAGTTACAGTTAGGTGTACACACACACACAGAGGAATATATAATATATTCTTATATGTATATAGGAATATATGTGTGTTATATATATAACCTATATATTTCTATATCCACACACATATATTACGTATCTATTCCTATATATGTCCCCTACATAAACATGTACATATATATGTATACACACATGTTTATATGTGTGAGTGTGTGTGTGTATGAAAATGAAGCTCAGAGGCATTAAGTGACTTGCCTAGTCACATAGGTCATACAGTAGTAGAATGGTAATGACTTTTGCTCTCCTGTTAGCTGTATAGATACTGTAAAGGTTGCCTGTGTTTTAAAATAGTATTTTCTACCTTACTTACTTCATAACAAGATGGTCAAGAGACTTCTCAAATTTACATGTAGACTAGTCTAGTAATTTAGGAACTTTATATTTTGTTAAGTTTACTTTTTATCAGAAAAACAAAACTTTTATTTAACTTTCCTTTATCTGTTTATTTCTTTTATGCAGTTAAGTTATAAAATGTAAATGCATTAGTTAGATTGATTTATTTATAATCACATTTATAGTTTCCTTGCTAAAAGAGGTGTGAGAGAAGATATTGCAACTTTTGATGCTCGAAACATTCCAAGGGAAATAAGAGAAAGCGTTGAAGAGCTTCTGTTTAAAAACAAAGCATCTTTTGACCCAAAGGTAATTTTTAAAAACATTATTCTAAGATTTTTTTCTATATCATTATATATATGACTATTTGATTATTTTGGAAGACCACCCCTAAATCTGGGCATCCAGGTTAAAGCCCCCAGTTCCTGATATTCCAACAGGATGATCACCAAAAAGTTTCATTCTGTATTGCTTGCAGGCCTGCCAAATCCTATGATTAAACAGAGCAAGTAACTACCTCAAAAGTTCATGCCACAGGCTTGCTGCCTTTCTGTATCTCCAGAGGTCATTTTCCATAAAGCAGTCAACTCTGTTTTGTTTTAAATGTCCTGATGAAGCATGACATTAAGTTGTTTAAAGTACCTGCCTTTACATTAAAAAGTTCTGAGCAATTCAACTCCCAGCCCTTCATTTTCTGTCATTGCCTGGCTCTTAAAAGGTACAGGAAAAAAGCAAACCCAAGCTGTGCTAATCATGGCTTACATTTGCTTAGAGATGACAGTTAAATCTGGGGAGTTTATTAGATCACCAAGGAAGTGAATAAAAAGAGAGGTGAATCCAGGGTGGTGCTTTGAGGTATGCCTATAAGCAATAGGCATGGGAAGGAGAATGAACCGGGAAAGATGTAAGAATAAAAGGTGAGACTGGTAGGTGAGAACTAGGCCACTGAGGAAGAAGACGGCACCATATAGTTTTCTGTGTAGGTGACCCTTCTGGCTTGCTAATTATATTTGGTTCAGCTGTTTTAAATGAGCTACTTATTGGAGTGGGGAAAAATTACATGAATAAAGAAAAATTCAAAAGATACACTAAGCCATTTCTGAGATTAGTTGTAATTAAATTTGTAGGTAAACAAATCTTTAACAAATTTATATACATATCTGTGCATTCTTGATAGAAATGATTTGAACACAAAACATAGTCTATACTCTCTTCTTTTAAAAATTTGTTTAGTTTAATTCTAGCCATAGACCAAAAGAATTCATTGATATTGTTTAAATACTTAAGAAAATGATATGACATTATATTAGAATATAATGGATTTTGCAGAATGCTAAACGTGCCAGTACTGCAGCTGCTCCCCTGGCTGCTTGGGTCAAAGCCAATGTCCAGTATTCACACGTACTAGAACGAATTCAGCCTTTGGAAACAGAACAAGCGGGATTAGAAGCGTAAGTTAAAAAAAAAAAAAAAAGATAAATTTTCAAATATTGCAACCTTTGCTTTTTTTCATCATAATAATGAATCAACAGCATGCCTTCTTACTCTCATATGGATGTGGTTCATAGACATTTTCAGTATTTTAAAGAAATAGAAATCAAGTAAGGTGTATATGTATGTGTGTATGTGTGTGTATATAGTTAGCTAGATAGAAATAGCTGTACATCACAAAACACTTTATTTGATACACACACATACACACACACATACACACATACACATATTACATCTCTAATCCAATGTATACTGTATTATAGTCTTTCTCCTTTTCCTGTGGTGATAGGACATCAGGTCATTGTGAAACTGTCAGTGTAGAGATGTTTATGGCTTTCCTTTGTGATTTTGTGTCTTCCTCTTTGAGAATCCAGGTAACTTTTGTATAATCCTAATCCTAAACTGCTTAGATGGATAGAGATTTTGGTACATCAAGAGCATGGTCCCTGGACATGTATTAATTACAGTTTACCATTAATTAGTAATTTCCTCTTTCCATATCTATTAACAGATATTAACAAATTTCTTGTAATATTGGCTAAATAGCTGAGTAGTTATATGCAAAAATAAAACAGACTTTTTATAATTAGTGGTTAGAATTTTGGAATTTCAGTTGTATTGTACAAAATAAAATTATATCACAATGAAAGTAGTGAAAATTTATAAAATGTTTGGTGTAGTATTCTGGAAGTTCTGCAGTCTAGAACAAAATTGTTTAATGTTAATAAATCACAAATGTTAGATCATTTTACCACATAACGTAAGTTTACTTTTCAAGCTACTTATGCCTTGTCAAGAGTATTTTAAGCAGAAATACTTGTATAAAATTAAGTTGTGTTTTAGGAATCTGAAAAAAACTGAAGACAGAAAAAAGAAACTGGAAGACTTACTTAACTCTGTTGGTCAGAAAGTGTCGGAGTTGAAAGATAAGTAAGTTAATATTTGGAAACACGGTTTTGAATATTGTTAACATTTGAATGTTTAAGTAAAATCTCATCGAAGCCTGTAATTATAACAGTTTTTCCCCATGATGTTTTCATTCAAAAACTGAGATTGACATGGAGAATTCCATCAGCATCTGGTTTCTCTTTTTTTCTATCACTCTTTATTAAGAGCAAATGAATATTTTAGTTTAGCTTTCCTTTTATAAATGTGTGTATTCTGGTGTGTTTTTGAGAGAGTGGGAGGGAGAAGAATTCAGTTTAAAATGATTAAATGGTAATATCAACATTGAGGATTCATTTTCCTTTGAAAATTCAGTTAGGGTTTAGGGTTTAGTTACTTTTGGTCCCAGTGAAAAACCATGCTGTTACTGTAGCTACATCTGCTTCATTATCTCCCCAAAGTATTCTTAATGTCTTACATCCTTAAAGAAGATGCCCAGATGCTGTTTGGTATTCATTTCATTTAACTTTGTTCATCCTAGCACAGAAAAACACTTTCTGTTTGTGGGAAAGGCTCTTCCTAAAGGAAGAATAAATGATTGTTCCTTTTAAAGCTTAACATGTGTGTCTTCCAAGGGCTGTGATTACTATTAAAACAAAAGAGAAAAACATTATTTGGAAACTATTAGAAGTGTAGAAAATATTTTATTTCTGAAATTTAGGAGGATGTGGTTACAGAATAAATACAGATTTTTTTAAGTCCAATATTCTTTTCAAGGTTAGGGATAACTTTTGTGAAATCCTAGGAAAAGATTTGATACAAGCGCTATTTTTTCCCAAGGGAAGGAAGAAAAATGCATTAGATTTTTGAAAGAAATCTATCAAACCAAAGCAATACATTTCTTCATATTAAGATAATTTTATTCAAAACATTTCTAGTAAGATAACATTAGGGATAAGAAGCAGAAAAGAAATACTTAATTTTTTATTATCCTAAAACATTTTCTTTTTATGCATATGGAAAATCATTCACATCACTTTACGCTAAATACAGATAAGTCATATATTGCTGTATATATGATATATTAATATATACTGATATATCAAGAATATATCAGTCCATACTATATATAACATAATACTTTATGAGCACATTTGTTACTGTGATTTTGGATACTTTTTCAGAAAAATAATTTCACTGTCATTTTCAGGGGGAAATTGCATAAGTCTCAGAAGCAGAGATATTAATAGACATTTGATAATATTTAGTCAAATACTATGTTTCTTTTCATAATCTTGAGTTAAGGTTCCAGTTGAAGTTAATTGAATTCAGTTGTGTTTGTTGCTCTAGTTTTCTTATAACCCTAGAACAGTGCTTCTTAACCTTCCTAATGCCATGACCTTTTAATACAGTTCCTCATGTTGTGGTGACCCCCAACCATAAAATTATTTTCGTTGCTTCTTCATAACTGTAATTTTGCTACTGTTATGAATCATAATGTAAATATCTGATATGCAGGATGTATTTTCATTGTTACAAATTGAACATAATCCATAGGTTGAGAATCACTGACCTAGAAAGGTAAAAGAAAGCTAGGTAATATTGTGGAAAAGGCAGTCAGTTTCTGAATTGCATAGATTTTAAGGATGATACTGTTATTAATTTTTTCATCAATATTCAGAGAACATCTCTTTTATCTTAATTTTTTATTAACAAATCAATTATATCTAAAATTATATCTTAAAATATAGCTCAGTATACTAATATATTTCCTATCCTCTGCATATTTATCAGTGAAATAATCCATTAACAATTCAGTTTTTTAATTAAAGTCTAATCATTTTGCAGATTTCAGAGCCGAACTTCAGAAGCAGCTAAACTTGAATCAGAAGTAAGCAAAGCACAGGAAACAATTAAAGCTGCTGAGGTCTTAATTAATCAACTTGATAGAGAACACAAGAGATGGAATGCACAGGTTTGTTGGAAATAAAATCTCATGAAATTTCTTTTTAAATATGGGGATTATAATTATATTTGTTCAAAAGGAAGGAGAATATTAATCTACTCAGTTTTTTATATAATAATAATAATACATAGCAGAGGCAAAAAAACAAAAATGTTTTTCCGAGGAATTTTTCTGAATCTGCATTCCCCACAATAGCTCTGAAAGTGGTGCTCTGACTATACCTCTGCTATTTTCCTTCTATCACTCTGTTAATAAGCTTTTCAGGCCTTTACTAGCTTCTTAATATGGAATATTCTGTATTATGGAAATGTAGGCAAAGGGCATCTTTTATTAGTGAATTAGCAATGTCAAAACATTAGAAAACTGGTGTGGTAAATGGAGTATTTAGAACTTTGAGATTCAATTAAATGACACAATTTTATGTTTATTCAGTGCTTACTCCAGTGAAAGTACCCACCAAGTCCCTGGGTATTCAAAAACAAACCCAATGGTTTGTTTCCTCAAAAAACTTATACTGTCCGTATTGTGTGGACTGAATGTATACATAGATAATTGTAGTGTGGGCTTGCTGGGGCTAGAGAGAACTAGCAGTCTAGGGATGTGGGGTGAGGAAGGAAAAGCTTTATGGAGAAAGTAGAACCTGTTTTCATCTTGAAGGAAGATGAAGATTCCTAAAGGCAGAGATCATCAGAGAACACACACTAAGAATAGGAACAGAGCCTGCACATGCAGAGAAGTAGATAATGGAAGAGGGACTTCATAGAACAGCATAGGGGTAGGGGAGTGGGTTAATTTTGATGGAATGCAATGTGTGAAAGTGAGTAAAAGTGAAATAAGACTGGGAAGGATAGGTTGCAGGTAGATTATATAGATGTTTACATTCCAATCTGAGTTGTTTATATTTCATCTTAGAGTAAGTAGGGAGTCACAGAAAGTTTTTGGGAAGGGAAGCAAAATGGTCAGATGTGAGCTTAGGGTAAGTTATTTTGGCAGCTGGACTGGAGATGAGAAACAGGATAGAGGGAGACGAATTGGGAGCTGTTATAATAGTTTATGCCACAGATGATGGGGGCCTGAAATGTGGCAGTGGTCATGAGTATGGGGGGAAGAGGGTAGATGTGAGAGAGGCTGTAGGTAGGTTTACAATAAAAAAGGTTTGGAAACTTCCTGGATAAGAGAGAGGGTAAGGAATAGGAAAGGGTCAAGATGAGTTGTTGCCAGTAGGTGACTGTGAATTAGCTGCTTGAGTAGACAGAATAGCCACTTACTAAAGAAAGATAAAAATTAACACCAAACAAAACAGATGACTTGTAATGAAGTGAAAACAGCTCTCACCTAACCTATTTAAAAAGTTAAAGGAATGCATAAAAGAACACAGGACAACGTTACTTTGTCACTCCCCCTCAGCCTATCCCGCCACCCCCAGGCACATTTCATTAACCCTTGTTTCTCTCTATTATTTCTAGAGAGATAATATCACTCTCCCATTTAGTATTTAAAGGTGTTCAAACCTGGCCCTTTCATATCTCTTCAGCCTTTTTACCTCTTCTCTATACATTCTATGATTTAGCCATTTTGACTTGCCTACCTTTCCTTACATTCCATTCCATCTCTTATCTCTGTGCCCTCCATTTGCTGTCCCTCGTGCCTGAAATGTTCTTCCCTCTCACTTCTACCTCTTAGTTCTCCCTCTTCACCTCTGCCTGATTTCCTTGAGAATCAGGTTATACAGAAGGTTTTTCCTAGTCTGCCTAGCTGCTATTGCTTTTCCATCCAAGGTTGCTCTGTGTTTGCTTTGTATGTGTCTTGTAAATGCCTGTATAGTTACATGCTGTTTCTCCGTTAAAAAAATATAAACTTCTTGAGGGCAAAGATTGTTCTGCTTTTCTCTTTGTAGTTCTAGTTCTTATCACAGTTCCTGTCAGGTAGTTGGCACCATAAATTTTTGTTGATTGATCGATAATTATTTTCTTTAGAAGGTTAGCCAGTGTAAATCAGTCAACAGAAGAAGACCAAGAGTGTAGGAACCTCAACCAGACAATACTTGATCTTGCCAACCAGAGCTTGGCATCCTTCGATAGTGTTGTTCCGAATATAAACTCATTTGTAAAATCTTACAGAGGAGGATGGTAAGAGAACTTATTAACTGTGTCACCTCATAGAATACTGACATAGGTAGAGGAAGAACAAGTTTGAAGAAACAGATATGAAGACAAGTGACAAAAATTAAGACTTCTCCAATAAATTTTTTGTTAATAACAGCACTGCAGGTAGACTAACTTCTACAACAAAATATTTTGTTAATAACAGCATTACATGGAGACTAACATTACAGTCTCCAGTGTGCTGCGTGAGGAAGTAGAAGTTGCCTTAAACAGATATAAAGAACCGTTGCATTAGATCAGATATGTACTAGAAGTCTGTGCTGAACACAGCACAATTTTAGGCTGTTGAGGGATGCTGACTGTTAAAGGAAGTGGACTGGTCATGTCACCATAGTGAGGGATAATTAATGGCCAACAGGAGTTAATAGTAACTAACATTTATGTAATGCCCACTATGCACCACTAGGCTAAATGCTTTCTAATTATAGTCTCATCTAATCCTCACAACAACCCTGGGAAAGAGGTGCTATGGTTATCCCCATTTTCCAGACATGGAAAATGAAGCAAATAGAGGTTAAGTGATTTGCCCAGAGTCATAGAACTAAGTAAGTATCTGAGGCTGGATTTGACTTCAGGTCTTCCCGACCCCAGGCCTAGCATACTCTATCCATTTCATCACCTAACTTACCTTGCCAGCTGTATACAGAACTGGCACCTATATAATGATGCACTTTGTGGAGGGTTTGTAGGAGGACATGGTTTTTGTTCTGAATGAGACGGTCTGAGTTGATTGTGATTTTCTTCTTTTGGAGAGATTGACCAGGTTTATGAAAGATCAAGGAATCTTGGAAATGCTAAAGGTTCGTCCTTCCTCCCATCCCCTCCTTTGGCATGAAAAATGTTCATGATGATCTAAGGAGATTTCCCTTTAAACAAGCACGTCTACCGGTAGATTTGTACATAATTGGTTTTCCTATTTTCTGATACTAACTTACATGTCAACTGAAATAGACACAGTATGACATAGGTAGTTTGAGTTTCTGAATTTGTATTCATTAGCTTTTTCCATCAGCTAATTGCACTCAATTTTATATAAGAACACTTCTTAGCAAGATAGAGAATATTACTTAAATTAATGAGTATCTTTTTTAATAGAACTATAAACAGAAATGCAAGTACATTAATACAGCAGTCTAGACAGTAATAAGTGATGAACTTTTTGGCAGTTCATGAAAAATTACTAAAAATAGTTTTTCCATGCTTATGAATATTAGCCTGAATTTATTTTTTATTCATAATACATATTTTTTCAGGTTGCAGAGATAACAGAAGAATTAGCTACGCTTCCTAAAAGGGCTCAACTGGCTGCTGCTTTTATTACATATCTTTCTGCTGCTCCTGAGGGTCAGAGAAAAGCAAGTTTGGATGAATGGACAAAGGCAGCTGGTCTTGAAAGTGAGCTTTTGGTTGTCCTTAAGTTTGAAAAAATATTACATGTGAAAAAAATGTTCTTTTGATATCTTTTGTACTTAAAAAAATTTTTATTACATTTTTCCCCTTTCCATTGTATATCTGAATCCACATTGTATGGCATGTCATTATAATAGGATCCTATAATGTTGAATTGAGATTATTCAGTTATTTTTATCTTTATTTGTCTGATCCTTCTTTCTCAATCTCCTTTGCTATTTAATCATCCATATCTGTTCCCAGTTGTAAATGAAACAGAAGGTACTATCCTGGGCCCTCTTCTTTTGTTTTTCTCTTGGTGAACCATGGATCTAATTATCTCTGTGGAAATTATTTCCAGATCTCTGTGTTCAGCCTTAGTCTCTATTGAATATTAGTCTTATATCATCGACTACCTATATGACTTTTCAGTCTGGATGTCCTGTGAGTACATCAAACTCAGCAACATCCAAAACAGAACTCATTAGGTTTCCTTCAAAACCCATTCTTCCAAGCTTCCATATTTCTGTTGTGGGTTCTAACATCCTTATGTTTACTCACCCTGGAAATTATCTTTCATTCGCCATTCACACTCAGCCCATGTGTCCAGTAAGTTCCTAAATCTTCCATAACATAATTCACATTCCTTCCTTCCTTGCTGTTTACATGGCCACCATAATTAGTTCAGGTCCTTTTCACTTCTTGCGTGGACTTTTGCGGCCTCCTCCAAATTGCTTTTCCTAACTCAAGTCTTTTTGCTCTTTAGTTCATCTCCAAACAACTGTCAGTGTAACATTCTTTTTTTATTTTTATTTTTTAAATTTTATTTTAGTTTGCATCATTCATTTCCACGAGATTTTGAGTTACATATTTTCTACCCATCTTACCTCTACCCACCACCCCAAAACAGCCATCCCAGTGTATCCCTCCTCCCGAAATCTATTCTCTCTTATGTCTTCCCCCCTGACCCCTCTGACTTTTCGGTAGGGCAGGATGGATCTCCCAACCATGGTGCCTGTGTATCTCAAGTTCCAGTTGGATGTAGTTAATAATAATAACAATAATAATAATGATAGTAATTGCATATATATATATATATATAGATATAGATATAGATATATATTTTTAACATTTGATTATAGAACTTTAGATTCTAGATTCTTTCTCTTCTTCCGTCGTCACCCACCCCCACTGAAAGGACAAGCAATCAAATACAGGCTGAACATGTGAAATTACGCAGAACCTCTCCATAGTGAGCACACTATGAGAGTCTGATTACATGTCCCATTTTCCTATCCTGCCCCCCCCCAACAACTCTCCACCCTGTCCCTGTCCCTCTACAAAAATGTGAACATTCATCAGCCCTCCTCACCACCCTGCCCTCCCCTCCATCAT
>CM053588.1:124819409-124843023 GCA_028646515.1 Pseudochirops corinnae | reverse complement strand
TCTATTTTTTAGGGTGTTGATTTCTTCAGTCATACTGCTGACTCTCTTTTCATGATTTTCTTGCAACATTCTTATTTCTCTTCCCAATTTTTCTTCCACTTGTCTTATTTGGTTTTGAAAATCCTTCTTCAGCTCATCTCTAGCTTTAAGGCAATCTTCATGTTTATTGGAAGCCCCTGGTGGGGGAGCTCTGGTGTGCTGTCCTGCAGCTCTCTGCCTTGGTCCTTCTTTTCTTCAAAGAAGGAATCTAGGGTTTGGTTGCTGTTCTTACCCTGCTTCTTATGCTCATTTTTACTCATGGTTGGTCAGTCTGTGATTTTTTTTTTTAATAATCTCTGTGGGGCCCTGTTTCCAGAAGGGAAATCTCTATCCCAAATCGCTGGGGTCCTCCCGGCTGCCCTAGCTCTCAGGAAGGTGCTGTGTCCCTTTCCCACTTCCGGCTCACTGGATAAAGAAGACTCACAAGACCAAAGCCCAAGACTGCAATCTGGATCCAGGCCGCTCAACGCGAGAGCAGTTGGCCTCTGAACAATTCGCTTAGTTCCCCTGCAATCTGCAGGCCGAGGGCACAGAAGCTACAATGCGGAGGCGGGTGCAAAACCTCTGCCTTTAGCTTTCCCGCCCTGGAGGTGTTTTCGCCAGACCGCTTTTCTCCCAAGACCTCGCAAGCTCCACTGACCTAGTTCTGAACACTGCCGCAGCTGCCGCTAATCCGCTCACCCGAAGCTCCTCGGCTCCTCTCGTCCAGCCACCCCCGGGGCTCAGCCAGGGCTTCAGGCCAGGCTGGTTTCGGTTCTCAGTGCTGATATGGTTCCTCGCAGCCGAGCTGACTTTAGTGGAAAGTATATTTGTGTGCATTTTGGATTTCTAGGATTAGTTTAGAGTCATATTTTATGGGTATTTTGGGGTGGCTATGTGAGAGCTGTGATATGTTGCTGCTCCTACGCCGCCATCTTGGCTCCCAGTATAACATTCTTAAGGAAAATGATCAAATCACTCCCCTGCTCCATTCTATTGTACTATGCTAAGTGTTCTGCCCGAGCCTCCTGGGGAGAAAATAGAGATACCATTCTATTGGGAGCCAGTTTCCTGCTTTTGAGTAAGGGAGGAAAATTCCATTCAGTCCTGCCAGTCTAGTCTCTTGCATCTTTATAAAAGAGGAAAAACACCACCCTGTTGAGTACCAGACTCCTCCCTTTTAGGGGAGGGGAGGAAGGCCATTTCATCAAATCTCTAGCCTGGTCTCCATTCTTGGGGGTAAGAGAATTACAGTATTCCTTGAGCTCCAAGCTCAGTATGTCCAAAATGGTATTTATTAACTTTCATCAGAACCAACCCCCTTTCTTCTGTCCCCACCCCCCATCCCCAGCTTCCCTATTACTGTAGAGGATAACACCATCTCTCAGGCTTGCAACTTAGGAGTCATTTTGGACTCCTCACTCTATCTCAACCTCTATATCCAATCTATTCTCAAAGCCTGCTGATGTCACCTTTGCAACATCTCTCGAATACACTTTGTTCTCTTCTCTGCCACTGCCACTTTTCGAGGCAGGCTCTCATCATCTCATGCCTTGACAACTGCAGTAGCCTGTTAGTGAATCTTTCTGCTTCAGGTTTCTTCTGCCCACTCCAGTCCATCCTCCATTTAACCATTAAATTGATTTCCCTAAAATGCAAGTATGATCATGTTATCCTTCTACTCAGTTAACTCCCTGTTGCCTTCAGGAACAAATACAGAATCCTCTCTTTGGTATTCAGAGCCCTTGGGTCCTCTTATACCTTTCTGTTCTCCCAAACACATATTCTTTGATCCAGTGGCACTGTTCTCCTGCATTTTCCTTGAATAAGACTCTATTTCTCTGTTCCAGGCATTTTCTCTGTCCCCCATTCCTGGAATACTCTCCCTCCTCTGCCTCCTGACCTCTCTGGCCTTCCTTTAAGTCTCAACTAAAATCCCACCTTATACTGGAAGCCTTCCCCAACCCCTCTTAATTCTAGTACCTTCCCTCTGTTAATTATTTTTTATTTATCCAGTATGTATGTAGCTTGCTTTGTTTATATTTGTTTGCACATTATCTCCCCCATTAGATTGTAAGCTCCTTGTGGTCAGAGACTGTCTTTTGCCTTTTTTCATCCCTACATCTTCACACGGTGCCCACCACAAAGAAGGTGCTTAGTAAATGTTGAGTGATTGATCCAAGTACCTATCACCTCTTCTGTATTTTGTAAGGCCCTAAGAAGACTCTATTCTTAGGCCAGATTCCCATGGGCAATGAAAATCTATCTAAACTCATTGCTCACTGATTACCAAACTACTCCTTGATCATACCTTCTCTATCCCAGTGGCTTTGGACTTTTAGTGGTTATCATTCAAACACTATCCCCTGTTCTCCATTGCACAATCCCTTATTACTATTCCCCCTTAACCCAGTCCAACTCTACTTCCCACCCCATGTCTCACTCTGAAGTTTTCCTTTCCCACTCCTTCCATATTTTTGGTTCTCTCTTTGTTGATATAGCTTCCTGGGCCTCAACTCACTGATGAGGTAGAGGTGTTGGAATACTCTTTGTTCCTCATTGCTACCTCCTGGTTCTGCCTTTACACCAGTTCTCAGTAACCTTTTCTTCTTTGAGGTTCACTCAATCTATATCTACTTTGTCAGGTACCCTAATCTCACAGTTCCTTAATTTATTAATTTTACATTATTCATTCCTCCACCTCATTTAAGCCACATACAAAGATGGTCTTTCCTTTGATCTTGCTATTACCTACAAATACACCACTTCCATATTCATAAACTCTGAAATATCCTCATCTGATTACAGTGCCAAGTTTACCTTTGTAACTTCTTTCACATAGGTCTCCTTCTTTCCACCTACATTGCTACTATCCTGGTCTAAAACCCTTGCCACCTCCCATCTATATGATTGCATATACATGGTTGGTTTTATTCCTACTGTTGTCTCCTCACTCTAGTCCAGTGGTTCTCAACCTTCCTAATGCCGCGACCCTTTAATACTCGTATGTGGGTGTATCTGCATATGGGCAGACCTACCTGGAGATGGATAGAGGAGCGGTGTCTTGGTTCCTAAGGCCAACGGAAATATGTGTTTTCCAATGATCTTAGGCAACCCCTGTGAAAGGGTCGTTTGACCCCCAAAGGGTTTGCGACCTACAGGTTGAGAACCGCTGCTCTAGTCTATTGTTCACTCATTTGTTAAACTGGCCTTCTTAAAGCATAGGTCTGACCACAACTTCACTATTCGGTGAACTCCAGTATCTTCCTATCACTTACAGAATAAAATATAAAATCCTCACTTTGTCATTCAAAGCCCTTCGTAACCTGTTGTACAGACTCGACCATGTACTCTGCAATCCACTGACACTGTGTATGTAAGGAGAATTTTGTTACCCTTTTTAGAGTTTAGTTTCTCAGGATGCATGACCATGACAATCTCTAGTTTCCAGGTGTTAGATAATAGATCCTAGAATAGCACCAAGGATCCTAGATAGTAATTCCTAGAATCAGAGTGATAGATAGTCCTACTGAGACTGTGCTGTGAGATATGGGGTGATATGATATTTACTCTTCTTGTGCTGAATGATGATGTTGCTAAAAGTAACCTGTGAGGCTATTGCTGATACTATGCCTTCTTTGTCTGTTGCCCTATAAAGCAAAAGGGAAAGTGGGTCAGTGAGTGGGGAACCCATTTGGGATTTGAGGAAGATGTACCTGCCTCAACTGGCGCCATTGAGGCTTGAGGGGATTTAGAGGAGTGCACAAGCTGTGCCTGTCTCTATTGACCCCATCAAGATGTAGGGGTAGTTACTCCCCCTTCTTGCCCCTCCCTGCAAGAAGGATGATTAGGGAATGCTATAGGAGTTGGTGCTTCCATTATAGGCAACTCCCATTGAGAAGACTAGAATAAAGTAAGATTATTAACCCCTCTAAAGCTTTCTCCCTTCCTTCCTGTTGGACAAGATAAAGAATGAACCTGTTAGAGGCTGGAGTACAAGAACTCCAGTGCTTCCCATGTGTGATTTGTGAAATATGCTGACATCTTTGTTTTTCTTCATTTGTTAAGGTTAGCTGATGTGGTCACTTTCTACAAGAGGATCTCCCACCCACCTCATCCCCACCAGTTGCTAATATATCCTATGCAAAATTGCCTTGTATTTGTTTTGCATATAATTATTAACTTACATGCTGCCAGCTCTAATAGAATGCATGCTCTTTGAGAGCAAGGACTGATTACTTTTGTCTTTCTATCTTCGGTTCCTAGCACAGTATCTGACACACCGTAAGTGCTTAATAAATGCTAGTTGATTACTTTTTTGATTTCCCTGTAGTATCTATGGCAAAGGATAATTGTGAGGATCAAATGAGATGGCATAGCACTTTGCAGACCTTAAAGCATTACATCAGTGTCAGATACTATTAGATTATTAAATCCTCTAAGCGACTCAAATTTTATATATTTTTATGTGACCTTTAGTACTGCTAGCAAATGTAAGGTTCCCACCTTCTATATTGAAGATTGGAATTGGATTTCAGGAAACAGTTGATGACTATGCTTAGAGCTTTTTGAGAACAGAAATGTTTTGTACATAGGAATTTACAATCTTAATATGTATGATTCCTTTTGTGCTCTGCTGGGCTTCAAAATGCAGATTCAAAAAACTTATTTAATATCTTTAATATTTTTGCCTGATTATTTGCTCAGTAAGCAGTTATATTTTTAGAACTTTTGCATTCCTGTATTTAAGGTTGCTTTATTATCTTCTCAACTGTAGTATGAGGTAATTTTCATGAATTTTAATTGATACTTTTTAACTTTTCCAGAATTCGATTTGAGAAGGTTTCTTTGTACTGAGAGTGAGCAACTAATTTGGAAAAGTGAAGGCCTACCTTCAGATGATCTTTCAATAGAAAATGCTCTTGTTATTTTGCAGGTAATTAATTCATTTTGTTTTTCTTTAAAAGTATCTTCTAAGTTCCTGTATTGTAGGTCTTTTTCCCCTTCCATAGCCAATCCCACAAATTTTCTTTAGAGATTTTGTTTTCATTGTTAACATCTCAGTAAATAAAGTCCCTTCTAATCCCACTCCTGGGAGTAAAGGGCAAACAAATGAAGAAAACAAACTTGCAAGTGGATTTTATTATAAAGCCACTTATTTGTCAGACACTACTTTAAATTATTAAATGAATGGAACCAAAAAGCTTGTACCATTTTATGTGTTCATTTTCTTTGTATTGATATTTATAAATCTAAATGACCTTGTCCTCTTGATAATAAACAATTAAAAGTTGAATTTTCTAATAAATTTAAAGCTAAAAACATTCTGTGGCACAATAGATCCCATATTTCTTCTATCATGTCCTCTGTTAGTATCAGATATTATCTTTGATTTTTTTTTTTAAATCCCTAATTGCAGTTCTATTTTTTATATAATCACTCTTCCTTCCCTAAGCAGGCAGATGAGAGGAGGCAAATTTTGGGATTTTGACCAAAAAGGACAGTGAAAAGCCTGGGAACTGATACTTATAATGATGATTTTTCACATAGTATCTCTGTTTTTCTAAAAGTAGTTGTAAAATGAAAATTTAGTTACTTTGTTGAAAAAATACTAAAAATCATATGGCATTTTTAAACACCATGTGCAATATTAAGATGAACCAATCTTAAATTTTTTATCATTAACTGCTCTCCTTTGTCCAGGATAGATGAACTAGATAGGAGGAAGTTAATTCTCTGTAACAATTTCCTTCTTCTGAATGCACTTTTCCATTCCCCATTGTCAACCTGTGGTTTCTTCTCCTCTTCCTTTTGTCTTCTTTCCTGGCCTCCATTGCCCTCCAAGTTTAAAACCACCAGAGAGATGAGATAAAACAGCAGGGATAGGGAACCTGTGGCCTCAAGGCCACATGTGGCCCTCTAGGACCTCAAGTGTGGCCCTGTGATTCAATCTAAACTTCACAGAACAAATCTCTTTAATAAAAGGGATTTTTTCTGTAAAACTTGGACCCATGTAAGAAGGCCACACTTGAACATCTAGAGGGCCACATGTGGCCTCGAGGCCCCAGGTTCCCCACCCCGTCTAGTGATTTAAATACTTTCTGTTTGGTCACATGTAAATCTTGGAAGCTTTAAAGACCAGCCTCCATACAGATCCTTGTTTTGCATGTTTATCACTATTAGTTTGATTGACTATACTTTTAATTATTACAAATTATTTACAGAATATAACTTCCTTATTGCCAAATACACAATTTTACTTATATTCTGATTTTGATTCTTCTTTAGCTTGCATTCAACAAGCATTTCTCTCCAACATCATTCAGAATGAAAAGATAAATTCATTCCATACTAGAAAATTGTATGCTTTTTGATATCTGTTATTTGTTTCTGTACTATCCTTAAAGTATGATGAGTTCCTTTTCCTGTTTCAACAGTCCTAGAAAACACTTGTAATTTTAAGAAATTGCTTTTATGCACTCCCTTTGTTAACCCATAACAAAGTATATGAGATTAACCTGTAGAAAATGTTATTTGTTTGCTAGGATATAGAATAATTTGCTTTTATTATTTAATTACTAGGAACATATAACCTTGTAATTTGAATCACTTTGCTTCATGAAGACATAGATAATTTGAAAAAAATTTCTTATTTTAATTATATTGATCTAAGGCATCTAATATTTATTTTGTATTTATTACAATAAATGACTTTACGCCATTTGGTTACAGTTGTTCAACTTAACAATTTTGGGGAATTTGTTAAAGTGACAAGCTATTTTATTGATGTAAGTTTGCAGATGAATTAAGAGGAATTTCATTGAAATAAATTTCATCTTAATACCAATCTTGTCCTAAACCCTCGTCAAGAAGTGTTTTATACCATGCAGTAGGCAAGGCTATGGTAGTTAGACCAATAACAAACACCATAAATTCAGTTGTTACCATAAATTAGATATTTAATAAGAGACTAACTATGCTATATAAATCTAAGGTAATGCAGGGGAAATTTTGACTGAGAAGACATAGACAAGATTTTTAAAAAATTCTAAAAATTTTAAAAGTAAATTTTAAAATGCAGATCTTATAAGAGCAGAACATCACTTTGAAGGAATGGTACATAAGAATGATTTTGATGAAGTGGGAGGAAAAAAAATCAGAATGATGGGAAGTCAATCAAGACTTTTAAATCAAATAGGCATTTTTAGGCATAAACTTGCAAGTACTATATGAAATATTGAAAATGTTTTCTTTGTTGTATAAATAATTTTTACCTATTTTTGTTTTACTGCATCAGATCATTGCTTTGAAATCATGGGTAAGAATGATTTTTTTTTTTTAAACTCTAGTTGCTTTTGTGTTTAACCACAGATGTGGTAGATTTGATAACATGCTATTTAATAGTAGTAAGAAACTAGTTAAAAAAAATACTGTAGCATTCATGGAGTTACAAAGTTAATATGCTTGTATGAAAAGAGCTAACATTTCTATTAAGCCTTCAGGAATGAAGTTTGTGTGCATTATTGTTAGCAATATCAAGGAGCCAGATTCAGGTAGCATCACTATTGTTTGCAAATTTTTAATGATTAATTTATTTTTCTTTGTGTGTTCTGTGACTATATATCTGACACCCTTAAACCAGGAGTTCTATAATGTGAAATTAGTGACTAATTCTTTCATATATTTCAAATACATTTTGAATAGGCCCAATTAGAGTAGAATAGTACTAGAGTTCTGGTTTAATTTGTTTTAGGATGAAGCATCTAGGTCAATTTGTAGACTTTTAAACTCTGTTTTTGCGTAGTTCCTTTTGTCTACTAATAATTTTCATTTGAATATTGCTAATGTTAATTAATTACTGCATTTACCATACAATCAGGATTGTTGCTTTGCAAGCTTTTGGCCTTTCCTTGGGAAGTTGTTAAATATATGTTGTATTCTGTGTCTCCTTTCTTTTTCCCCTTTGGCTTATTGCTTTTTCATAGCTCAGCATTTTGGGAACCTCTGAAACTTGAGAGACACCTGAATTTCCTATTTATAATTTTCAAGTTGCTTCTTTTAAAATTTTGACAAAATATGTATTGTTTATATTTTTTTCATTGTTTTTTGTTTCTTAACTAGAGTCGAGTTTGCCCATTTCTAATAGATCCTTCTTCCCAAGCAACAGAATGGTTAAAGATACATTTAAAAGAATCACGTTTAGAAATTATTAACCAACAGGTAAGTAGTTTCTATTACTTATTACAGTTGATTTCTTTAGAGGCAAGTAGATGGTACAGTGGATAGAACACTGGGCTTGGAGTCAGAAGACCCAAATTTAAATCTAACTGCAGATATTTAATAACTGTTTGACACAGGACAACTCACTTAACATCTGTCTGCCTTAGATTTCTCAGCTATAAAATAGGGATAATAATAGCACCATCTCAAAGAATTGTTGTCAGTCTTAAATGATGTAATATTTGTAAAGGTGCTTAAGTATGGTGCCTGGCTGTGGCCCATAGCAAGTGCTGTATACTTGCTTATTTCCTCCTTTCCTTCTTCTCCCTCTCCTTCCCATTGTCAAATTTTTGAATTTTTCAAGTAAAAAACTAAAGCATAGTGTGATTAAGGGGCTTGAATAGTTTACACAGTTATTTAGTGGCAGAGTTGAGATGATAAGGCACTAAGATTTCTTGATTATCATTCTGCCTTATTACACTGTCTCTTATTACTCCATGTTACCTCATTATAGCAACATGACAAACCCTAGGCAGCTCATTATGGAATATTCTGTGTTATCTAGTCTAAATGCTAACCAAATGCATCTGTATATCAAGACATCAGGGGTTTGGAAACTCCTCTCACTGTTGCAGATCAATCTCAGTTTATAATCCCAGTAGATAAATCTTAGAGAATTTTGTGAGTCTCAAGAAAACAGCACAGTAACTTGTCCATGGCCACACAGTAAGTGTCAAAGGTAGCATTTGCCTCCAACTCTTCCTGACTCCAGGTCTAGCTTTTATTGCCTGTGTCAGGTTTTTTATTTTCCATTGTAATTAATCAAATATTTTTGTTTCATGGAGTCATAAAGTACCAATTAAATACACTTTTGTTATTATATCCATAAAACAGGAAAAGAACAAGGAGTCCCTGAACATGACAGGCCATTATTGTTTCAGAACTCTTCTGTGTTATTTGTGCCCTATAGTAAAAATCACTTCAACATGCCAGGGACTAAAATGGAATTCAAACAGAACAAAGCACCAGCAGGAATTATAATGGAACAGAAACAATATTATGCTAGAATATTTCTCCTAGTATATATACCATACTTAACACAGACGTTTTAGTAAATGTATTTTCATCTTTCTTTGATTTTCATGACACCTCATGTTCTTGCTCTTAACAAGAGATGCAGAGAAATAGAGTTAATGAGCTGTCTACTTGACTGAATAATTGATCTATGATGAGATCATCACTGTGGATCCTTCTAATGGTGCAGATCATAACCATCCATTCCTTCTGCACAACTTTTATCCATGTCCACCTTTTAATGATTCCCCTCTAGAGTTCTATCTTTCTGACAATAACGTTCTTCTGGTAATGCCATATGGATACCATCATAGAATACCATATAACTCTAAAGAATGGAATTTTGAGGAGCCCATGACATACAAGATGGACCCTAACAATTTTCCAAAGGAAATCTGCATGATAGAAGTGATATAAAAGATATTAATAGATATCTTGACTGACAGGAAGAGGAGGTGGCACCTGTCATGTAGTGAGAAAAATGGAAAATGACAACTTAAATGCTCCATTAGTACTCATAAACTACCAAGAAATGTAGAGGAATGGCTCTAGAAGTGGAATTAGAGCTCAGAGTCCAAAAGTCTCTCCCCATTTTGGTTTCAATTTCAGAGTGATAGTAAAGCCTGATGAAATGACTGGGTTTAGGGATTCTCATTTCCCATTTTCATAGTGGGAAGAAAATATGTCTTATTCTTTTTAGAAAAGTTGAACATATTATTACAAGGAAAAGATTGTTGGAATTTATCTTTCCTTTACCCCCAATATTTGATTTTTGAAATAAGCAAAATAATTTTAGTAACCATTATTTATAAAATCTGAAAAAACAATTGATTTAATATTTTAATGTTAATGTAGAATCCCGACATTGGTAGCCAGTTGAAATAAATTATTTGAAATAAATTTCACACTCAGTTCTTTTAATATCTTTGTTTAAATAAAGTATTGATGATGACAGTTTGTTTGATAATTTAACCATGTATTTTGGTCATGTATCTAATTGTGGAAAATAAGTTACATCATTATTTTATAAATGCACATTTAAATACATTTATACTACAAATAAGAATGATACAACCTGTTAAAAATATTAGTGTAATAATAAAATAACATTCTTATCTTATTTACTCAGGACAGCAACTTTATCACTGCTCTTGAGTTGGCAGTAAGATTTGGGAAAACACTTATTATACAGGAGGTGGATGGAGTAGAACCTGTTCTATATCCACTGTTGAGAAAAGATCTTGTTGCACAAGGTAAATTCTTGACAGTTTCCTTGGGATTAATCACTCCATTAGGAAGTTCAGAAATAATTAACTCAACACTTTATCCTTCTTTTGCTTCTTGTTACAGAACCTAAGTACTTTGGAATAAGTTTTGCTTTTTAATGAAAAGAAATATATGAAATAGCAGAAAGATGCCTTCTTTCTCCACTTTCATTGAATTTGTATAAAGAACAACTTATAATAGTTTTAAAATACAAATTTTATTATAAATTGTAGGAAAGTTTTTCATGTTGATAATTATAGAACATTTTTATTAAGACTTCAGAAGTTAGTATTTCTGAACAGGAGAAAAGTTATATTTATTCGAGCTATAGAATCTATGTATATACATAAATGTATTGTTTCTGTTTCCTTTTTTTTAATCCCTATTTCTTTTTTTTTCTTTTTGGAGGGATGAAGGCAGGGCAGTTGGGGTGAAGTGACTTGCCCAAGGTCACATGGCTAATAAGTGTTAAGTGTCTGAGGCCAGATTTGAACACAGGTCCTCCTGACTCCAGGGCTAGTGCTCTATTCACTGCACCACCCAGCCACTTCAAAGTCCCTATTTCTTTCAGGGGATATAACAAACTTTTATTTGATATTTTCAAAGTGAAACATAGCACTGTTTGCTTCTTTGATCTGTTATTTATAGGAAGCCAGAGTCATTCTGTAAAGAAAGCATCAGCACAATTTTTCTTTGTCTCTACAGTGTCAATAATTAGATACAGTTAATACCATGTTTCATGATAAAAATGATCAGAATGATAGTATGATTTGATTGGTTTTCATTCAGTTTCAGATCTACTAACATGTAAAGGCAGATCTAGAAAGAAATTCATATGCACTATATAAAAAATAGAAATATAACTTAGCAAAATTAAAATAAAAAATTTAAATTAAAAATGAATAAGAAGTCCATTTTAACTTTAATATTTAAATTATTTTTTCTTTGGAATGTAATATTTTGATGGACTTGTCACTAACCAGGATGTTGAGGGCTAGCCTTGAACCTTCTAATTACCCACCTTCATCAATGGAGCTCTCCCCATCCAGTAATTCCCTGCCTGCACTCATTATCCAGTGGTTTATGTACTCTTATTACTCATATTCTTCTCATCTTAATGATAATAAACTCCTGACTATCCAAGAAGAAAGCTTCCTCCCTTATTCCAACTGTCTTTTTCTTCATTGCCATACACCTCAACCCAGCCCCACTCTAGATATGCCCATCTCTTTAATTATGACCCCTGGAATTCTTGCCCCATAATTAAGAAATATCATTTTATTTCAAACTATTTCTTCTCCTTTTTTCTTCTCTCACTGAATCCTTTGGCTTACTTTCCCGTATTGATGTATTTCTTCGTATAGCTCCCTAATTCACTGATTCTGGTAGTCCAGTTAAAATGTTCCTGGCTCTGTATTATGGCTTCTAGACTCTGCTTATAGCCCCATCAATCAGGACTCTCTCTTCCTTTAAATTTTTTTTTTTTTTTTTGCTTTTTGGAGGGGGAAAGCAGGGCAATTGGGATTAAGTGACTTGCCCAAGGTCACACAGCTAGTAAGTGTTAAGTGTCTGAAGCTGGATTTGAACTCAGGTCCTCCGGAGGGGGAAAGCAGGGCAATTGGGATTAAGTGACTTGCCCAAGGTCACACAGCTAGTAAGTGTTAAGTGTCTGAAGCTGGATTTGAACTCAGGTCCTCCTGACTCCAGGGCCAATGTTCTATTCACTGTGCCACCTAGCCACCCCTCTCTTCCTTTAATATTAATGCAATTTCAGTTTGTCACCCAATCCAGATCCTGGTGACCATTATACTCCAGGACATTCTTCCATCTTTCTCAAAAAGTTCATGGCCTGGCTGAGTTTCTATCTCCCTCCAGCATTCATTCTGATACTAGGGAACTGCATTATACATGTTGATGTTCCATAAAATACCATAACTTTGCAGTTTCTCATTATGCTCACTTCCAGTGACCTAATTCTCCATTCCATCACAGATACACACAAGGATGGTTGTATCTTTGATTTTACCATCAACTGCAAGAATTGTATTTTTACTTCCAAGATCTACAAAATTCCTTTCTCTTCCTAACCCTACTCTTCTTCCTCATTGTGAGCTCTGAACCTTCTATGCTAGAATTTTCCCAATTTATCATTTGTTCTCTATGATCTCACCATATTTCAGTCTTGACCCTTCAGTGAACGAGTTCTTCTCCACACTGTCTTATAATCTTGAATCTACTGTACCACTGACTTCTTTCAGATCATACTTTAACCAACCCTACTTCTGGTCACTAACGTAATCTTCCTTCTCCAGTCCTTCTTGCAGAATTTGTGAAACCATTCCTACTAGGTCCACTACAAATTTATTTAACTTCAACTAAGACATTACAGCAACAAGACAATCCTTCTGCAATCTAACTGCCACAATTCCTATTCATAACCTCTCCTCAGGCTTCCCCATGGTATTCCCTAGCATCTTAGTCAATAAGCATATGTTAAGATTTACGATGGGGTGATGCAGTGTGCTAAGCACTGGGGTTACAAAGAAAGCCAGCTTGCTCTAAGGGAGCTCACATTCTAAATGACTCTCATCTGAGGATCTCACTTCATCCTTAACCTAGTGCAAATCACATAACCTTTTTAAGCCTCCATTTTCTCATTTATTGAAAAATATTTTAATTATTAACCTCAAAGTTTTCATAAGAAAAAGTACTTTGTAAACTTTAAAGTGTAATATAAATGTTCTACCATTTAATGCCAAATTCAAGGTCTTGCGGGGAATAAGGGTATTTTGAACATAAATTTTTATTACACACACCAGTACAAGTTAATACAGAATTCTGTTTAATTCTGAGTTTATTCTTTTATTGGACAATGCCCATAAATGCCTGTAAAAGTAAGCTATGTACTTATCAGCTGTTTTAAATATATTTACTTATTAATGCTTGTGTAATCATATTAATGTACTTTTAGCAAAATAAAGATCAAGGAATAACCTTTTGTCTTTTTAAAAACAAATAGGTCCACGTTATGTGGTGCAAATAGGTGACAAAATTATTGATTATAATGAAGAATTCCGCCTATTTCTCTCAACACGAAACCCAAATCCTTTTATTCCACCTGATGCAGCTTCCATTGTTACAGAAGTTAACTTTACAACAACAAGAAGTGGATTAAGAGGACAGGTATGGAAGTTCCAGTCATCTATGTTAGGACATTTAGAGTGACTTTAGATGTTTGAGATACACATAAAAACACACACACATACACACATGTATTTATTTACATATATGTGCATATATTACACATACATATTTAGATTACAGGTTTTCAAAATATTTTGCCAACTCTTTGCCAATTTATGCCTGCAGTTTTGAATTCAAATTATACTTATAATTGAAAAAAAAACTTTTGGTTCCATTTCAGTTTCTGTCTCTAACAAGCCTTGAAAGGCAGTTTCAATGAAGCTAAAATTTCCCAATTTCTTCTCTTTTGACCAACTGTATTATATTATACTTATTCTGTTATGCCATTAATTAGGCCTATTGGAAAATGACCTATTAGACCACTGGAAAATGCATTACAATGGGAGGAACCCTGGACTTCGAAGTTTCCAGGTTCAAGTCTTCACTCTAATGTTTGTTGACTTTTGGAGTTACTCTCCTTTGTACCATCTGCCTCACAGGGAGACTATCAGTTGCCAAATGACTATAATTAATGATACATATGATTCTAATATAAGTATTTTTAAATATGGATATAAATTTTCCAGGCTATACTTCACATCTTAAATGCTCTTCTGTTAATCTTTCTTCTTCTTCTTTTTTAATATGGGAGATATTTCAGTTGATGTTAAGCTTTATCCAATTTACTTGTTTAACTCCTTCACAACATTCCCTTTTTTTCCAAAATTTTACTTTGTCTGATGGTCCATGTCTGTTTTATTGAGCTTTATGTTTTACTTCACTTTTAAAACTAAATATATTTTTTTTATCATGTGTGCCTTTAGAACATATTTCTAAAATAAGCATTTATATTTTGTTGGTGATCCTTGTATAAACAACATCATATGTATTTAATAGAGGAAAACAACTCATAAGTTTTAAAAATTAATTCACTGAATTGCTTTTCTCTATGCTGAAAAGCCATACAAAAATTGCTGCAGTAGTGTTTCTATTTAGTAGTTTTTGTGTATCAAAAGCTAAATGAAGATTCTTATATTACTTCCTTTGTAGTTATAATTTTTAATGTCATCATTTCAACATTTGTTATCAGTTTAAGAAAATGAATGCCCACCACTTTTATAATGCTGTTTTACTTTATTTTATTATGTTGAGGGTAGTACCTGAAGAACTAAGACTATATTGGGAATGAACTAATTAGTATTTTTAGTAACTTATGTAGAGTTTTAAAAAATTTCAACTATTCTATTATTTATCCTCTCCTTTTTAAATAACTCTTTTATTATTATGAGAAACAAAATAGCATATTTTCAGAAATCATTTTTAATATTTAGTAAATAAAAACAGGTTATATTAGAAGAAAACACTTTTTAAATAAACCTTTTTTTTTTTTTTAAAAGCTTTTGGCTTTAACTATTCAGCATGAGAAACCAGATCTGGAAGAGCAAAAGACAAAATTACTACAGCAGGAAGAAGACAAAAAAATACAGCTAGCTAAACTTGAGGAATCACTTTTAGAGGTAAAATTTAAATACTTAACTTGAAAATTTAAGTAGCTTTACCTCTTGCGGGTTTTGTTTTTCCTCTTTCTTGATATGGTGCTTTTAGATTTCATTAATTTCTTTTGACATATTTTTGGTTATTTCAGAGTCAAGTTGGTAGTAAATAATTAGTATTTTAGTATATACTCAGCACTCCCATGTGTACTAGGCAGTATGGGAGACTCAAAAAATTTAAGACTTGGTCATTGACATTAAAGAACTTATTATTGGAAAGACAAAATAATGCATGATACAATTTGATGATGGCGTAAAATCAATTTGTCCAAGTGCTAAATTTGTGGTTTTAGGATTCAATTGATACACAAACTCCTTCATGAAATTGAATATAGAGGATGCTAACAAAAAAATAAAATGAACCTGGTTTATCAAACTAGGTTGAAATTTATTTTGTCTTAATTTAAATTTGAAATCTATGTTCATGATATTTCACTTTGTCCTTTAACACAGACACTTGCTACATCCCAAGGCAATATATTGGAAAATAAAGATTTAATTGAATCCTTGAATCAGACCAAAGCAAGCAGTGCACTTATTCAAGAATCACTTAAAGAATCTCACAAACTTCAAGTTTCCCTTGATCAAGTAAGTATATTTTGGCCTTTCTGTTTTATGCAATATTTCTGAATATTTAATTGACTTAGGCAGTTATTTTAGCCTCATAACTGAGAGACTGTGTTAGCAAG
This sequence comes from Pseudochirops corinnae, assembly GCA_028646515.1. Classification (NCBI taxonomy): domain Eukaryota; kingdom Metazoa; phylum Chordata; class Mammalia; order Diprotodontia; family Pseudocheiridae; genus Pseudochirops; species Pseudochirops corinnae. The sequence goes on along the minus strand of CM053588.1, from coordinate 124,827,020 downwards.
TTGTACTATAATAGCCTGGTTAATAAATGTTGAGAAATTCAGCCCTGCTTTCCTAATAGACAACATAGACTCCAAAATGATGCAAGGCAGAAATATCCTAACTTTGCTTTTGGACCAGACAACCTCATTTATATACTGGTTGGTTGTTTGCTTCATAGACGAGTACAGACTTTGAGAAACCTCTGCTTTAATCAAAGATTATACATCGGCATAGATACCTGCCCTCAAGTTACCTGAACCTTTTGGTAATTTGGTAGTAACTGATGAAAATGTGTGCAAATTTGCATAAAAGATTTTTTTCCCTCATTGCTTTTATTAGCAGTGGTGATATTAGCAATGTACAGCTGCTTAAACAGTAAAAAATGATAGTGCCTGTCAGGAGGGGGAATTATTGTACACCTGAATGGAATCCTCATTTTTTTCAAGCTTTAGTTTAACTCTGATCTTATCCTTCTTTTATTCCCTTAGCTGGAGGTAATCTCTAGAATCTTGCTAGAATTTACCATAGTGTTGGGAACAGACCTCATTTTTGAAATTAACTTTAAATTTTGGTATAGTTATCTTTACACAATATTTATCTCTCCCACTTAATTATAGCCTTGAAGACAGGAGTTTTATCTTTCGGATTCCATCTAATTTCAACTTTGCTTCCTTAGTACTTAGCAAATACTTTGCTCATAGTAGTAAGTTCCCAGTAAATGGTTGTGCAGTTGAATTTAATACAGTTACATAGCATTAATCTAGACTTGTAAAAGAATGAGATCATGTGATTGAGTGAATTTTCCAGGTTATACATTTTTTAAAAAGCGAACATAATTTAGCCTTTACTTGATGACCCCTGAGCACCATTACAGATCCCATTTATTTGGCAATAATTTAATTTAAGATCATATGAATTTTTGAGAAATTCAGAGCAGTTTGCCTCCTATATTAACTGACACAAGGCATAGCTGATTTTCTGTGTTGTTTCTGCTGTCTCACTTCTGCTGCTACTCAATGTTTCTGCCAGACATTTATTTCTCTCTTCACGTCAAATTTATTAGTTGCTATAAACTCAAAAGGACCAGAAATTGTCAAAGGAATAGGGATTCACTGAACTTTCTTTTCTTTTTTTTCATTTGATTTGTTTGTTTGCTTTTAGTTTATAAGATTCAATTCCAGAATCCCTTGAGTTTCAAATTTTCTCCCTCCCCTCCAGTCAAGTATAGGATTTGCAAATGCTTTCACAATGGACATTAGTCTGGTTGTACAGAAGGGTTGTAACCAATGGAGTGAACAGTAGGAAAGAAGAAACAAATCCAACATGGAAAAGAATGATAGCATGTAGATTGCTTCAGTCTCCATTTAGACTCTGTTCTTTCTGAATCTTTCTCTGAATGTAGATATCTCCTTCTATCCTGAGACTTGTAGAGTGATTCACTGAACTTCCACAATAGAAACATTAACTTTATGTACATTATCACTCCTTAGAATGTGAAGATCTGAAGGTTGTTCCATTCCTTTTGTATGTAGTAAAATGTGTAACCTTTGATAGAAGTTGTTCTCCCTGGTCTCAGACTTTGTTCACTAGACTTTCTTCTTGACTGTTATGGATATTTGGAATTTCCAGAAGTCTGACTACTGGCCAAGTGAAATTTAATTATTGTTTTAGTCTTCAAAATACACTAGTACAGGTGGACATAACAATTTCTAATAAAAAAATTCCTTTTTTTTCACCCATTGCTCCTTTTGAGTAAAACATCAGAGACATTGCACTGCATGTAGACTAACATTATAGTCTCCAGCATACTGCATGAGGAAGTAGAAGTAGAAATTGCCTTAAAAAAGTTAAAAATGCTGAGGCATTGCAATCCACTAAAACCCTTAGATCTTTTTCAGACCAACTATTGCTTAATGAAACCTTCTTGATCTTAAACTTGTGAGGTCATTTTTTTTTAACTTGTAGAAGACTTTACATGTTAAACTGTGTCTTATTAGATTTGTCCCATTGTTCTAGTTTGTCAAGTTAGTTTATCTGTCATCTGTTATGTCAGTTCTTTTGTGTTATGTCATCTGAAAATTTGATAAGGATGCCATTTTTGCTATTATTCAGGTCATAATAAAAAAAAAATGTTAACAATACTGAGGCGAAGTCACATCCCTGGGGCATTCAGCTAGAGGCCTCTATGCCAGATGACGTTGATTCAATGATAACTACTCAGGGGTCTTCCTTTACTATCTCTGTGAAGCAGCGTTGTTGGCCTGTGTTATCGTTACCTGCTTTCTTTTTTTCTGTCTTAGCCCTACTCTTTCAGATCCCTATCTAATTTGGCCCTCCAGAGCCCCCATTCCATCATTAATAAACTTTTCTTTACCCTATCATACTTCTCCCATATTCTTGCACTCATAGAAAATACTGCTGCCCTAGCTAACCTCTCTAGTACTAGATGTATCTTCTCTCATGCCTCTAATTAACCAGGTCAAGATTAGATAGGCTTGGTTCTTGCTCTGTATAACCACTTTCAGACTGTCCCTTGACACAGTCATTTAACATCCTGTCTTCCTATGAGATTCAGTTCATTTAAATGAACAGTTCTTAACCTTTTTTGTGTTATAAATCTCTCTGGCAATCTGGTAAGGCTTATAGACCTCTTCTCAGAAAGTTTTTAAATAACTGAAGGAAATGATAAATTTCATTTAGCGTTTAATGAAAATAAAGATGTAATTTTTTAAAAATCAAAGTTCATGATCTCTCTGAAATCTAACCACAGACCTGTAGATACCAGGTTGAGAATCTCTGCTCTTGATAGATATAGTATGCCATCCTTCTACTGCTGAAATTATCTGCTGCCCTTCCAGGTCATGCTCCCTGGGAATTCAGGGAATTCAGTGCCTGGCCCATGGTCTTCATCTCTGTCCCTGAGAGGGTGGTCACACAGTGGATCCACTGAACTTGGATTTAGGAAGATCTGGATGACGTTGGACAAGTCAATTAACTTCTCTATTCCTCCATTTTCCTCTCTGTAAAATGAGGGCATTTATCTAGATGATCCCTAAGTTCCTTGCCAACTCTATCCCATGATCCATGCCCTTATACTTGAAATCTTTGATGTACATGTTGATTTCAGTTGTGTTGCCCAGATTCCCACTTCACCAACTTCTTTCATTTCATTGAGCTGTACCACTGGGTTCAAAATTATATGATGTAACCTGAACCACTCCTTGCTGCTACATGGCAGTGGGTTTTGATTCTCTCTCATATTCCTCATAGAAGCTATACCATGCCTTTTCTCCTTTAAAGATTCCTACAGTACTCCTGCCCCTTCTTTCTTAGCGAAGGGCTTATTTTCTTTTGTTCTAGGAAAATGTCTTACATGCCTCTTCTTTTTCTCAATTCTATACCTGCAAACCCTTCTGAATCATCTATCATTCACTTCCCTTTGCTCTAATCTCTGAAAAAGTGGTTCTTCTGCTTGGCATGACTGACTCCTCTACTTATGCTCATCTGTTCCTGTCTCCTCTGGTAGTTTATACCTGGTTGATCACAATCAGTCAAGTATTTATTAAGTGTCTCTTGTTATTGTCTGTCCTTCATTCTCATAGAAGACCATGATATCAGGAGGATGATGCCATGACTTGAAGGGAATTGGATTTAAGCAAGGAACAGCTGTACGGAGTCTCCAGCCTCACTTTCTTCTCTAAACCATCTGCATCCAGTAGCAAAATGTAGATGTTAGGCATAGTCTGGGCCCTGGGGATACAAGTACAAAGAATCAAACAGTCCCTAATTTCAGGGAACTTTTCGTCTAATGGGTAAGAGATCAAAGAAAAAAATATATAAATATAGAGTTCATAAATATTAATATATAAAAATATAAATATTAGTATATAAAAAAGTGGCACAGTGGATAGACCATTGGCCCTGGAGTCAGGGGGACCTGAGTTCAAATCTGGCCTCAAACACTTGACACTTACTAGCTGTGTGACCTTGGGCAAGTCACTTAACCCCAATTGCTCTGCCTTCCTCCCTCCATAAAGCAAAAAACCCAAACAAACCCCAAAAAACCAAACCAAAAAGTAGTTGAATACAATACGGCTTTAGAGGGAGGACTCCCAACAGTTGGTAGAATCAGGAAAAATATCATGGAGAAGAGGGTACCTGATCTTCATCTTAATGGATGAGAGGAATTCTATGATATGGAGGTAAAGAGAGAGTACATTCCAGTCATATGGGATGGCCAAAAGAAAAAACAGGGTAGGGTTGGGGTTAGGGGTGAGTATAGACTTAGGAGATGGAGGGCTATGGGTGAGGCACTGCAAGAAGATGAATTTAGCTGAATTGCTAAGTGTGAGCCTGTGGGAGTAATGTTCAGTAGGTCTAGAAATTCAGGTTAGAGCCTGGTTGTGAAGGGATTTCAAAGCTAAACAATTATGTTTTTATGAATTTATGTTTTATTCTAGAGGCAATAGGAAGCAACTAGAATTGACTGAGTAGGGAAGTGATGTCATTATAAGTGTGCTTAAGGAAAATTATTTTGGCTGCTGTGTATAAGATGGACTAAAGTATAGAGGAATTAAGGCAGTAAGACCAGTCAGGAGGCTGTTGTAATAATCTAGGCAAGAGGCACTGAGCACCTGAGCTAAGCTATAAGAGATGTTGTGAAGGTCTCCCATTGCTTGTTTTCTTTATATATACCCTCAGAAATATCCCACCATTCATGTCTATCTAGTCTTTGACTCATTAACTATAATTCCTTGTCTATAACTATGTTCTTCATCCCCAGTTAGATGTCCCAAAGTTGTCGTGAACTCAACATGTCCAACACACTACAGATTTTCTTTCTTCCTAAATACCTCTCTTCCAGACTTTCCCATTTTTGTTGATGGTGCAACAATCCTTCTAGTTCCCCAGGTTGCAACCTTGGAGTCATTCTCAAAGTTTTCACTGTATCTCACTGTCCTAGGCCTCATTTTTAATTAGCTTCCAAATCTTGTTTTTATCTCTTTATCTTATCTTATATTCATCCTTTTCTCTGTGTTTCCAGTAGCCACCACTTTACTTCAGGCCCTCATATGATTGTGACAGCCTCATCAGAGGACCTATAACATTACAGGCTTCTTTTCTCCATGACTTCCATATAGATGCCAAAATAATCTTCCTAAGTCAAAGTAACCATGCCCTTTCTTGCCTCTAGAATTCATGCCTTTCTAGGATGATTGTGCATTATTTCCTTTCATGTGATCTTTGTGTATTTCCTTTTCTCCTTTCTCAAAGAGTCAATACCTGGAATACAGTTTTTAATCTTTATACAGAATTGGCTACTTGGCCCTCCCTCCTCCTCCTCCTCCTTTTGTGGCTTTAAACAGGGTCTGTCCCAGTGCCAGTGAAGTATATGCTCCTCTCCTTTGTCCCTTCAAATTCCTCAGTTCCTCTTAGGCTTAAGCCTGATCCCCTTAGTGTTCTTTTCTTTAAGTTATCATGTACATATGTATTTGTTTATGCCTGGTATTCTTGGTAGTCGGAGGTAAGTGTTTTTATTTTAATTTTATCTTTCTTTTCCCAGTGCCTAGAATAGTGCCTCTCACATTCTTTTTCCCTCAGGATAAGGGTGGTTCTGGACCTGTTATTTCATCTATCTAGAAAACTTATAGTATAAGACTATGTTTCACCAATGCAGACTGACAATTCATCTGTAATTTGTAATCTTAGAAAGTTGCCTGGGCCTCAAATGACTTTATACACAAACAAAAGAATCACACAATTAATATGTATCAAAAGCAGGACTTCAGCCCAAGTCTTCCTAATATAAAGATCAACCAGCTAAGGAGTATGCCAAATATTTTTTGGGTTGGATTGGCTTGCATGGGCTTGCATTTGGTCTGATACTTCAGTCAGTTAATTTAAGACCATTATAAAAACCACTTTAGATGCATTCTTGTTTAGTTGTTATCTTTCTTTTCCATAACAATAGCATGAGATAGTTTATCAAATGCATTGGTGGGGGGGGGAAGAGTCCAATCTAAGGCATTTTCCTCATTTCCCAGTTTAATCACTTTATTGAAAAAGGAAATGGAGTTAGTTTGGCATAGCTATTCTTTATAAAACCGTTTTGGCCTTTTGTGATTACTGTTTCTTTTGCCAGAGGTTTATTACCATATCTTTAATAATAGGTTCTAATATTTTTTTGCCAGGAAAAGAAGTGTAACTCATTTTTCTACTATATAGTTTACAAATTCTTTGCCTTTCTTTTTCAAAAATAAATTATTTTATTTTTTTTCCCCAATTACATGGAAAAACAATTTTCAACATTCATTTTTTAAAATTTCGAGGTCTAAATTCTTTCCCTCTTTTCCTCCCCTCTCATTCAGAAGGCAAGCATTTTGATATAGGTCATACATGTATACTCATGCAGAACACATTTCCATATTAGTCATGTTGTGAAAGAAAACACAGACCAAAAAAAAAATAAGAGAAATAAAGTTTTTTTTAAAAAGCGTGCTTTGATCTGCATACAGATTCCATCAGTATTTCTCTAGAGATGGATAGCATTTTTCATTGTAAGTCCTTTGGAATCATCTTATTTCATTTTATGCTGAGAATAGCTAAGTAATTCACAGCTGCACATTGTACAATATTGCTGTTATTGTGTATAGTGTTTTCCTGGGTCTGCTCATTTCACTTTGCCTAAGTTCATGTAAGTCTTTCCAGGTTTTTCTGAAAGCATGCTGCTCATCATTCTTATACCACAAAAGTATTCCATCACAATCATATACCACAACTTGTTCAGCCATTCCTCAGTTGATGGGCATCCCTTCAATTTCTAGTTCTTTGCTTTTACAAAGAGAGCTGCTATAAATGTTTTTTGGGGTTTTTTTTGTGTATATACTTTATATCAGTTCACGTAGGTCTTTCTAGGTTTTTCTGAAAGCACCCTGTTCATCATTTCTTACAGCATAATAATATTCCACTATAGTCAAATAACACAACTTGTTTTCCAATTGATGAGTATCTGTTTGATTTTCAATTCTTTGCCACCACAAAAAGAACAGCTATACATATTTTTGTACAAATAAGTCCTTTTCCTTTTTAAAAAAATCTCTTTGGGATTAGACCCACCCAGTAGTAGTGGTTTTTCAGCCCATTGAGCATAGTTCCAAATTTCACTCCAGAATGATTGAGTCAATTTGCAACTCCACCAATAATACATTAGTATGTCAGTTTTCCCACATCTCCTCCAGCATTTGTCATTTTCCTTCTCTGTTGTATTAGCCAATCTGATAGATATGGGGTGGCACCTCAGAGTCGTTTTAATTTGGATTTCTCTAATCAGTAGTGATTTAGAGCATTTTTCATGTGACTGTAGATTCTTTTGATTACTTCATCTGAAAAGTGCCTATTAATATGTTTGGCCATTTATCAATTGGGGAATGGCTTTTATTTTTATAAATTTGACTCAGTTCTACATATATTTGAGAAATGAGGCCTTTATCAGAGAAACCTGTAAAAATTTTTTCAATTATGGTTACTGTGTATTTCCCTACAGCCTATTTTACCTCTGTTTATTCTACTTTCTCTGACCTTTTACCATGTCCATCCTCAAAAGTATTTTGCTTCTGACTACCTCCTCCCCA
>CM053588.1:124779200-124819309 GCA_028646515.1 Pseudochirops corinnae | reverse complement strand
CTACCCTTCCCTTTCTCCCAGTGTATTCCTCTTTCTCACCCCTTAATTTTATTTTATTTTTTAGATATCATCCCATAATATTCAACTCATATCCATGCACTCTTTCTATGTATATATTCCTAATTGCCCTAGCAATGATAAAGTTCTTAGGAGTTACAAGTATCATCTCTCCATGTAGGAATGTAAACAGTTTAACCTTATTAAATCTACCTTATGATTACTCTTTTGTATTTACCTTTTTTATGCTTAAATATTGTATTTGAAAGTCAGATTTATCTATTGAGCTCTGGTCTTTTTTATCAGGAATGCCTCAAACTCATTTCATTGAATATCCATTTATTTTCCTGAAGCATTATACTCAATTTTGCTGGGTAGGTGATTCTTTTTTTTGAGGGGTAATCCTAGCTTCTTTGCTAGGGAGCCCTCTCTGACCCTTTAATTTGTATAAGTTGCTAAATTTTGGGTTATACTGATTGAGGCTCCACAATATTTGAATTGTTTCTTTCTGGCGGCTTTGCAGTATTTTCTCCTTGGACTGGGAGCTCTGGATTTTGGCTATAATATGCCTGCATTCCTGTGAGTTTTCATTTTGGGATCTCTTTCAGGAAGTAATTGATAGATTCTTTCAATTTCTACTTTACCCTCTGGTTTTAGAATATAAGGGCAGTTTTCAAGATAATTTCTTGAAAGATGATGTCTAGTCTCTCTTTTTTTTTTATTATGACTTTCATGAGGGCCAATAATTCTTAAATTATTTCTCCTGGATCTGTTTTTCAGGTCAGTTGTTTTTCCATTGAGATATTTCACATTTTCATCTATATTTTCATTCTTTTAATTAATTTTTCAATTGTTTCTTGATTTCTCATGGAGTCATTAGCCTGCACTTGCTGAATTCTAATTTTTAAGGAATTATTTTCTTTACTGAGCTTTTGTACTTCCTTTTCCATTTGTCCCGTTCTACTTTTTATGTAGTTCTTTTCTTCAGAGAATTTTTGTACATCTTTTCCAATGTGGCCAATTCTGCTTTTTAAGGCGTTCTTCTCTTCAGTGGATTTTGTGATTCTTTTACCATTTGGCCTGTTCTGTTTTTTAAGATGTTATTTTTTTCATCTCTCTCATTTCTTTTCCCAACTTTTCCTCTACCTTTCTTATTTGATTTTTAAAATACTTTTTGAGTTTTTCCATAAATTTGTTTTGGGACTGAGACCAATTCATATTTTTCTTTGAGGCTTTGGATATAGCAGTTTTGAATTTGTTTTCATGTTCTGACCTTATCTTTTGATCTCTCCTCTCGCTGCCATAACTTTCTATGGTCAGGTTTTTTGTTCCTGTTTTTCAATTTTTCTAGCCTATGTGTTGGCTTTTAAGTTGATGTTAAAATTAGGCTCTGCTCTTGGGTTGTAGGGGGCACTGTCCCAAGCTTCAGGTTTTTTGTGCATCTGTTTAGAGAGCTGGCTCTGGGGTTTTGTAAGTTTTCACTTTATGCAAGGTGGTAGTATCTAAAGAGAGGTATGTTTTATTACTCTCCTGGCTTGTGCATAGGCCTATGAGTAAGCACTCTTTTCTGCCCTGGAACTATGACCAGGGTCCCTGCTCCCCTGTGGCAACAAGTTTTTGTGTGCTAGTCACTTCTCCTCACCTTGGAACTGCAACTCAGGTCTGTGACCTGGACTGGTGTATGAGCAGTGCAATTCTACACCCACTGCCCGCAAAGGGACCTCTGTAATCTTCTGACCAGTTGTGCTCCCTTTACCATCTATAGGCTGAGAGTTTTGGAAGCTTCTCCTGCCAATTCAATTGCCCCTGAGGCTAGCTTCTGGCTTGCTGAGGCCGGGCCTCCTGGTGTCTTGCCAGGTCTCTGCCTGCACTGGACTGTACTCTATTCTTACCCCAGTGTGACAGACCTTTTCTGCCAATCTAAGCTGTCTTGGACTGGAAAATTATTTCACCCTATCGTTTTGTTGGTTCTACCTTCCCATAATTTGTTTTGAAGTGTTATTAAAGTTGTTTGAGCAGGAATTTGGGAGAGCTCAGATGAGTGCCTCCCTTTCTCTGCCATTTTGGTTTCACCCTGACTCTGCACCCTCATTTCCTTTCTTCAAAAAAACGTTGCATCACTTGCCCTTTTCTAGTCCTTCAGTGCCTTTCTTGTTTCCCAGAATTTTTCAGTTATCACTTATAGTGACTCAGCTATCACATCTGATAGTACCTGAGGATTGAGTTCATCCTGGCCTGGTAGGCTTTTTGGCGTTTTAAAAACCTTTGCAGTGTAAATTCTTCCTGCCTTTCAAGTTTTCTTATGCTCCAGTACTCTTTATATACTCTGAGATTCAGATATACTGGCCCATTTACTGTTCCTTGCATGACATGTCATTTTTTAAACTTATTTAATTTTCCCTGTCTGTCTCTGTATTTGGAATGTTCTCCTTCATCTCTGTCTCCTAGCTTCCTTGGCTTCTTCAAGACTCAACTCAAATTCCACATTCTGTAGCAGGCATTTCTTAGTCTGCTTTGCTGCTAGTCTCTTCTACTAGATCCTGTGTGTACTTTGCACATTGTCTTCTCCATTTACCAGTGTAAGCTCCTTGATGTCAAGGACTGTCTTTTGCTCTTCTTTGTGTCCCTAGCACTTAGCATGGCACCTGGAACATTGCAGGCTCTTGATAAATATTTGTTGATTGACAGATTGACTAGAGATCTTTCCCTATGTAAGTAAAGCTGTCCTAATTGTGTGTGCCCCAGTGTATAGAAGAATGTAAGAGGGATGCAATGGATTCTCCTTCACTGGGAGTTTGAAAGCTGAGAATGGCTGGGTGAGAATTTGTTAGTGATGCTGAAGAAGGGATATGTCTTTAGGTAGAGGTTGAAATAGATGTGCATTGAGGTTTTCCAACACGAAGATTTGGTGATTTTTTTCCCGTTATAGGCATCAACCTACCTGATGAAGTATAATTCTAAATGCATGTTTATACAGCTATATGTTGTAGTTCATTGAACTCACAATCAGGAGACCTGTGTACTATTTATCCTTCTTCTCAACTTTTTCTTTGATTCTTTGCAAGGTTTTGTTGACCTCAATTTCCAAGTTTTTTTTAAAAGAAAGGGTTTTTGCTAGTTGATCTCTAAGGCCCCATATAATCTGAAAAATGCTATGATCTTGTCTAGCTGAGACGTATAATGTAGTTACATGGCAGATATGACGCTGTAGGAAGCGTAAGGTGCCTCAGCTGGAATTGAGCTCTAATTACATCTCTGCCAGTGATTTGTTACTTGGCCTTTAGCACATCTTTGGACCTCTGTTTCCTCATCTATAAAATAAAAGAGTTAGACTTGATCCTATGTATCCCTTTTCATCTTCACCATTCTATGATTATGTTAAATGGTAAAACATTGAGTCGCTATTTACACAGTGGTCCTTAGGTGGCAGCAAAATACTGATCTTAAGTTTTTGCTTTTTTTATGAACAGGAAAGGGATGCCTATCTCCCTCTAGCTGAGAACGCCAGCAAGATGTATTTTATTATTTCAGACTTGTCTAAAATTAATAATATGTACCGTTTTAGTTTGGCCTCATTCCTTCGACTTTTCCAACGAGCTCTGCAGAACAAACAGGTATGTGGCTTAACCTGAATCCAGGGGTGCCTGATGAAATCACTCTATTTGTGATGTTTATGAGTGTTGAACTCCTCTGAAAACTGTCGTAGAAAGATGTAAAATCAGTACAAATGTTGTCAGATTACAAATCAAAAACAATACAAATCAAAATAATAAGTAAATAAAATTGCTTTTTCTATAAATAAATTATACAATCCTATCAGATAGTTCAGATTTAGCTAAATATATCTGATGCTAAAATACCACCATAGTTTTAATGTTTTTAAAATGTTGCATGTTTCCAGGCATTGTAACAGTTATAGTAATTTCCTAGTAAAGCAGGTCACTTACCTTTTTGTTTGTCTGAAGAAATAATACTTAATGTTTTCATCAAAGAGTCATTTTTAAATGTCTGGTTTTTAAAGGAAGTGATGACAGTGTATTTATTAGTAATTGTTCCCCCACCAATGTTTCTTATTGAAGTTGTTTCTGAAATAGAATTTGAAGTAAATACACATGAAACCAAGTAGACTAGGTCCTGCTTTGTGATTGTACCTCTAGTTGGAGCAGTCTGGCCTGCAACAAATGATATTTCTAGACTTTAAGCTGTATAGCTCTGGAGCCCTTCACATTAAATTGCCATGTTTGATTGACGTGATTACTGACCTATATAATATCTCGTGGTCATCACTGCAGCAGTGGCTTTCAGTTACATGATATTTCTATACCTAGTGTTTCTTTTCTCTTGGAGACTTAAAACCATTTGAACTCCTTGCTTTGTTTTTTACATTAAATTAAATTTTATATAATGAAATGAAATAAATAATTTAGCATTCTGCTTTAAAAAAAAAAACCCTGAAATTCTTATGCAAGTATGGAATTAGACTTTTAAGACCTAAATGATTTAAAAAACACTTGATGGTAAAGTAGGCCTTTCTCACACTATTTTACTATTCTGTTTCCTTTGCTGAGGGTCTGTGTGCTGTAGGAGAACAGGCAAGAGTAAAATATGTAATTCATTTTTGTCTTTTTCCCTACAGTATAATACCTTGACCCTTTATTTAAATTTACAGATAATTAAATAAATTTACAAAGTGAATCATGGTAATGTAGTCCATAAGATCCTGGACTTGGAGTCAAGAAGACCCAAATTTGTATTCTATAGCAATTACTCAAGTTGTCTGACCCCTGGCAAGTCACTTAAACCTATTATCCTCATCTGCAAAATAGGGAGAATAATGTCACTGTGATGGTTGTTGTGAGGATCAAATAAAATGATTTATTTAAAGCTCTTTGCAAACCTTATAGTGCTATATAAATGGGATACTTTTTTTATTAAAACTTAAAACTATGCCCAGTTAATATAATCCTGTTTTTTTGATGTTGGCCAACAAGAGAACTGTGGGAACTGCTTCATGGTACCTATAGTATCCTAGTGATATGTGAGCAAGGAAATAAATTTCAGTCCATAGCAAAACTAAAAAAAAAAAAATAAAAACAACCCAAACTATTCTCATATATTCTCATATATTATTCTCATTTTTATCTCTTGAGCCAGGTTTGCCATAGTAACTCTAGTTGAATGATCATTAGATAAATTAGCTCTCAGATACCATTGAGTATACTGTTTTCTTGTGCTTTTAATCTGATTTATTACTAAAATTACCAAGAGTAAAAAACTTAGACTGCTATTTCTTCAAAATTCCACACTAGGTCATATAGGAATTAGACTCTTTCTTAGTTTTATTAAGTTATTATAAACAGTCTTAATTGCCAGTGCAGTTGTGGTCTAAATTAAGAAAAATGAAAAATAGTCATTAACCTCTGAATTTTAGCTGACTAGCTCAGTATGTCGATATTGATGCTATGATCACAGGTTCTGTCTGCATTGTCCAGCCAGTTTAACCTGTTTGAGGTCTAGAGATTACATTGTTACTGTCAAAGTTACGTTAAAATTAATATTAAATATGTAAGTTTTTTTCATTCTTAGTTTTCGAGGGTGAGGTCCTGTAGTACTTCTCCTGAAAAATTTTAAGCTTGAGGCATTTATTAACCCATTCTTTTACCAGGGTTCAAATAATATTAATCAAGTTCATTTTTGTATTATTACTAAATGAGAATGCACATTTACCTTGAAACTAGCAGCAGAGAACCTGCCTTAATCATTAGTTTTTTCTCTGTTTTTGCATCATAGGTAGTAGGCAGTAATATGACAGAATGATGGGAAGTTGTGCCATGGGAAAGCAGCATACTTCTGGCCTCTTTCCCTAATGATCTAGAGTTAGACAGAGGGTAGTTTGGGCCCTTGGCTTACTGGAGACCTATTGAGCTATTCCAAAAGCTTTATCTTATAGTTTATAATATATAATAAGATATTTATAAAATATTTGTATAATATTTTCATTTTAATATTTTAGATGAAGACTAGCAGTTTTAATCTAAAGTAATCGAAACATTTCATTTAAGATGTGAATAGAAAATCACAAGTGTCCTTGAAAATGTCTCCAGTCTTGGACTTTTACTTTCAGGGCTACTGAAGATACTAAGATTTTTACAATATGTCTGATTAGTGTACTTCAAACCTTAAACTATGCAGATTTTATTTTTAGCTTCAGTTGGAATGGAAATGGTTAAATACTACTATTACCCAACTTTCAAGCACTTATACTCTCTTTCTTATTTAATTGAAAGCTATTTGTGAATTAAATTTGGAGTTAGTGAAAAATCGCATGACATAATCATGATTATTAACAACGATACAATTGCATAGCACTTTACTATTGTAACAAAATATTTTTCTGAAGGATAAAAACAGCTGTTTGCAAGAGACAATATATGTATTATTGTCCCTGTAGAAAGTGTCAGCATTGATGCAGTTCTCTCAGTTTGAACAAACTTCCTTCCACCAGAGTTAGTTCTTTTGACAGACTAGAGTGGGGTGTAGCAAATTCTTTTGATGGCTAGAGGCAGAGGAAGCAAATTCTAGGAAATCTTTAATTAGAAGGAAAAAGATACTGGGGAATATTTTTTTGATGTATTGGATTGCCTATCAACTTCATGATACTTTTGACTTCTGTTTGCTACACACAGGATTCTGAAAGTACTGAACAGAGAATCCAGTCTCTTATCAGTTCATTAAAACATATGGTATATGAATATGTGTGCCGTTGTCTGTTTAAGGTAAGAATGATGATTGCAGTTTGCAAATAATCATTTTACAGATGGAATTGTTTTGTTTAAGTATAATACGCTTTTGCTTGTATTAAGTAGTAATTAACTGGTTCTTTAGAATTTCAACTGAAAAGCTCTAGATAAATACATATTTGGTATTTCTCCAAACAGATCTTCACTTTGATGATAAGCGTGGATATTCCATAGTTATCTAAGAGTAATTACTATTCCCACTTTTTTTGAAAATTAATTAAATAAGTATATATTAAGTGCAGGTCACTCTTTAGCTCACAGGGCTTTGACAAGTATATATATGCTTGTAAATCACTACTCTTTATACCTACATCAGTCTTAGAAGATATATAATCTAGAGTAACATAAGTTAATTCTTAATTTTGATTTGAAATTTTGATCATGCCACCATGTTTCCAGTAGATAATGAATATTTTTGCCATGCATACTTGCATCATCATTTTTATAGACATCATTAAGACAAATTTCTTTAGTGGACAGATGCCTGTCCTTGGAGTCAGTAAGATGTGGATTCAAATTCTGTATCTGACATATAATAACTGTGACTATGGTAAAGTCACTTAACCTCTTGGTGCAATCTGAGATAATAAATTATAGATTACATGCTGACCTGTGCTTTTGGAAGGAATTCATAGATCCAGACCAAAAAAAAAAATGGAGTTTATTATAAAACAAAACATTGAAAATATTGCATGCTGCTGTCACAAAAGGCCTGACCAAAGACATGAAGAACTTCCTAGAAGGGCCAGATGTTCCAGAGAATTGTGAAAAACATTGAGAAAAAAAAAACACTAAATTAAGGCTGCCATGAGAAGAAATTTGAACTCTAGTTTGTTTATCTATTTAATATATAATGTTTAGAAAAAATGGTCTCTTAAAGATAGCAGGAGGGTGGCCAGGTGGTAGAGTGAATAGAGTACTGTCACTGAAGTCAGGAGGACCTTAGTTCAAATCCGGCCTTTGACACTTAACACTTACTAGCCGTGTGACCTTGGGCAAGTCACTTAACCCCAATTGCCCTGCCTTCCCTCCTCCAAAAAAAAAAAAGTAAAGATAGCAAGAAAGGACAAATTTTCTGAGAGATGATACAATATTATTATGACTAAATTAGATTGATAATGTTTCATGTTATAATTAATGTTGAATTTTAATTTTTCTCATAAAACCAAGAATTTCTTTTATTTTGCTATTTTATGATAAATAAAGGAAATGATCCTGTTCATGATATTTCATGATGTTTGAAATAGATTTTTATTATCTATGGATTTTATGCTAGTATTATTCAAGTTTAAATATAGTTTTATGGACTAGTGAATATTATTAGAAAAGCTTTTTTATATTTCTTTCATATTTTTAGCTCAGTGGCGTATATAGGTGAAATATTTAAACTTTGAAAGGAATTGTCAGCAAAGAGAAACAAAATCTTCTTAAAACAGATTTGAACCTTTGATGCTTTCTCACTCAGTTTTTATAGCTGGGAAAAAGGAGTGCATCTCCTTGCCAGAGGGGAGATTAGCAGGGTAATGGAATGTAAATTTCTTTAAAAATGAAGCTACTTTCAAAATATTTTTTCGTGTTACTGTAATGGTCCACTATATCCCATAAAGTCTAGACATAAATGCCAATATAAATAGTAAATTCTGCAGCTGCCTGAGGACCTTGTGATAAAGCAGTATCAACAGTGAGTGACTTGATAAAAGCACTGCTAGGATTAATCATTCACTTAGAGCAAGATGTGAAATTTGTGCAATCTTTTAAGTGCCATGAAAAGTATGAAAGAGGAAGTTAACAATCCTGTGAGTAGAGGGGCACAGATATATGCATAGTTCCAGGTAGAACAGGTAAACGTAAAACACTTTATACCTATTCATTCATTCAACAAATTGTTGTTGATGACTTGCTATGTCTAGAACACTATACTAGGTGTTCTGTAGTTCACCCACAGAGCAGAATCTGCATCACAGATACCAGTAAAGCCCTATCCATTATGATGGGAAGTAATAGAGTAATTGCATTCAGAGTGTTCGCAAGGATTAATTTCATTGGTCTTTTTCAACTACCACCTTATCTCCTTGATTAAAGGAGATTAACATAAAAATCTTTATTACTGATTTAAATGATTCATAGCCTTTACAGTTATGAGTTTCTTGATGATAACTAACCCAAATAGTTGTATCTTAGCTTAAGTCCACATATTTTCTTATCACTTTATTTAATATGAGAATTTAATTGCTTTACAATATGTAATATGATTTGTAATTAGGAAGAGGTATGATAAGTATTTACTATCTAGCCATTTTCACCCAGTAATAAAAATATGATGGTAAGCAAGCATCATCATTTCAGAAAGGTAGATACCTACTATCTGAGTGGTTGAGGGTTAAATTAAAGTGGGCTTTTTTGTATTAGAAGATAATGGGAAAGGTTTGACCATTTTATCATTTCTGAAATATTTTGGTTATTTTTTGTTTTCAACTTGAATAAAACTTTTCTTCTCTTTAAAATTAAGGATCATTAAGGAAATATTATGACTTAGAACACCCACGCCATGTGTATAATTGAAAAATTTATATTTCAGTATTAGCAACATTCAAGTATGTACTATGTATTCAGTAACCAATAGTTTTCTCAATAGAAAACCAGAAAGCACATTAATCATCAAGTAACAAGCTGCATTGCTCAAGATTCAGCACACTGACCTCAGCTACAATGAAACCAATCCTATTTTTTAGTGAAAGCTTTCTGGGTTTTCAGCAATCAGCATAATATTAAACCGCGTGCCAGGATTTGTTTCATGCTGCAGAGTTTTGCTGTTGTGTCAGTGAAGGCAATATGACAACAATAGACTATCTGAAAATAGAAAGAAACTAGAATTTTTGGCTATTAGTATGCACATCACATTGAACTGCCAGTGAGATGACCTGGCACAGAAAAAATGATTGACTTGTTTTGTAACAGTAAATTTAGGCTTTTTAATAAACTAAACAAAATAGAGCAAGCTGTCTAACAGTTTTTACAAAAAGCATTAACTTATGCAATTTTCTTTCATTCAAATAACAACCTAAATATTTTAGACAGTTATAAGATAGTTGGCAGATTTAATTTTAACCAAAACCAAAACAAAACTGTATCATTGTATTTTATGTAACCCTCTTCTATCCTAGTTTAATGTCTGTACAGAATAATAGTAAGATACGCAGCAGTACAGAATAATAGTAAGATACGTAGCAATCTTAATTTCCATTAGTGACAGTGAGAGACTCTGAGATAGGAATTAGTTTGTTGGAAATAGTGTTAATAGATTGACATTATAACGACATTCTGTTCCCCACAGAATCCGAAGGGACATTAACTACCTTAAAGTACCCAAAAGTAGGTTAGGAAGAATATCTGGTAATCATGAAAAAAAGCCCTCTTGATACAGTTACAAAAAGCAAGATAGACTTTGACCTTAAAGAGTTAACATTCTAAAAGGAGAAGGCTATACATGTAGGAGAGTAATTTCTAAGAGGGTCTTTTGAGTTTAGAAAATCATGTAAGTGTAGAAAATGGAGTCTTAGGGCCATTTATTGACACATTCTTTCCAGTCTTGTTAGTGTTGATTTGATTATTGTTTTTAAAGTATATAAGAATTGAAGTGCAGAAGGGAAACCAGTTAGGTCTACTCATTGATAACACCTTGAAACTCACACAAATGTCAACATTTAGATGGCTGTAGTATGTGGAAGGTAGGGTGAAAGTGGGAGGAACAGTATATAGTAAGAAGATGATCAGAATGCAGTATGATAAGGCTGACCAGTTATTGTGTATTCTAACCAATAAGGTGTGTAGGATTTCAGGAAAAGAGCTGAAGTACTCAAAGGTAGAAGGTGGATTAACAGCATGGAGCAAAGAGGGTGAGAATACTTTCTACCTTGTTTAGTGTTGAATTAAGAAATTTGAAAGGATTTTCTATTAGAAAAACTA
The DNA here is from genome assembly GCA_028646515.1 of Pseudochirops corinnae. Taxonomy (NCBI): domain Eukaryota; kingdom Metazoa; phylum Chordata; class Mammalia; order Diprotodontia; family Pseudocheiridae; genus Pseudochirops; species Pseudochirops corinnae. Next base: position 124,808,546 of record CM053588.1, on the reverse strand, counting down.
TCCATTCAAATTTCCAGGAATGTTCCACATACTATAGCAGTTTGAATGATGACATTTCTGTGGGTTCTTGGAGTTATCAATGAGTTGACTTGATTGGTTTCCCTTCCCTATTTCAATTCCTTCGAGTATGAATTACGGCCACATACTATAGCAGTTTGAATGATGATATTTGTGTGGGTTCTAGGAGTTATCAGTGCATACATTTGATTAGTTTTCCTTCTTCATTTCAAAGGCTTCTCCCAGTGAGTGATAATGTGGTAATTTGTTGTACTCACCAGGGAAGGGAAATGGGAAAACCCCATACACAAGAATCATAAGTACAAATGAGATTTATTCTAGGAATTATATACAGCCAGCCAAAGTCCCAAGGGCAGTAAGGACAAGAACAGGGAGCTGTGATTCTATAAACTGACATCTATGTTGAAATGATGGTGTTGTAGTTCCAAAGATGGCTTCCCAAGTGTTCCCTTTCGTATAAGAAAAGTCCTACTTCTGATGTGTGTTAGGGATATTCCTTTAGATTTCTGATGCTCCAGAGTGGTGATTGTCAAAGCAAAATGTTATGTTACCTCTGCTTCCAGATCACTATTCAGAATCCTTGGATCTTGTAACTGGTTGATTAGGGAAAGGAGGAATAGAAGGAATGTCGTAGAGAGTCTGACTCATTCCATGTGGTTTAGGCTAGATCAGACTGAGGCCAGTCTCCTGGTAGTATGGTAGTATATATACCTGGTAGTATAAAAAAAATTATAGGTCTTTCACTAGCTAATAAAAGTAGACTTAACCTAGTCATAGCAGGAGAAGGATACTAAACAAGGATAGGCAATGAGGACATTATGGGTTAATTCAGTTGAATGTGGCTCTTCTGTTTCTGAATTGCCCATCATAGTACATACTATCTAAGCATCAGAGCACACCTGGAATTCCTCATAGCTATTTTGTATTCAGATGACCAGAAAATGATACCAACAGTGTGAGCCAAATTAAATCTTGAGGATAAATATTTCAAAACAGCAAAAAGTAGCCTAACTTTCATGGAGGTGGGGGTTAAGATATTGTTTTCACTACAACATGGATGATATCTTATCTGTGTCCTTCTATAGACACAGGAGACTTATTTTCCAGACCATGGTCAGGATTCTCAGAAATTTTCCCCTGAGCCAGTGGCCATGAGCCCATACCAAGGAGAAAGGTGCCTAAGTTTGTTTGTAGCCTGAATTTCTGAGTTAACTCAAAATTCTTGTGCTAGTCTCAAGTGTCTAAAGCAGGGCTTCTTAAACTTTTTCCACTTGTAACTCACAGTTTAAGAAGTGTTATAAACATATAGTAGGTGTAGTGAGCAGGTTAACATTCACTCAGACCCTTTTATTCAGTACTTTATATAGTGGAGGGTCTTGATCTGTGAGTCAGATCAGCAAGCAATTTTTCAGGTATAGTATATATTACAATATGATAATCTGTTACTAATTTAGATTGTGGATTTTTCTTTTCAAAATGTTTATTCTTACATTTATTTAAAAAAACCCATAAGTTCTGTGTAAAATATCTTACAGGTTAGAAGCATAATATTAAGATATTAATATTCATTTTGGAGGCATGACAACCCCCAAACCTCCAGTACTAAACCTGAACTATTAAAATGGCTAGAAGTTACTGCTAAGAATGAAGGTAAAAAAAATGGTTGGGGAGGCTAGGTGACGCAGTGAATAGAGCACTGGCCCTGGAGTCAGGAGGACCTGAGTTCAAAACCAGCCTTAGACACTTAACACTTACTAGTTGTGTGACCTTGGGCAAGTCACTTAACCCCAATTGCCCTGCCTTCCCCCTTCCAAAAAAGTAAAAAAAAAAAAATTGTAAATCAGGAGTAGTTAAAAGAACAAATGAGTGAATTTAATTCCTCTTTCATAGTAATACATATAAGATTAAATTTCAGTTTTATATACTTCTATAACAAGTAAATTAAATTTTGCTTACAAAAATCTTCAAGACAACACAGGTATGTATTTTGTGATATAAGTATAGTTCCAGGATTTTAGAAGATTCTTACATTTTTATTTCGACATCTGTGTTATGGAACTGCAGTGTAACATACTTGGTAATTTGAGATGTCTAAGTATTGCAAAACATGAAACCTAGTGACTCTAGATAATGGGTAATCTTGCTAAATTTTGTTCTGTGGTTTCACATTTTTTAAGTTCTTACTGAGTATGTTAGTTGAAGTAATGGAGAGTAAGTAATTGAATTATTTCTTTCTACTGGCCTATATTGAACAAGTTTCACTGTCCTGATGTTCTTTCATTTTATATTGATTATCTGTAAGTTACATCTGTCAATGAATCAGTATGGCAAACTCTGGAATGATTTTATCCAATTACATTCATCCTGATGTTTTAGTATCATTTATATTAGAATTTAAATATAGTGAGATTACCTGAATACTATAGAAAAACAAATGAATTCTGTGGATATATTTCTACATCTATAAATTGTGGTGACTATAACCTTGCAGAGCAGGTCAAAGGATAATTTGCTGAATAATCATGTAGTGTTTAGAGTTGGAAGTCTTTAAAAACCAGAAAAGCAAAGTTAAGGAATTAGTGTATCTAAACATCCCTTGATCCATTTATCTCTGAATACTGTTTCTTTATTACTTTGAAATATTTGTAAAAAAATGAAGTTAGTATATACATTTTAAATTTCGTATCATTAACTGAATATTACTTTTGAGTTACTAGTTATTTTTAAGTGTTTAATGAACTTATTGCCTACTTTGTCTTTCTTCATTGCAAAATTAGATATTAGGAGAGTAAAATATTTATGATAAGGGAGATGATTTACATTTTTTAAATAAAGATTATGTAGAGTGGTAAGGAAAACAGGGATTATGGTACTTTTTTTCCTTGTTAAAATTGTGATAGCTACTGATTATAAACAAAAAAAGATAGTAATATTTAAGGGCCTTTAGAGGTCATTTGCTTCCACTTTACAAATATTGAAATTGAGGCATGGTATAGAGGTAAATGTTGCATCCATGGTTATAGAACTAGTAAGTAGCAGAGATAGGATTTTAGAGACAGATCCTTTGACTCCAGATACATTGTTCTTTTCATTATATCTCCTCATGTCACTATAATAACAAATAATGTATCCACGGAATATCTAATATAACTAGCTTGTCTATAACACAGAATGTGGCTTCAGATGGTATCAAATGATTTTCCTAGCTTTTTCATGCTGGGAAAATGTATATCATCATAGTGGATTATCTCAGGCATCACCAAGTGGTAGGAAAATTTTCCACTGCTTCCTAGGCCATATAATTTTCCTTTCTAAGCTTACTGGGAAAATTAAGTTGAAACATGTTGTTTATAGCAATACTTTTAATACATAAAGTGTATTCTGAGTACTTAATTATATTTACTATATCTCATTTATTCTCATATCTCTGCACTATAGGGAAAAGCTGATATTCTCTTAATTTTAGCACCTAATCATTCATCAAGTATTAAAAAAAAATACCTAAAGTACTTTAGAGAACAGTCTGTTCATCACTTAACACACAACCCTGTTCTTTTCCCTTGTTGAAACTCCAATACATTGCTACTTGCCTATCTACCATCAGCTAGCTGACAGACTCTGTGGGTTCAGAGCAATATAACTTTAGGCTTCTCTTTGGTATGAGATACCTACTCTGATTCAGCTATATGCTTGAGACTGAGCTGGGTGCTGGTTGTGAGACTATATCCCACTCCCGGGGTCAGAGCTGTGCAGTTACTTCATGCTTCTGTTCCTACTCCTTGTCTAGTACACAGCCTCAGTCCCAAGTCCTCACCTTAGCCTGGTTTGCCACTCCTTAGCAAGATTTCCTCCTCAAGCTGCATGCTGTGACCCAGCTTTAGGATATGAGGTACAGTGTTGTTAGGAGGCAACTATTCTTGCCTTCATCATGGCATCAGACCCCTTTATGCTGGATCTGGGATGTAGTATGCATAGCATCAGTTTGTGCATTCAAAGAGTTTGCCTTGTCATTCCCTTAGAGCCTGGCAAAGAGCCTCTGTCTTTTTTGAGTCTTATTTGAAGATTTTTCTTTGGATTTCCCAGTTAGGACCTTATGTGGTATGTTTTCTAGATCTTACTGGATTATTTCAGTAGTTGTAGAAAGGACCTGAACTTTACATGGAACCAGGCAGTAATCTAGTTCATGAAGAGAATGTTATCAGTGTAGAATAAATTTATTTTATCTACCTCAATAATACCTTAACTTTGTGAGATTCTTGATACAAAGAATGGAATTTCATCATAATCTAGCTACTACCTAAGTAAATTTTATGAATAAAATACTGCTGAGAACTTTTCTTCATGCTTTACTGGAAAAAACTGAAGCTATTTGCAAGAGCATCTTCTTCTTCCTTTCTCATTTCACATCTCCCAAATGCCTTCTGCCACTATTTCCTCCTTTTTACCCTCGTCTCACATGACAGAAGTGTCCCATCTCCTTTCCCTCTAGATAAACAAATAATTTCATTCCATCTCATCTCCCCTCTATCATCCCCACTCCTACTAATCTTTAATCTTTCCCTTTCCCTTAACTATTTCCTTACTGCTTTAAAAACACGACCATATCTCTCCTATTCTTTTTTTATTTTGCTTTTTGGAGGGTGGAAGGCGGGGCAATTGGGGTTAAGTGACTTGCCCAAGGTCACACAGCTAGTAAGTATGTCAAGTGTCTGAGGCCGGATTTGAACTTAGGTCCTTCTGACACCAGGGCTGGTGCTCTATTTGCTGTACCACCTAGCCACCCCAATATCTATCCTATTCTTAAAAAAAAAAAAAAAAAAAGCAAAAATCCCCATTAATTCTAGTTTGCTATAGTCCTGTATTTGTCTTCCTTTTTATGACTAAACTCATTGAGAAAGACATCTTTGGTTTCTACTTCCTATCCTCTCATTCTCTTCTATACTTTCTGATAACCAGCCTCATCATTTAACTGAAACTGTTTTCTCCAAAGTAACCTATGACCTTTTAATTGCCAAGTGGTAATGGCTTTTTCTTAATCCTCATATACATACATACATACATACATACATATTTACTTACATACATACATATATATTTACTTACATACATACATATATATGTGTGTATATATATATATACACACACACACACACACACACACATATATACATATTTACTTTTCCTTAGCCTTTGTCACTGTCAATTACCTTCTTCTCTTGGATACCTTATTTTCTCTAAATTTTTGTTTTGTTTCTTTTCAGTCTCCTCTGTTAGATCTTCATTCAGCTCACATCTACTAACTATGGGTGATCCCCAACGTTTTGTCCTAGATCTTCTCTTCACCCTCTATGCTGTTTTGATTAGTGATCTCCTCAGTTCTCATGGATTCAATTATCATCTCTATACAAGTGATTATCCAGTTCTCATCTCTCTCCTGCCTTCCAAGTTTATTAGTGGATATGTTAAATGCAACATGTCCAAAACTAAACTCACAGTTCTGAACTTCCCTGTTACTCTCAAGGGAACTACCATGTTCCTAGTTACCCAGGCTTTTGGTGTTATCCTTGACTTTTCATTCTCACTCTCACCTCCCATATCCAAGTTGCCAAGTCCATTGATTCTAACTGCAATATCTCTCATCTATGTCCCCTTCTGTCCACAGATACAGCCATTACTCTGATGTAGACCCTTGTCACGTCATAACTGGGAGTGACATAGCCTACTAGTTAGTCTTCTTGCATCAGGTCTTTCCCCAGAGTGTGAGTGCTAACAAGAGTTAGGAAAGATTTTATAAAGAAGATGTCACTTCAGCCTTGAAAGAACCTAAGAATTATTAGATGTAGAGGTAAGGAGAATGTATTTTCTAGGCACTGGAGACAGCTTATGGAAAGGCATAAAGATGGGAGATTGAATGGCAAGTCGAGGGAACATGAAGTAAATCAGTTTGGCCAGAATGTAGAATCATGAACAGGAGTAATGTTCAATAAGAATGGAAAGGTGGGCTAGGGTCATATTGTGAAAGGTTATGCCAAACTATATATTCTAGAGGTAATAGAGATATGGCAAACTTTGTGCAGAGAAAAAACTTAGTCAAACCTTTGCTTTGTTGCATTTGAGATTTTAACAAGATGGTAACCTGAGGCAGGTCTCTAAGCAAGATAACATTTATCAACAGGAGCTTGATAACTGTCAATAAATGGATCACTGGCTTGCCTCCATTTATGGCAAAGACTGCTAAAAAAAAAAAGGATAGTTAACCTTGTGTAGGTTTTGGGCAGTACAGAACAAAGAACAGAGCAGGGTAGATGACATCATGGGATTAAGAGCAACATTATTGGTTATGTAACTGAAACACAGAGAACAACATGATTGGTTGCAAGTTTGGTAATGGGGGCCAGCAATTACCCCTATTTCCCATTCTTCTCTCATCAGACTTAAGAAGTGCTCATTGTTTGAGTGTAGGTACAAGATTTTTGGACAGTAAACCAGACATCCTTGAAGGATATCTTGATGGAGTAAAGATATCAGGCCCAAACTCCCTTTGTGCTCATCTTCCAAGGTTAGTTAAATTCCTTGAGGTAGGAGAGCTGAAATTTTATACTTAAGCCATTACAGGCCAACTGAACTCTGAACAAAGAATCGTGATTTAAGCAGTTACAGGATAAAATCAATTAATCGCACATAGAAGCAATAAGAAAATGATACAGGATCAATCTAAATCTTCTCACTTTAGTAGCATTACTTTGGCAACTGTGTGAAAGATTTAATGGAGAAATAAGAGCCTGGAATAGTTGCAATTAGGAGACTTAAAACAAGTGTAAGTTAGCAGTTCTCAAACTTTTTGGTATCAGCAATCTTCTGTCCTTTTAAAAATTATTGAGTACCACCCAAAGGCTTTTGTTTAAGTGGGTTATAGCTATTGATATTTACCATATTAGAAATTTAAAAAAATCACAGTCTTGTTATGGTGTGAGATATGTTGTGGAAGTAGAATCAGCAAGATTTGGGTACTGACTAGGTATTAGAGATAAAGGAAAGTTGAGAATTGAGTATATCTCTGTGGTTGTATACCTTGGTGACTGGATGGATGACTATATCTATAAAAATAGGGAGGGCTGGAGGAAGACAGGATTTTGTCGGGAAGATGATTCCATTTCGGATATTTCAAATTTCTAATACCAGTAGGATGTTTATGTGATTGGCATAGTGTAGTGAGTGAGGTGAGGGTTAGATAAATGTGGGAATCATTTTATAGAGAAGATAATTAAAGCTCATTGGAATCGATGAAATTAACAAAAAAGAAAGCAAAAAGAAAAGAGGGCCCAGATTAGGTTTCTATAGAATAACCATGCTTAGGGCTTGGGAGATAAGTGAGGATCCAACAGATATGAATGGGAAGGAGTGATGAAACAGGTAGGATGAGATCTAGAAGCAAAGAGTGTCATGAAAATCAGAGGAGAGAGTATCTAATAAAAGGGAGGTTGTTAATATTATCAAAAACAATGCTTTGTAAAGTTGAAGACTAAGAATGGACTGTCACATTTAGCAGTTATCAAATTTTTAGTAACTTTGGAGAGAGCAATTTCATTTGAATGGAATAGTTTTAAGCCTTACTATAACCGCTTGCGAAGGGGGAGGAGAGGAAGTGGAGGTGATGACTATAGGTAGCTTTTCCTAGGAGTAACCTTTTGAAAGGGACAAGAGACAGGATGATAGGTTAAGGGGATGACAAGATCAAATGAAAGATTTTTTAATGAATAAATGAATGAAAGGGGATTTATTAAGCCCTTCCTATATGCACAGTACTATGCCGAGAGCTAGAGATACCAAGAGAAAAACCAGACATTCCCTGCTCTGAAGGACTTCATTGTCTAATGGAGGAGAGAGCAAATACACTCAGAGGTTTTGATTGTAGGGAGGATGAAAAGGCCACTGGTCCTTATGGTGCTGCAGCAAAGCAGATGGCAATAATCTTCATTAATGTTATTTTCATTGATAAAACTGTATTGCTTTCAGATATTGAAACATTTGAGAATGTTGTGAACTTTGGGGTTGAGGATTTTCTTTTCTGAGTCTTTAGTAGTTGTGGTTTCTGAGGAGCCAGAGGCTGAAGCACTTGCAGAGAGAGCAGCTGAATCACATTTCCATTAAAATTGCTTCTGCAGTGTCTGTAGGAGCTGAGCTTGAAGCAGATCCAGTGGTGTGTAGGGCATTGCTAATCCAAGGGCTGCCAGTGTTTCCTGACTATTAGTGTCAGTCAGTCCATACTGTTGGTGGTGGTGGCCTTTGTGAGACCTCTTTTTCACAATAGTTACTCCCCTTGATAGTAGCCATTGGTGGAGGGGCTGGAAGCTAATCATTTAGAGGACAGTGCTATCTATTCCCAGGGCTTTTGTCTTTTGAGGTCTCCATGGAAGGGGTGGCAATTGTTAGGCTCACTTGGCAGGGAGGAAGGGAAAGAATCTAGAATTTAAAGTTCTAAAATCAAATGTTAAAAAAATATATGTATATATTATTATTATTATTATTATTATTATTATTATTTACATGCAACTGGGTAATAAGATATACAGGCACTGGGGTAGGAAGATCCATCTTGCCTTACCAGAAAGTCAGAGGAGTGATGGGGAGGATATAGGAGAGAGCAGATTGGGGGAGAGAATATACAGTGGGATCACTGTTTTGGGGTGGTGGGTAGGGGAAAGACGGGGATAAAATTTTTAAATCAAAATCTTATGGAAATGAATGATGTAAACTAAAAATTAAAGTTAATAAAAAAATTTAAAAAATAGGTGAGGTTCTGTGCAGATGGGACAGGATGAAGTGGGATTGAGAGAGGAAGCTTGAGAAGAAAAGGTCTGGAATAGCTAGAATGGAAAATTCATCATTAATCAGAAGGAAAAAAAATTGATTTTCATCTAGCTGTGGAAGCTCAATTGAGATAATATAACAAACTAATAGATACCTAATCAGAAATAACTTTCTCTAGGAATATTCAGCAATCCATATAGGGACAGAAAAGGAGAATAATGAGAATAATTTAAGGTTCAGATCACGCGTATCAATAAGATCATTGTAGAGGAATCTGGAGTAGAGGATGATGTAATTGGTCTGGTTAACCATAGAATCAAGACTGCAAAGGGAGGAAAGTGAGAGCAGAGCAGCAGAGATGGATTAGGTTGGGGTATAGTGACTGGAGATCTCATTGAGGATGAAGACTAGGTTTAGAAAGTATGTGGTAGAGAGAAGAGATGAATTTCAGAATTGTGGGTCATGAAGATAGTTGTGGTTAAGGCAAAGGAGAGTTTGTTTACAGTACAGCAGAAGCTAGAGAGAGCACAATATAAGGGGAGGGCTGAGAAGGAGAGGAACTTGGGAGGGGTAGGGTTAAAGTGCATAGAAATGAGATTGGGAAATGGTATCAGGCCAATCAGTCTGTAAGCATTTGTTAAGCACCTGTTATGTGCCAGAAACTGTGCAAAGGACTAGGGATACAAAAAGAGGCAAAAGAAAAGTCCCTGTCCTCAAGGCACTCACCATCTAGTGGGAAGAACATTTTGTCCTAAACAGCTGGTGACTCTGGATCTTGAATTAAGTTAGAGTGTGCCAGATATGAGATAAGGAAGTACTAGACAGCTGTAGCTTCTATCCTCAAGTGTGTCATTGTGACAAAGAGTAGCATGAACTTGTTTTTCTCAAACTTTAAAGAAGAGAGGTAATTGATTGAGTACAAACTTTATGAATCAGCATCCGGGAACCTTTATTAAAGATGCTCAGTAAAAGGATCCTATACTTGGTTCTCCATCTTTGGTGATTCTCAGTACCCAGTGATTCAAGCCATCTTGTGCCTCAGATACCTGGAGACTCTGGACCTTTGATAAGCGGAATGTCTTTATCTTCATCCAAGTAGTTGATTAAACATACTGAATGGAATAAAATCAAGGAAAGAGAACTACAACATTCAGTGAAAGATTCCTATCAAATTTGACAATGATACATTAGTCAGCACTCTTTGAGTCTGTTCATTAAAGCAGTTTTCTAATCCTCTCACTTGTACTATCATCCAGGCCACATCTTACCATCTTATCTATATTTCATCTTGAGTGACTTGGCAAAGTGCCTTGCTGAAATCAATGGGAGTTCTTTCCCTTTGAGATTAACTCTCATTTATACTGTATATACCTTGTAAGTATGCAGTCATTTGCATGTTATCTCTCCTCCTTAGAATGTGAACTCCTTGAAGTGTTGCAGTTTGTCCTTAAGAAGATCATGACATCAGGGAGATGATGCCACAACATACAAGTGAATTAGATTTAAGTGAAGGAGGGCTGTGCAAAGTCACCGGCTTCACTTTTTCCTCAGGAGCTATCTGGGTCCAGTGGCCAAATATGGATCAGGACAACTAGAAAGGGCTCAGAATGCAGTGAGGAACCTTGGTCTTTTCAAACTAAGGTCTTTAACAGGTCTCAGTTTGACTGAGGCAGTGCCCATTCATTGATTAAGACTTAATAAAAAAAATAGGCAAAGAATGGCCTCTTTAAAAAGAAAAATAAAGATCTGGGAGGGGACGGCTCTTAGGGTTTCTGGCCCAAACAGATACAATTGTTATTTGTTATTGGCTTATTCTGAGCCAATTGGGGCCCAAACAGTGACCAAGTGGGGCTTGGTCTGGGACCAGAGCGATTTGGGGTTAAGGCTGATCTTTAAGAGAAAAAACACAAGCAAAAAAAAAGTTTCAGAGATTAAAATTTACATTTCCTTTGGGCAGAGCACCAGCAGGTTAACATGTGATACCCTTTGTGGAGAGAGAAGAAAGAAAAGTAGGGGAAAGAAAGAAAGAAGTCATGTTGCCCACCTAGAAGTTTGGTTCCTAATGGGCAGTTTCTTCTCACAAGAGGCTAGTTACTTTGCACAGCCTTCCCTCATTTAAATCCAATTCACTTGCATGTCATGGCATCACCTTCCTTTGGGAACTAAGGACAAACAGCAGCAACCTTGAAGAGTAAGGGATTATGTTTTTACCTTTCTTTGTATCGCTAGCACTTAGCACAGGGCTTAGCAAATAGGAATTGTTTAGAAAGGCTTGTTGACTTGTTGCCTGAAATCAAGCCATACTGTATGTATGGCATTTTCTGTATCTACCAATCTTATAATCTTGCCTCCAAAAGGAAATAATAATCACTTCTGTTTATGTAGATTTTTATAGGTTATAAATAGCTTTAGAACCATTAGCTTACTTTGAACTCTACTTTAACCTTGTGTGGTTGGAAGTACAAATACTATTATTTTTCTCTTATGGATTAAGAAACTAAATCTCATAGATTTGTTAACAGAGAAATTAAGTGATTAGAATTAGAATCAAAGAAACTCAGAATTAAAAAGGACTTTATCTGACCTAGCTGATACCTGAAAAAGAATCACCTATCATCTTTGACAAATAGTCATCCAGACTTTGCTTAGAGAATTTGTGTGAAGTCAGTCACTCAGGTAAATGGCATATATTAAGAGTCTACTGTGTGCCAGGCACGGTGCTAAGACTTAAGGATTCAAAGAAAGGCCAAAAAAAAGAAATCCTTGCTTTCAATGACCTCACAGCCTAACAGGGGAAACAACATGTAAACTTGTGTATAAATAAGACATGGAGGATAAACTGGAGGGTAACCTCAGAGGGAGGGCACTGAGATTCAGGAGGATTAGGAAAATCTTCTTGAAGAAGGCGGAACTTTAACTGAGACTTGAAGGAAGCCAGGGAAATGAGAAGTCGGAGATTAAAAGGTGGAGCAGTCTAGACATGGGTAACAAGAACCAATGAAAATGTTGGTGGTAGGGGATAAATACTCTGCCAGCAGTGTCACTGGCAGAGTACATGGAAGGAATTAAGGTGTAACAAGAATGGGGTTTGAGGGGGCAGGTTATGAAGGGCTTCAAAAGCCAAATAGAGGATTTTATATTTGAAGCTATAGAGAATTAGGGACCTTCTGGAGTTTACTGAATAGGGGAGTAATCTACTTAGACCAGCATTTTAGGAAGATCATTTTGATTGGAGTGGGAATAGTAGGTTATTGCAGTATTCTAGATGATGAGGGACTGTACGGAGGTGGTTGTAATGTCAGAAGATTGAAGGAGATGTATACAAAAGATGTTCTGAAGGTGGAAATTATAGGACTTGAGAACTTATTTGATATGAAGGAGGGAGAAATAGAATGATGAGTCAAGGATGAGGCCTAAGATTTAAACTTGGGTGACTGGGAAGATAGTGGTCCCCTTGACGGTAATGGGACAGTTAGGAAGAAGGGAAGGTTTAGAGGAAAACATAATTCAATTTCAGACAGATTGAATTTAAGTCTACAGTAGTCTGGTTTGAGATATATAATAGGCAATTGGAGATGCAAGACTGGAGGTCAGCAGAGAAAGCTATATACATACATCAGCATTTTCAGTTGTCTTGGTTGTGTTCAGTCTTTCATGACCCTATTTGAGATTTGTTTGACAAAAATAGTGGAATGATTTTGCCATTTCCATCTCCAGATCACTTTACAGATGAGGAAACTGAGACCAACAGGGTTCAGTGACTTGCCCAGGGACACACAGCTAGTACGTGTCTGAGGCCAGATTCGAACTTAAGAGGATGAGCCTTCTAACTCCACCCCTAGTACTCTATCCACTGCTCTATCTAGCTGCCAGTAAGTCAGGAAGACCTGAGTTCAAATGTTAACCTTCAGTTCCAAACTTAACCTCTGTTTGCCTAATTCACTGGAGAAAGAAATAGCAAGCCACTCCAGTATCTTTTCAAGAAAACCCCATACAGGGTGTAGTGCCAATGCAATATTTACAGCACTGACTGTGACTATAAATATTCTTACATAGTTCTTGATTGCAAAACATAACAGATTCTCCAGATAACAGATTTATTTAGGAAGGCTTGAAATTGTTGCCTTGTTGCCTGAAATCAAGCCATACTGTATGTATGGCATTTTCAAAGAATTTAGATACCAGAAAACCAAATCCCAACACCAGGAAACTGAATCCGTCATAGATAACAACAAAGAAGGTAATAAACCACAACACCACGGAGAGCCACACCATCCTCCAGCCTTTTCACAAGCCAATACAAGATCAGTATTTACTTACAAACCTTTATCTCCTCGCCTGCACAGCTTCTCTCTCTCCACTGTTTCTCTGGCTCTGACTCCCAGCTTCCGGGGGACTCGAGGCTCCACCCTTCAGCAAACTCCTCCCACCACAGGCTCCATGTGACCACATTCAGCCTATTAGGGAGCAGAGCTTACTTTCAAAGCAGGGAAGGTCTTCAGATTCCCCCTAGGCCTATTAAGGGGCAGGGAAGATCTTCCAATTTCCATTCCCATTACACAGGGTCACGCAGAGGCAGAGCTGACTGAATGGCTGAAAAACAACAACATAAAAGGGCAAAGGGTCCAGATAGAGCCCTGTGGGACATCCATGGTTAGTGAGTGTGATCCAGCAAAGGAGACAGATTAGGAGCATTCAGGCAGAGAGCAAGCCTTGAAGCTTAGAAGAGAGTATCGGAGACGGTGATCCGCACTGTCAGAGGCTGCAGAGGGTCAAGAAAGATGAAAACTGAGAAAAGGAGACTGTGTTTGTCACTTACGAGATCATTAGTAACTTTGGAGAGGACATTCGTGATTTATGATGACATCAACAGCCCGTCCACAAAGAGACTGAGAGGAAGTTTAGCTGCCTATTGCAGGTGACCTTCTCAAGGAGTTTAGTCACAAAGGGAGGAAGTCTATGAGATGAAAGTTGTGGGAATGAAGTATTTCCCCATTGCATATATAACCCCAGTGTTTGGTTTTGGATAGATACTACTTGTTCCATAGGAAAAAGATCCTCTGTGGCTTCCATAGGGTTTTATAGCATAAATGAATGTTGTACTTGGACAAAGACTTTTTATGTGTTTGTTGATATAACCATGCGGTTTTGGATGCTTTTGTTATTAATGTGATTGATTATGATGATACTTTTCCTAATGATGAACCATCCTTGCATCCCTGGTAGAAATCCAACTTCATATGATTTTTAAAATTGCAGTTGTTTTGTTGTCAGGATTTTGTTTAAAATTTTTTAATTGATATCAATTTTGGCAGTATTTTCACAGAACTAGATTTTAATTTTGTGTATCATTTATATAGCCTTTTGATTTCCAGTTTAGCTGATTCACTTTTTAAAATATTTTTGTCTTTTGTGCTGTTTTACAATGTAGTCAAATACAACAACATTGAATATTGATTGCATCTTTATTTAAAGGTTTATATAGGTTGTTAGGTAAGTAAAACTTAAAAATATGGGCACAGCCTTGGGCAAGTCACTTAACCCCAATTGCCTTGCCTTCCTCCCTCTAAAAAAAAAATATGGCCACTATTTATCACTGTGCACTACAGAAATTTTTGCTGTACAAAAAAGGGAGCCATGTAATTTCACTGCAATGATATTCTTATAGAGTAATTCCATTTTAGGGTAGCAGATTATTGTTTACATTTGATAATCCAGCTGTATGTTTAGTCAGCATTTCAGAAACCTGATCTACCAACCAATTAAACAAAGATTTTTAAAAATTTTTCCTGAGATCAGTTAACCCAAAACAAGGAGCAGTTAATTACCAGAAGAAAAATTGATTTTGTACCTCAAAAAATGTTTCTCAGAAACATAGATCCTCTACTTACTAAATCCTCATTAGAGAACTTCAAATTTTATTTTTAAAGCATTTTATTGCTTTCAAAAAATAGAGACGAGGAGAGCAAATAATTGAGTAAGAGTGGGAAAGCAAGTATTTCAGAGCAGGAAGCTAGAGAGAGTAGAGATTTGGTTGAATTTTCAAGAATTTTTTGTGGAATAAAAACCAGGCACTGCTTGGCAGGTCACGTTGCTCAGTTTTTATTAGAAAACTGGTGGGGTGACAGGAAGTTCTGGATCTTCATTATTTCTTTGTTTAAGTAACCTCCAGTTACTTTTAATGGAAACTTCATATCTTTATATAGAAACTTCTAAATATAAAACTGAATCCTTGGCTAAGAACTGTAAAACTCACAGAACAAACTGAAAGTTGCAAATGGATAGGTACAAAGAAAAGAGAGGCTCAAATTAATATGCAGCTTTTAATCCTCCAGAGGTAATTGAAAGTGAGTGGTAACACAAAATAAGATTTTCTCCAGCTGTTTCAGACAGAGTGAGACTTTCCAGTGAGAAAAGGAAAAATAAAGAACTTGTCAAAATCAAGAGTACAAAAGTAAGCAAGAAGGCTCAAAAGCTGGCAGTGAGGCTCAAGAGAGAAATATTTGCTGTGTGAATGAGTTTGAGGGGAAAATGATCTTTCTTAGTGTCTTTGAAAAGAACATCTTTATGGGTAATGTGTACTCAATTCAGTGAGAGTGCTCTAGGAAGCTTTTAACTTAAGTTGCCAGCAATTTTAGAAGTGAGGGAATGTTTTCCTATTCATTGCTTGTTGCTTTAGGAGGCAAAACCTGGTTTTTGCCAAAGTGATTTATTAGTGAAATTAATGATCTTAAGTTAAATCCTTCCTTCTGACAATCAATCAGCCAGCATTTATAAAGTATTATAAAGTATTTACTGTGTGCTAGGTACTGTTCTAAGTTCTGAGGCCGCAAAGAGAAAGGTAAAATTGCTGCAGAAAAATTTCTTTGGAAACTTTCACAAATAAAACACCATAATAGCGTTTCTGAGAAGGTTGAGTAATGTAAAATACTGAATGAAGGCTCAGAAAACTTAAGTTCTTAATCAGAAGACCTGGTTTCACTGCTTACTAGCTCTCTGAAACTCCACTTCCTCACTGATGGTACAGGGTAGATAATATCTACCCTATGTTGGCAGTAAACTTAGATGGCGAATGTCAAGTGAATCAATGGCTGTGAAAATCGTGTGGGAGTTCTAAAGCACTATCAGTGTTAAGTCATTCAGTAGCATTGTCTTCTAGACCATCAGGTAAGGAAGTCAGTTCCTAAGCTGTCCCCACTTTATATCACCAACACAGAAAATTTATGATTTGTTTCAATTTGAATGTATTTGCTTATTTATTAATCAATAAAGTAGTGGCTTATTTAGGAATTTGTTTAGAAGTGGACGTGATTGGGAATGGGGTTTGAAGACTTTAGAAATGAATTAGAGAGTCTTGTTATACAACAAATTCATCAAAAATGTAGTAAGCAAGCAGCTACTGTATGTTGTAACTGTCACTTATTATAGAGTTACTATTTATTTCACCATATAGTTCATTTACCCTTTCCTCTAAATGTTTGGATGTCATGCTGTTTGTTACATGAATACTAAGTATTGAGATGAATTCATTGTCTATGGTACCTTTAAGTAAAATTTCCCTGTTTTTCTTTTTAAAATATGTTTATTTTTGTTGTTGCCTTGTGTAAGGTCATGATGGCTACTTCTGTGTTTTGAGTTTATCTGAAACATAGATTTTGATGTAGCCTTTTTTTTTTTTTAACACTGTTGTGAATCTTTGTTTCAAGTGCATTTCTTGTAAGCAAAATATTGTTGGATTTAACTTTCTTATTAATTCTGTTGACTTCTTAAGAGGATTAATGAAGAGTAAAATTTTAATTAAGAGTAGGCCAGGTTACTTATAATTATAACTGCTCCATCGAACAGTATTGTTGTCATAAATGCCAGACAAAGTGTTATACTATCAAAAAAATTATCATGGTAATTCATTTTGTAATATTACTTTTGAACAGCCCATCAATGCTCTTGAGATTTTCATGTCTTTGGTCAAGAGTATTTATACCTCTCAGATAATAATGTTGGAAACATAAGTCTGGAAATGTGACATAACCTTAGCTTTCAGGTTCTTACTGGCATAAAAAGCAAGGTTCTCTGTTTCTTCTATCCTACTACAAAAAATTTTAAACTAAAGCCCCTTATTTTCTTTAATTATAAGGAAAGTAGAAACCTTCACATTTATGGGAAGATAGTTCATGTTCTTTAACCAGTTGCTCTATATTAATTTGGAAAATTATAGAGCATATTTTGAAAACAGAACCCAGACCATATATAGAAACATGACGATGATGAGGAACTACAACTGTCTATATATCTGCTACAATTCTCTCTGATAAAAGCAGAATACTTGATAAAGTTTTCATTTTTTTAATAACACATTTATTCTTCAAAGTATGGCAGATATGTCATACCTCCTTGTTGAAAAGATAAATAGTTCCACTGTGTTCTCTGATTTGGATTCCTCTGAAATATAATGTTTAGTGCTTAGCCCCATGTTTTAGGAAATACATAGAAAAGTTGAAGGACATACATATAGGGTGGCTAAGATGTCTAAAGGACTGGAGAATATCTCCTATGAGGTTCTGTTGAAGGAATAGAGAACAGTTAGCCTCAAAAAGAGAAGACTCATGGAAATCGGGGAAAATGGTAGGTGCCTTCGAGATTTTCAGGGACTCTCAGCAGAAGATAATTAGAATTGTTTTATTTGGTCCCAGAGAGTAGAGCTAGGAGCAGTGGGTAGAATTTATATAGCAGGATATTTAGGTTTAATGCAAAGAAAAAAATTTCCTCCAAATTAGAAGCTGTCCAGAAGAAAATGGGATACTCTGGGAAGTAATGGTTCTACTTAATTGGAGGTCTTCAAGCAGAATTTGGAAGGAGATTATTGCTTAGGTCACACTAGATAGCTTCTGACATCCCTTCCAGATCTTAGACTGCGTAATTCTGGGAAAATGTTATCTGTACGATGGTAATTGGAAAGTTGATCTGGTTATCATATTAATGAATGAACCAAATATATTATTGATAAGTTACTGAAATTTCTGTGCTTTTGACTGGATTTTTCTAGAGTTAAGTTTCCTTATTCAGTGTAATTGAGTTAAGTTTCTTCTTTTACTTTTAGCTAAAGACATACAAAATGGCCCCATATTTGGAAACATTTGTTTTTCTCAGTGTAGAGCAATCTAAATATTTAATGTTTACATTGACAATAGAGTATGCTTTGAAGTCACAGTACTTAATATGTGAATTGTAAGTTTAAAGAACAGACCTCTCTAAATGCCACAGATTTTTGAAAAAAGCTTAAATATTATGTGATTATTTCAGGCTGATCAGCTGATGTTTGCTTTACATTTTGTTCGAGGAATGCATCCTGAACTTTTCCAAGAAAATGTAAGTAGAATCCCATAGGGGAAACTTCAGTATTACAGACCAGAAATTTTAATTTGTTTAAATATGTGGTTTTGGTTCAGGTTTGAATACTAGTTCATAATTCCATACTAAATACTATAAGACCAGGAGATATTTGAGTTAAAAAATAATAATTATTTTACAGTTCAGGAAAAGAAATATGTCTAAATGTGCATTTGCATCCCTAAATTTTGTTTAAATGATTGTTCTTTCATTTCTAAAATAATACCTAGTAGATAAAAACATTATTTTAATCCATTTTCAAAGTGAAAGTTAAGCATTGCATTATTATGCCTATATGAAGTCTCCAAAGGCATCATTGGGATCACTGAAAAGTTAGAGAAGAGGTCTATTAAACTCTTGAGTTATAATACAAAGGTAGAAAAAGATATTCTTTGGTTTACTGATGATAGTAGGAACCTTAGTTAATTCAGTTAACTTGCCCAATATTCTTGCCTTATCTTGTCTTATTCTTGCCACATAGACTGAAAATAAAGCATAGCCATGGTAGACAGAATCAGAGGCATGTTACTGTAGCAATTTGCTCAAAATGACTGTAGGTCTGTACCCTTCTAGAATGTAGCCTAATCTGGTTTATTTACTGCCTGCTATCCAGAGGGAAGTATAGTTTGTAATCATTGCCAAGCCTTTTTATGAAATATGCAAGGTAGTAAACCCTTTTATACCACAAAATATGAGATGGCTGTATTTATTAGGAGACTGCTTTCCTTTTGCCTCCACAAAACTATATAGATAGAAGACTCAAATATGGAAAGCAGGGAATCAAACTTTTGTCAGTCTTTGAATATATTTCACATGCTTCTCATAAAATACGTACATTTTGCTTCACTAGGAATGGGATACTTTCACTGGTGTGATTGTTGGAGACATGTTACGGAAAGCAGTAAGTTACAGTTTTGTTCATTTAAAGTTGGTAAAGGAAGAAAAAAAACCTGCTTGTCTTCTTCATGAAATATAATTTGTGTAAAAATTAAGCTAGCACTAAAAATTAGTAAGTTATTATGCATAATTTGTCCATTGTTGTTTAATCTTGATTCACATTCCAGATTTTCTCTGAAAAACCATACTGAAAAGTTATTTGTAATTGCTAATAGAAAAATTGTATATGTTTAAAGGAATGAAGTAAAATTCTGCTATGTTTTAGGGGCAAAAATAAAACTTCTTTTATTGAGCATATTTTTAGCAAGGTTAGAGTAGAAAAGTTCAGGAAAAAGGATTTCACCTTCCTTCTTTTCAGCACCAGCACCCTCTTGGACTAGCTTGGAAGGTGATTAGTGGGTTCTCACCTAGCAGCAGCCAGAAAGAGAATGAGGAGAAATGAGAAAGAAAGTTCCTATTTGTAGGACAAGGCAGGGTGGGGGATTGTGGCTACCAGGCTACCTGGATGGAGGGTTATTCTGGAATGGCCTTTGTAACATAAAATATTTAAGATGAGGATTACCTAAATAACATTTGTTTTTTGGCTATTTCTTTCTGCTATCCACAATTACATTGTTCTAAATTTTCATTAAATGAACATGCAGCTAAAGTGTATGCAGTTTCATTGGTATGCCACATGGACCTTACAATGTATCTTTTAAAAATGCCTGGAGAAAACGTTATTGAAATATAAAACTAATGTACCCTTCTACCATTTTTCAAACCCTTTTTTAAAAAAAATTAAAAATAGTTATTCAGTTCCTAAATATTTTTTCAAAGTCAAAATTTCTCAAATTGCACAAAATTTTATAATTTGTCTAATTCTTTTGAAGGACACTCAACAAAGAATTCGTGATCAACTTCCATCTTGGATAGATCAAGAACGGAGCTGGGCAGTGGCAACCTTAAAAGTAATGATGATGTGATGACTTTTATACAGTGAAGGCATATATGATAATACATACACATATGCACACACATTTATACACACATACACACAGACATTTTTTTGACTTAGCTGGGAGTGTGGTAACTGGTGTATCCTGTGTTCATTTGCAGTCATGATATTTCTGTGAATTTGACATAACATCCCTCTAAGAGATAACCTTTAAGTCATTGTCTCTGAGATTAGTTAGAGTTAATAACATAAAGTTTTTTTAAAAGAATAATTCAGGTGGTACAGTATGCTGTACCTTGAGAATAGGGCTTAAAATTCATTATAAATATAAATTGTTCCATGTATAGGGAATTTATTGGGGCTTTATGACTCCCTGATGAAATAGCAGGATAGTAATAATAATCGAGATATTTTTACTGATTAGTAGGTTTAAAAGCATGTAGTTTTTAAAGATTTACCTGCCAAAATGGTCAGATTTATGCTTTAGGAAATTTACTTATGTAGCTGTGTGATGGCTAGATTAGAAAGGAAGAATATCTAGGTACTAGTATTTTACTAAGGCAACTATTGCAGTCCATTCAATCAGAACTTAACAAACATGTATCTAGCACTCACTATATGCTAGACACTATAATAAGAGCTGGAAGATACAAAGAAAGGCAAAACTTTTCCTGGCCGTCCAAAAACTAACATTTTGATGGTAGAGACAACATGTAAATAATTAAATACTTTCTCTCTCTCTCTTTCTCTCTCTCTCTCTCTCTCTCTCTCTCTCTCTGTGTACATATATACGAATACATACATAAATATATATGTATACGTATATACATATGTGTATGTATATATGTGTGTGTGTGTATACACACA
The DNA here is from genome assembly GCA_028646515.1 of Pseudochirops corinnae. Lineage (NCBI taxonomy): Eukaryota > Metazoa > Chordata > Mammalia > Diprotodontia > Pseudocheiridae > Pseudochirops > Pseudochirops corinnae. The sequence continues at coordinate 124,787,629 of CM053588.1, read as the reverse complement.
TACAAATTTATATGTAGACACATCGAGTAGATGGAAGGTAGTTACAGAAAGGAAATAGGTACTAAGATGTGATGATAACTTGCCCATGTGAGAGAGAAAAGAAAGGGTATGGAAGATGTTGTAGAGGTAGAATTATCAGCATTTTCCAGCTGATTGGGTATTGTGTTTGAAGGGAGAAGAAAGAGTTGAAGATGACTCCAGAATTATGAACCTGAGATTTTGGAATGACAGTAAAGTCACACACACACACACACACACACACACAAAAAGGGAGAAATTCAGGAAAGGGGTATATTTATGGATGAAGATAAAGGGTTTTATTTTGCTCTTATTACTTTTGAGCTACTTATGGGACATCCAGTTGGAAATGTTCAAAATGTAATTGGTAATGCTTAGAGAGCTCAGAATAAAGACTAGGACTCTGTGTGTTTGTGTGTGTGTGTGTGTGTGTGTGTGTGTGTGTGTGTGTATGTGTGTGTGAGAGAGAGAGAGAGAGAGAGAAAGAGAAAGAGAAAGAAAGAAAGAGAGAGAGGACTAAATAAACATTTGATAAGTAACTAATATATATCAGGTACTGTGTTAAGCACTGGGGATACAAAAGAAGGAAAAAGATAGTCTGCTCCCAAGGAAGCTGACAGTCTAATGTAGGAGACAACATGTCAATAACTATACACAGACAATCTATACTTAAGATAAATTAGAAATAATTAACAAAGGATCGGCACTGGAATTAAAAGTAAATGGGAAAGGTATCCTGTAGAAGGTGGGATTTTAGCTAAGGCTTGAAGCCAGGAGGAAGGAGATGAAGATGATAGCATTCCAGACATGGAGTACAGTCAGTGAAAATGCTCAGTCAGGAGATGGAATGTTTACAGAGTTGACAATTGATGTCATGAGAGCCCCATCAACTTAAACCTGTATCACTCTAGCTGCTTCCTAGTTCCTAGTCTTTCTTGTGCTAATGTAGACTGTCAGGCTCCTCTTGTTTAAACATGATTTTAGACATGCCATACTTCTCAAAAACCTTTAGTAATTCCGTATTTCTTGTCATATCAGATTAAATTTCTATCACTTGATGGTCAGGATCCTACATAATTTGGCCCTATTCTATCTATGCAACTTTGTTTTCCACTCTTTTGCCCCATTCACCCTTCATTTCAATCAAGTTGTTCTTCTAGGTTGATATAAACATTCTCAAATTGCTCCTTGCAATGCTAAATATATTCCCACTTCTGTAAGATTCACATGCTGTTCTCCTTACTTGAAATATTCTCTTTTGTCTTCTCCCTGTTCATCTACTACCCATCCTTTAGAGGCCACTTTAAGGGTCAGTTTTTCCATGAACACTTCTGTCAATTACTTCATCTCTTGTTTATGTCCATCTTCTTTAAAATCCTACTGTATTCATAATCAATATTAAATCATTTAGTTTTCTATATCTCACATTGCTAAGAAACTGAAACTTGTCTATAATATTGTACAACTTCAAAATTTAGTGCCACTCATAAGTCAGAAGTAGAGATGATGGACAATCATCCAAAAAACATTTGTTAAGTGCCAATTGTGTGTTAGGCACTGAAGATATAAAAACAAAAATTGAAATTTTCTCTACATTCAAGGTATTTCCATTCTGTCAGGGGAGACAGCATATGCATATTTAAGCATAAGGTAGTTAGGGAGGGAGGACATTAACGGTAGGAAATATCAGGAAAAAGGCTTAATTTAGAAGTTTATGTTTGGGCGGTGTCTTGATGGGAGTGGGAATCCATAAGACATAGATGAGGAGGGGAGTACATACAAAGGCACAGAGCTGGAAAATGAACTGTTGTATATGAGGAATAGGGAGAATATTAGTTTTTCTGGATTGAAGATTGTAGGAGAGGGAGAAATGTTAACTGTAAGAAGCAGAATTCAGTAAGTATCTTCACACTATTTTGTACTCTCCCCTCTCACCACCTGGTGCTCCCATACTAGCCAAACTTAGGTTTGGACAGATAACATCTATAGACAAATGAGAGTCACTTGCTGTTTTTTTAAAATGCACCTGTGTATTTCCCTTATAGATAACACTTCCTAGTCTGTATCAGACACTATGCTTTGATGATGTAAATCTATGGCGGCCCTACTACCATAACTCAGTGTGTGAGCAGGAATTTCCATCCATTCTGTCAAAGAAGGTTTCATTATTTCAGCAGGTAAAATTTAACTTTATCTAAATGGAGAATGTTTCTGCTATTTGAATTATCCTTTGGTAGTTAAGCAGTCTTTGATATACTTGCATTTGAGTACCATGTGGGTTTTTGCTGTCACCTGACACTAGGACCAGACAGAGTAGTACCAAAATGGTAATATTTTATGGTTGTGGTTTCTCTTAACATATTCCCATCAACTCTCTCTTCCCCTCATAATACTATCTTTCCTTTTTGGGTGGTTGTATAAAGGACAGCCTTGAGAGAGAAACAGAGACCTTTTGATCTAGCCTATAGGGCCTACCTCTTGTGTCTGGTTCTCTTCCAGTAGAAAAACGCTAATGACAGTTGGCTTGAATTACATGCCATCCTTTTATGATATTTAGTGATAGAACTGCATGGCCATTAAGTGTAGTGGAATGCACCCTAAATTTAGTCAGAAAGCTCCTGCTTCTTTCTACTCTCATGACCTTAAGTATGTCACATTTAGTTTGATCTTCACGGCAATGATTTAACATTTTCATCATGATTGGCATTGCAGATCTAAATTCTATACTTATTGTCTGTCTGGGTGATTGATTTAATTTCATAATTCCCTTAAATACTTTGGGCATATCCTTGGGCACTGTGGCTAAAACAAAAGAATATTTAATCAGCTTGAGTTTGATACAGTTGATGCTATTTAGTTATATCTTGAAAGGAAGATAGATCTTCACAGATAGTTATTGAGATAATAATTAAGGTGCAATGTATTCATGTATTCATCTTACTGTAGCTTGAAGTATCTGTTTTCTTAAATTACATAATTTTTTCCAGTTGTTTTGATTTTTAAAAGTATAATGGTATTATCCTTTACTGTTCACTTCTTTTATTCCAAGGTCCTAGTGGTACAGGCTCTTAGACCAGACAGACTTCAAAGTTCTATGGCCCTTTTTGCTTGTAAAACTCTGGGTAAGTATCATCTTAAAATGATTAGCCAAATTAATGCTCATGGCATGAGTCATTCAATTTTCTTTTCTTTTCTTGGTCTTTTTGGAGGGGGGAAGGCAGGGCAATTGGGCTTAAGTGACTTGCCCAAGGTCACACAGCTAGTAAGTGTTAAGTATCTGAATCCAGATTTGAACTCAGGTCCTCTTAACTCCAGGGCTGGTGCTCTACTCACTGCACCACATAGCTGCCCTGAATCATTCACTTTTAACATAGGTTTATTTTCTTTGGAGTCTTTATTTATAGATATAATAATGTGAGGTCTTTATAGTACTGTTAAGTTGTTAACAAGCTTTACTTGGTTTTCAGAAGTAGCTTTCTTTTTAACATAATGTTATATGTTACTTTAATGTTGAATTGCCTTTGGTGAACTCATTAGTCTTTATAAAGTCAAATACTTGTATAGGTATTAAAAACTTAAATCTGAAGGGTAAAAATCAAGGAAACACATGTTTATAGTGAATTAATTGTCTTCACATAGTGTTTTAATGTCAAGTTCTCATTGAAGTTTTCTTGGAGTCAGAGCACTAATTTCTCATTACTTATTTAACTTTAGGTTGCTATGTATTTGGATTTTTTCCTATGACGCTGATAGCTATAGTTTTTTGTAAAAGGAATGGCAATTTTGAAATTGTTTTCACAATTATGGATTAATATTATATAATATAAAGCTATCAAATATTTCTGTCAGATGAACTTGCCAGATTAGAAGCAAGTCTTTAGTGTATGGCCTCAGGGTTATGTTTTATATAAATATTATTATATTATTATATCAATAAGCATTATTTATTATAATTTTTAAATATTTTATATAAAATATTTTCATCAGTGACTCTTATCAAGTAATAGATGGCATGTTTTTTCACATTTGCAGATAATACCAAGCTAGTATATAGATTGCTAACAGTGGGTGCTAGTCATCTTTGTCCAAGATCCAAAAAGATCTTGATAGGCTAGATCATTGGATTGATTCTAATACAATGAAATTTAATAGAGAGAAAATTAAAGCCATATATTTGGGTTAAAAAATTAGGCTTCATAAAAACATAATGGAGGAGACATTAATAAAAAAAACACTTTGTCAGAAAAACACCTGAGAGTTTCGGTGAACTGCAAGCTCAATATGAATAAAGAGTGTGCCATATAATATTTAATTTATATATAGTATAATATTATATCTGATATATAATATTATATTAAAAAATTAATATTTAAAATCATAATCGCTTATTGCCAAAAATACTAATGCAATCTTGGACTACATGAAAAGAATCACAGCATCTGGAACTAAGGAAGTGATGGTCCCATTGCATTTTCTTCTGATCAGACAACATCTGAAGTATTGCCTTCACCACAGTTCTAGGTAAGACATGAATAATCTGAAAAGTGTCCAGAGGAACACTGTCAGGCTAGTGAAAGACCTTGAGTTCGTTTCACATGTGGATCTGTAAGAGGAACTCTGAATGTTTTTCTTGAAGAAGAGAAGACTCAATGAAGACATGCTGATAACTAACTCTCTTCCAGTTGGTGAAGAACTGATTGGACTGTTTGGACCTAGAGAGCAGAACTACAGATAATTAGTGGAAGCTTCAAAGAGACAAATTTAGGCTTTTTAGGGGGGAAAAACTTCCTAATAATTAGAACTATTCAAAAATAGACTGCCATAGGAGATAAAGGGCTCTCCTTCATCAGAGATCTCCAAGCATGGTTAGGACAAAAATTCTTTGGCTTGTTGAAGGAATTTCTTTTTAGCCCTGGGTTACAGCTGTAGCTGCCAAGATCTCTTCATATTCTGAACTTTTGTGATTCTAGGTATACATAAGAAGTAGCAGGTTGGGGTTTGAGTCAGTGACTCTTTCTGAAGTCGTAGCTACTACTAGTAGTCATAAAACTCCTCGAGTAAGGACATTCTTTTTGTTCTGAACCTCTAATGCTTATTGTGGAACCTTGCACATAATTTGGGTTTAATTCCTGATGAATTGGATTATATTTCAAATTAAATTACATGTGGTCTGTTTAGTTATCAAAAACCTAGAGTTTATGATATGAGTATATCTCTCCTGAGAATTACAATAATTCTTAAAATAATAATAACTTATCTGGTATACTAATAGGGAATGGAAATGTGATTCATTGATGTAAGGAACGTTAGGATGGAAACTTCGTCTACCAAGGTCTTTTCCTTCTTTGCAACTTAAGGTCTTAGAGAGTTGCCTAGGTCATTGAGAGGGTTAGGTAACTTGTGCAGGGCACACAGCCAGAATGTGTCAGAGGTAGGATTTGAACCCAGCTCTTCCTGGCTCTTAAGATCAGTTCTTTCTTCATTACTCCACATCTATTACTTATTTACACATTGTACAACTGGCCATAATTCCTTTTGAGTGAGAAAACTTTGGAGAAACTGTGTTAGGAAAGGCCAGGAAATGGAATTGAATTTAAGCACTTACTAATACAAGAATGATAGATGTATATTTTGTTATAAAGTAAGTGATTTTAGAGTTGCTTTTTAAAGAAATCTTGGTCTAGTTAATAAAGTGCATTGGCCTGTTATTTTCTGAAAAGTCCCACCTTTTGTTCATGTCCATTGAATATTCATTGTATGGTAGATACTATGCAAAGAATATAAAGGAATTTATAGAATTTAAACTATAGTATATTTATAATCTTATCAAGTAAGTTACTGGCATATATTTCTCTGGTTTAAATTTTCTCTAAGATGAGATTTTTTTTTGTCAAAAGCTAGCAGAAATTTGAAGAAAATCCAGGAAATACCAACATTATCATTTTTACCCTTGAAATATTGGTAAATTAAACCAGCATTCATTGTAAAACTTTAATCGCCATCATGTTCAGGAATATCTGTATAGTATTTACTCTTGGGTAGACACATGAATGAATTTGAGGGGCTAGAAAAAAATTACTATGTATCAGGCTTTTAAAAAAAAACAGAGCTGCAATAGAGATTTCAAAGAAGATAATTTTAGTATCACATTGTCTAAGAAATCAAGATATTGATAGAAATCAATAGTATTGACTATATTTGGGTCTCATGGGTATGTCTATACCTGCTTCTGTTGTTTGTTAACTGTTAAAACTCTTCATACTATGTCAGTTTAATGTTCTGTCTGATATAAAATCTTCATAATAAAATACAGTTTACTGAAATAAGTAATTTAACTTACTTCAAAGCATACTCAAGGCACTATACTTCCACAGTTCCCTTTCTACTACTGTCTCTTGAGCTAAAAAAAAGTCCAGTTTCCTCTTTGGCTTTGTGAGTGAGTGAGAAAGCTATGGGAAAATACACATAAGTCCCATCTGCCTCTATTACAAGGCATTTATTAATTGTTCCTAGGGGAAGACTACATATCACTATCTGGTAAAATTTATGGATTCATTCTCAGAATAAGGGAAGGAAATTTAAAATTTCAGTTAAAAATTACTGAAAATAAAGATGTAATTTTTTTAACTATCCAAGTTCCAGGTATCCCTTGAAGTCTATCCAGGGACCCCACATTAAGAACCCCTGATTTAGGGAGAGTCTCTTTAAAAAGTCACAAAGACTCAATATTTCGGAAGCTTGTTAATTTTATTTGAGAGCTCCCTTAATCAACCTCCCTTACACTTAAAATCTCTGGGCTTCCAAATCTTCATTTCTATAAAGATGAGAGACTACTAGAAGATCTTTGATATGTTCTCAATCTGTGATCTACTACTCTTAAGAAATGCTGCAGGAGAGTGGAGAATCAGGATAGGCAGAATAACATAATGGATTTTACAGTGAGGAATAGGATCATAAATTTAGAGCTAAATGACATCTTGTAGGTTGTATGAGCTGGCCTAAGTAATTTTTTGGAAGAAGGAATTGAATCCCAGTGTTACTCAGTTTATTAGTACTGGTACTGTTGTATGAATTCATGACTTCTGACTTTAAATCCATCATTCTTTCCTTCCAGTTTTGCCTCTAAATCCATCATTGCTGTTTCTTCAAAACATACTAATCCAGTAGTTTAACATATAGTAATACACAGCGACATTGACATTTTGTGCTTTCTAACTTGACAAGATGGTACTGATTTATGCTGACAGTTATAATGATATTTGTCCAGAAACATGGCCACTTATTTTCCTAAATTTAATTGCACTGTAAGTAGAACCATTCACTTAGAAATGTCCTGAAAATTTTATTGGAGTGTTTGAAGTCAGAAATGGTATAATTAAGCAAGATAAATAACTTCTATATTTTCCTTAGTAGTATAACTTTTTAATATTTTCTCTAATCTTTCTCTGGAATAAGATATTTTACTACACTTAATAGATAAAATTCAGTTTTTATATTTATGCTGTAATGTTAAGTTTGGGCTTTTTGTCTTTTTTTATTAGCAGCCATTTTCCAAATGAGCCTTTTATTTCTGTTCAGTTCAATTCAAGGATATTTATTTACTTCGAGACACATCTCAAAGTCAGAATATCCAAAACAGAATTCCTTATTTTTTCTCCCAAATCCACACCTCCTCCAAAATTCCTTATTTCTGCTACTAGGCACCACTATTGATGTCATCACCCAAGTTCCTAACCTGGGTATTATCTTTGATTCTTCACTCTCCATTACCCAGTTAGTTGCCAAATCTCATATATTCTTCTATAACATGTCTTTTATCTGGCCCATTCTCTCTACTCAAACAATCACATTTCATTCAAGCTCACCTCACCCCTCATCTTTTTTTTTTTTATATATACCATATGAATTTATAGTGGATCATCACTTCCTTCACTCTAGACTCTGACTTTTTTTTTTAATTTTATTTTAGTTCGCATCATTCATTTCCACAAGATTTTGAGTTACATATTTTCTCCCCTTCTTTCCCCTACCCACCACCCCAAAACAGCCATCCCAGTGTGTCCCCCCTCTCCCAGTCTATTCTCTCCTATGTCACTTTTTGGTAGGGCAGGATGGATCTCTCAACCACAGTGCCTGTGTATCTCAAGTTCAAGTTGGTTGTAGTCAACAATAATAATAATAATAATAATAATAATAATAATAATAATAATAGCACATATATATAGATACATATATTTATAACATTTGATTATGGAACTTTAGATTCTAGATTCTTTCTCTTCCTCCCTCGTCACCCACCTCCACTGGAAGGAAAAGCAATCAAATACAGGCTGAATACGTGAAATTACGCAGAAAACCTCTCCATAGTGAGCACACCGTGGGAATCTGATTACATGTCCCTTCTTCCTATC
>CM053588.1:124760593-124778700 GCA_028646515.1 Pseudochirops corinnae | reverse complement strand
ATGTTTATTGGAGGCATCTGGTGGGGGCACTCTGGCTGTGCTGTCTTCCTCCCTCTCTCTCCCATGATCTTTCTTTTCCCCAAAGAAGGAATCTAGGGTTTGGGAGCTGTTCTTACTTTGCTTCTTATGCTTATTCTTACTCATGGTTCTTCAGACCATGAATTTTTTAAAAATCTCTGTGGGGCTCTGCTTCCAGAAGGGAAAGCTTTGTCCCAAATCGCTGGGGTCCTCCCGGCTGCCGTAGACTTCTGACTGACTGGATAATGAAGACTCCAAGACCGAGGCCCAAGACGAGGATCGGGATCCAGGCTGCTCAACGTGAGAGCACTGGTCTGAAAACAATCGCTCAGTACCCCTGCTTTTTGCAGGCTGCGGGCGGGAAGCTACAATGCGGAGGCGGGTGCAAAACCTCTGCCTTCGCTTTTCCGCTCTGGAGACCTTTCAGGCAGACTGCTTATCTCCTCCTTTCGAAATCCCCACTCGCAGTTGGTGCTAATCCGCAGCTGGTGCTAATCCGCTCACCTGAAAGGCTCTTCCGCCACCCCCTGGGGCACAGCCATGGCTTTAGGCCAGGCTGGCTTCGGTTCGCAGTGCTGATATGGTTCCTTGTAGCCGAGCTGACTTTAGTGGGAAGTATCCTTGTGTGCGTTTTGGAGTCCTAGGATTGGTTTAGAGTCCTATTTTATGGGTATTTTTGGGTGGCTATGTGAGAGCTGCGATATGTTGCTGCTGCTATGCCGCCATCTTGGCTCCGCCCCCCTATGTGTTTTAGAATTATTTGTGTTTATGATTTTGTTGTTGTATAAATTGTGTCCTGGTTCTGCTTATTTATCTCTTGTCATTTCATACAAGGCTTCCTAGTTTTTTCTAATACTATCCCCTTCATTATTTTTTATAGCACACTAGTATTTCTCTACACACACACACACACACACACACACACACACACCCCATAACTTGTTTAGCCATTTTCTAATTGATGAACACCACCTCACTTTCCAGTTCTTTGTCACCACAAAAAGACCAGCTAATTGCTAAATAATTATTAATTAACAATTAATATTTTTGTACTTATGCATTGTGGTTCGGGTGTTCCTGGTCAGTAGAGGTTCCCTCAATCTTCCCAGACCCAGACTCCCAACTCCCCTCGCTATCCTGGGGGTAAAAGTCCCTGTGGCTGGGGCCTAGGCAGCCTCTCAAGCCAGATAAATCCAAGGTTTGCCACTTGCTTGTGGTTTGTTGTTAAAGCAGACCCTAGCCTAGAAGTGTTTACTCTTCACAAGGACCAAACCTCCTCCTGAGATTTTTTTTCTGATCTCGAATTGTCCCAGGAAGACCCCAGTTGTACCCCTATTCTTATTTATTTTTGCCCATACTTTGTTTACCCCAAGATGCTATTTTAACTCTTTTGTGGGGGAAAATCTTGAGAGCTTGGAATTTTCTGACCCACTATGCTGTCTTCCAGAATCCTCTTCTGCAGTGTAAAATCTTATACTGTGACTTGGGGTTTGAGAGTTTAAATCATTTGTCTGACATCACAAAATTTGTGTTAGAAATAGAACTTGAATAGCTCTTCTTGACTTTGAGGGCAACTATACTGTCTCTCAAAGTATATGCTGATGTCAGTTTAATTTAGAATTTATTGAGTTCTTTGTAAAATATTTCTACCTCTTTATCTTCTGTAGTTTTGGCATATAGAATGTGATTATATTGATGGTGGTCTTTTTGCAGATGGTTCTTATGAGCACTGCAATGTGAGGTGACCAAATATTCTATGAAGCCTTATAATATTTACATGTGTGATAAAATTGTGACAGTGCCTTCATTTGCTTATATAAGGAGAATATATTAGCCATCCTTCCATTTAGTTGTAGTTCTATTCATTATTCTTTTTTTTAAATAGCAAAAATGTCCAAATTGATAAAATTCAGTTACTCAAGTATAGTCCCTCAGTGATCATTGGACAAAGATTTCATATTTAGAATTTCAGCAGCTAAGCGAAAGTCTGAAAATTTGATTCTTAATACCCCTTGCCAGCCATTCTTATCACTGTAGAAGAAGAAAGGTGCCACATAGGACTGAGGGCCATTTTGTATTTTATTTTGTCTCACAGTTTGCTGTGGATCAAGAATTTATTGCTCAATGTCCAGTCTACTGGTAATCAATCTATGTGGGCTTAGACTAAGTAAATGCTCAAAAGGTAGACTCAAGTCTGTTGCTGAAATTGTAATCAGAATCTTTCTAGCATGACAGAACCTGCCAGAGTTTGTGTTCCACTAGCATTACTTTATGATTTGAGAGTTAACTCCATCAGTGGGGAGGGATCAGAAACAATGAAAATATAGTCCCTTCTTTCAATGAACCTAAACTGTACTTGAGATCATACAATATATAGACCAGTAAGGATATTCATAATTTTATGAGGCAGTAGTAAGACTATCAGCTTTGGGATCTGGTGATAGCTGTCTTGAGCAGGTGTCATATGAACTGAGCCTTGAAGTAAGCAAGGGTTTCTAAGAAGGAGAGGTGAAGAGGCAGTGTTTTATAGGTATGTAGACCATTCAGTTTAAAGCTGTAGAAGCAGGAGACAAATTGGCAAGTTTAGAAACTAGCAAGTTGTGTTTGACTGATAACAGAATATGTAGAGAGAACAATGTGAAATAAATGTCAAAAGGTAGATTAGGGCTAGTTTTTGGAAGACTTTAAGAAGCCAGATCAGAGAGTTTTTAGTTTTTTAGTTTTAGTTGTTTTATTCTAGAGGCAACAATGAAGTTTCTTGAGCACTCAAGTGACATGTTAAAATGTATATCCTAAGATGATTATTTTGGTAACTGTGTAGAGGATGAGCAGTTTGGGGGTAGGGTGGGTTGAGAGATTGAAAGCCAAGAGTCCAGGTAGAAAACTGGTGATGAGGGCCTGAATTAGGGGGTGACTGTATGAATTGAGAGCCGGAGTTCAGTGTGAGAGGTGTTGATTCTACTTATAAAACAATACATAATGGTGAATTGAATGGGAACGTGGTGAGGAGAGGTCAGTAAAGGATCAAGGAGTGTTAAGGAGTGATATAAGAAAGAGATTAGGGCACAGATTTATTCAACTAAACTAGTTTGCTTTTTATTGCAAATAGTGAACATTGTTTCACTTCTAAAATGATGAGTATGATTTCCTTGCCTCTAGCCCCTGTCATCTTCAGTCTGTCCTCCAAAGTTGCCAAATTAATATCCCCAAAGTATCGGTTTTACCGTGTTACTCTGCTCAGGAAGCTCTGATGTTCTCTTTTACCTTTAGGATTAAATGCCACTATGTTTGCCACTAAAATTTCTCAAGTTGACTTTTTTGGATTATTGTGCACTGTTGTTCTCTTTCTTGCACTCTGATTTCTAAACACAGTGTTGCAGTTTTTCCTTATATATAGCATTTGAGTTTCTTGAAAGTATGAAATATTGTGTTCTCAGTGTCCAGCACTATGTCTGGTACTTAATAAATGCTGAATGAAAGAATGAGTGAATGACTGCATAGCCCATCATATTCATTAGTATTTCATTATACACTGCTTAATTATTTTTCTTTTTCTTTTATGGTATTACAGGGTTGGACTAAATTTTATGAATTTTCTTTATCGGATCTTCGAGCTGGATACAATATTATTGACAGACTTTTTGAAGGTGAGTGCTGAAAGTTCATAATTTTTTTCTCAAGAATGTGTATCTTTTTAAAAGTCTCTATTAAATGTCTGTATTCCTTTCCTCAAGATATCTGTCCTTAAGATCTTCTTCCAAATAATTTATAGGTGAAATAGCTCAGTGTAGTAGAGACACTACTAGATTTGGAACCAGAGTACCTGGGTTCAAATCTATATTTTATTACTTCTTATATAACTTTGAACAAGTCATTTGATCTCTTTAAAGATTCCTGATCCTTGGATTAGGCTGCTGGACCATATTGGTCTCCCTTACTTAGCTTCCTCCATGGAATTTGGGACTTAACGGTGTCAACTTATAGGTGATGAGAGCTTGCAAGGCCAAGATGTCTTATCTGAGCCTTCATACATAGCCAGGCTCTGTAGAGAAAATTGTGGGGATACTTTTCAAGACAGTCAGGTAAGGAATCAGTCACCAGGTGCAAGCAAATATTCATGCAGAAAGTCAGTTTGATAGTTGATCTGAAGCATGTGTTACTTTTACCACATGAAGGGGCTACACTTTATTTCTTATGAGCAAGAGGTTAAGATTTGACCTCTGAGGCAGAGATTAGGGCATTCTTGAGAGTTTACCTATTTCATTTTTCATTTTTATAATAATAATTTTAAAAATACTTGAGCTATGAATTCTGTGAGAATAATGACTTAATTGATTAGTACTTTTAAATGTCTTTTCAAGATACTCATTATCACCACCTAATTTGATACCCAGAATACCTATGGGTAATAAGTAGGAGCAGATATTAAGATATCCATTTAGTAGTGGAGAAAACTAAAGCAGAAAACATTAAGTGACTTGCCCAAGACAACCCAAAGAATTAGTAATAGAGTCATGATTCCTGATTACTAGTCTAGTATTTTACCTCTGAAACATATCATTGAATTGAAATAAATAAGAAGCCACTGTGTAAAAATAATGGTGAGATTCAGATAGTGAAAACCTCAACTGCATGTTCATTTAGTAAGGAAATGTTCTTTTGTGTCAAGGGACTGCATAGTTATTGAATAAAATGCTTAAATAACAACAAAGTAGATTAAAAGCCAAGCTGTCATATTTGAGTTTCAGGATGCATGAGTAAAACAGAATCCTATCTTTAGAAAAGGTGATGAAGACACAAGAATAAAGGACATTTGTTCTTTTTTTAAAAAAAAAACTAATTTATTTTTAGTTTTCAGCATTCACTTACATAAGCTTTTGAGTTTTGAATTTTCTCTCCTTTTCTCCTTCCTCTCTCCCCTCCCCAAGACAGCATACATTCTGATATAGGCATTTAATAAACATTCATATTAAACATATTTTCACATTAGTCATGTTGTAAAAAAGTAGAACCAATGAGAGGAAATACAAGAGAGAAGAAACATAATGAAAAAAGAGAGCAAATAGTATGCTTCTATCTGCGTTCAGACTCCAAAGTTCTTTTATTTTTTTGGAGGAGTGAATGCAAGACAATTGGGGTTAAGTGGCTTGTCCAAGGTCACATAGCTAGTAAATGTGTCAAGTGTCTGAGGCCAGATTTGAACTCAGGTCCTCCTGACTCCAGGGCTGGTGCCCTATTCACTGCGCCATCTAGCTGCTCTTAGACTCCGTAGTTTTTTCTCTGGATGTGGACAGTATTTTCCATTATGAGTCTTTTAGAGTTGTCTTAGTTGTCTTAGATCCTTGCATTCCTAAGAAGAGCCAAGTGTGTGAAAGTCAGTCATCACATAATGTTGCTGATACTGCATACAATGTTCTCCTTGTTCTGCTTACTTCACTCAGCATCTGTTCATGTAAGTCTTTCCAGATTTTTCTGAAGTGTGCTTGCTCATCATTTCTTATAATATTCCATCACAATCATATACCACAGTTTGTTCAGGCATTCTCCAATTGATGGGCATGCCTTAAATTTCCAATTCTTGGCCACCACAAAAAAGCTGCTATATTTTTATACATGGAGGTCCTTTTTACATTTTTATGATCTCTTTGTGATACAGCTCTGCAAGTGATATTGTTTTGTCAAAGGGTATGCATTTTTTTTCTTTTTAATTTATTTTTAGTTTACAGCATTCAGTTCCACAAGTTTTTTGAGTTCCAAATTTTCTCCCCTCTTCTCTTCTCCCCACTTTCCCTCCCCACCCAAAATGGCTTGCAATCTGATATAGGTTCTACATATACCTTCACATTAAACATATTTTCACAGTAGTCAAGTTGTGAAGAAGAATTATAACCAATGGAATGAACCACAAGAGAGAAGAAACAAAACAAAACAAAAAAGAGAGAGCAAATAGTTTGCTTCAATCTGCATTCAGACTTCATAATTCTTTCTCTGGATGTGGATAGCCTTTTTCATCATGAGTCTTTTGGAGTTGTCTTAGAACCTTGAATTGCTGAGAAGAGCCAAGTCTATCAAAGTTAGTCATCACAGATACAATCTGTCTGTAATTGTGTACAATGCTTTCCTGGGTTTCCCTGTTCCTTCTCCCCCCCCCTCCCCCCCGCCTCCAATCTCCCTTACTTGGCATCAGTTCATATAAGTCTTTCCAAGTTATTTTGAAGTCCATCCGCTCTTCATTTCTTATAGCACAATAGTATTCCATTGCATTCATATACCACAGCTTGTTTTAGCCGTCCCCCAATTGATGAGCATCCCCTTGATTTCTAATTCTTTGCCACCACAAAAAGAGCTGCTATAAATATTTTCATACATATGAGTTCTTTTCCCTGTTGTATGATCTCTTTGGGACACAGACTTAGCAGTGGTATTGCTAGGTCAAAGGGTATTCACATTTTTATAGCCCTTTTAACAGAGTACATAGTGGTTGGATCAGTTCACAACTCCACCAACAATGAATTATTGTTCCAATTTTCCCACATCTTCTCCAGCATTTATCATTTTCCTGTTTTGTTATGACCAGTAAGATGTGGTACCTAAGAGTCGTTTTGATTTGCATTTCTCTAATCAATAGTGATTTAGAGCATTTTTTCATATGATTATACATATCTTTAATTTCTTCCTCTGAAAACTGCCTGTTCATATCCTTTGACTTTTTATCAGTTGGAGAATAACTTGTATTCTTATCAATTTGACTCAGTTCTCTGTACATTTTAGAAATGAGGCCTTTATCAGAGACACTAGTTGAAAAAAATTCTTTTCCAATTTTCTGCTTCCCTCCTAATCTTGGTTACATTGGAATCAAAATTATCCATTTCGCATTTCATAATGTTCTCTGGTATGCATATTTTTATAGGCCTTTAGGCATAGCTCCAAAGTGCTCTCCAGAATGGTTGGATCAGTTTACAATTCCACTAGCAATGCGTTAGTATTCCAATTTTCCCACATCTTCTCCAACATTTATCATGTTTTGTCATGTTAGCCAGTCTGATAGATGTGATCTGTTACCTCAGAGTTGTTTTGATTTGCATTTCTCTGATCAATAGTGATTTAGAGCATTCTTTGATATGTCTACAGATAACTTTAATTTCTTCCTCTGAAAACTGCCTGTTCATATACTTTGACCATTTATCAGTTGGGGAATGACTTGTATTCTTACAAATTTGACTCAGCTCTCTATATATTTTAGAAATGAGACCTTCATCAGAGACATTGGCTGTTAAAATTGTTTCCCAACTTTCTGCTTCCCTTATAATCTTGGTTGCATTGGCTTTGTGCAAAAACTTTTCAATTTAATGTAATCAAAATCATCCATTTTGCTGTTCACAATATTTTCTATTTCTTATTTGGTCATAAATTCTTTCCTTCTCCATAGATCTGACAGGCAAACTATTCCTTGCTCTCCTAGTTTGCTTATTGTATCCTCCTTTATATCAAAATCACATACCCATTTTGACTTTATCTTGGTATAGAGTATAAAATGTTGGTCTGTGCCTAATTTCTGCCAAATTGTTTTCCAGTTTTCCCAGCAGTTTTTGTTAAATAGTGAGTTCTTATCCCAAAAGCTGGAGTCTTTGGATTTATTAAACAGTAGATTACTGTAGTCTACTATCATCATTAACTAGTGTATCTTGTGTATCTAACCTGTTCTACTAACCTACCACCCTTATTTCTTAGCCAGTACCAAGTAGTTTTGATGATTGCTTAGCTTTATAATACCATATGAGATTTGTATAGCTAGGAAAAGGCTTATTCTAGAGTTAGATTTGCAAGGAATATCTCATATCCAGTCTTTCTAAGAGTGTTATAATTTTTAAGGCTACATTGATGTTTTTTTACTTTTTTATTTTTATTTTTGCATTTTGGAGGGCAATTGGGGTTAAGTTACCTGCCCAAAGTCACACAGCTAGTAAGCATGTCAAGTGTCTGAGACCAGATTTGAACTCAGGTGCTCCTGACAAGGCCAGTGCTTTACTCACTGCACCACCTAGCTGCCCCTATTGATTTTTTTCTATTCAACTAAGTTAATAAATATTGATTTACTATTTAGCAAAGTTCAGATACATTTAGAAATATGAGTATTGATTTAGGAAAGTCATTGACAAATCCTACTTTGGAATTTAATCCTATTTTGGAGCCATTGTTGTCATTGCTACAAAGAGCAAGTGACTAGTGAGAAAATTGCTGGATGCCTTTTGTAATTCCCTCAAGGCCTATTTTTACTCATTCCAGGAATGAAATTACAGGAAGTACTTTCCTTTATTTGTGAAGCTACCAAAATGTAGTGATGAGAATCTTAGTGATTGCTTCTAGGTCTTTTTGTAATCAGAAGCTACATTGGAAATGCTAAGAGTAAAATTAATTCTGGATTATTTTTATGAATAATTTTTGCTTTCATCATTTTCTTCAGCTTCCTATTACCTCCCAGCACAATCATTAGTTTTCTCATTCTGGTATCAAGGTGGCATCTGCTGAAGGAACATAAATAATTTTATTTTAACTATATTAAATTTTAAAAATAAACTATAAATGGTACTCATATAATATGTTGCAAAGCCAAGTGAACTTTTGAAAGTATCCACTCTATTGTATTACTCCTGCTTCATTTCTATAGGTAATAGACATACTACCATATAGAAATATGTATCTTGGTAAAGTGAAGAGGCCATTTTTTTTCCAGTATTCTTTATACCTTTTTTATCTTGTTTTCCAACAGCCATAGCATAATACTTTTCTTTCTTTTTTTTTTTCTTTTCAGAGGGGAGAAGGCAGGGCAGTTGGTTAAGTGACTTGCCCAAGGTCACACAGCTAGTGTTAAGTGTCCTGACTCCAGGGCTAGTACTGTATTTACTGCGCCACCTAGTGTCCCCTACTTCTTTTATTTCTAGAAGATATTTAATAAAATTTGCTTACAACATTTGTTAGACTTTAATTTTAAGAAAGATTTCTCAATAATACTATGAATTATTCTATTCTTAAGTGTACCTGAATGTCCATAGCAGTAGTAATATTTTTAGGAATAATATTAATTAAAATGTTTATTGTATGTATTTTTCAATTGACAGGTAACAAAGATGTTCAGTGGGAATTTGTACATGGCTTGCTTGAAAATGCTATTTATGGAGGCCGTATAGATAACTTTTTTGATCTCAGAGTCCTTCGATCCTATTTGGAACAGTTTTTTAATTCCACAGTGATTAATGGATCACACCAGAGGCATAAGAAAAGCATTTTTCCATATTCCATTTCTCTACCTAATTCCTGTAGCATTTTGGTAAGTAACAACAAATAGTTGTTTATCATCATATTATCGTAATCCATATACGTATGTATAGGTACATGCAGATTTTATTTACATTTTTAAATGATCATTCCCTACAAGAGCAAAACTGACATTAATTTATTACATCACTTACTTCATTCATAGTAAAGAAAAACAACTAGTTTCCCCAATCCCTCCCACAGTGTCCTGACATTTAACATTTCTTTGTTGATGATGATTGTGATGATAATGACAATAATTATTAGTTTGGGCAAATCCTTAGAACAATGAAATTTTTATTTGTTGGAAGAGTAAGAACTGTCTTCATTCATTATACTTGTATTCCCAGCGCCAGGCACATAATAGTTATTTAATAAATGCTTTATCATAATTGCTCCAAGTCACAGAAGCCGTAATCATTGGAAGTGATATTTGAACCCAAGTGCTCTGATTCCAAAGCCAGGGCTCTTTTCACTGTATATACTGTTAAGAATTATGTGTAAATTTGCACAAATTCCTTGTATTCAGAAGTTCCTGGCACTTTTCTTGTTTATTCCTTACATTATATTGATCAGTTGTTTTTTTTTACTTGTCATATTCTTTTGGGAGACCTATAATCCTTAAATTTTTTTTTCTGTGCATCCTGTTTTTGAGACCAATATGTTTTGCTTGCATGGAGATAATTTTCTTTTAACATAATTGCTTCCTGCTTCTCTTAACACTTGCCCTCAAAAATTGCATTCCCAATCATTTATGCTCTCATTTGTTTTATTGATGAGACCTGCCACTGTGAATACAAGTTTTTGTTTTCTGCCAATTATTTCTGCTGTGTAGCCCATAAATTCTTTCATAAATCTCATTTCTCTTTTAGACTCTTAAGGGAACATTCTTTTGTAGTCCCATGCTCTTTTGGGAATCCAGAAGGTCCTCTGTCTTATCGGGTATTAGTTTAGTTTTCTTTGACTTGAAATGTTATTCCATAGATGTCTGGACTATTTGAGCTGATCTGGAGGTCATATTCCCCTCTGTTGTTAAAATCTTGCCAGTTGATTTATCTGCTTATACTACAAGTGTTTAGATTTTCTTCCTCCTGAGATCTTTGGGATTTTCAGTATTTTCCCTTTATATTTCCCCACATTGCCCTCTTTCTAACTCCTCCTTTGACTGTCATTTCCTTGGTGGCTGAACCTCAAAATTGTCTCAGTCTTCTCCCATGCTGGACAATTTGTATTTCACCATCCTTAGTCACTACCCCAGCTGACTTCTGGGGGTCTAGAATTGGGCCCAGCTGTATACTAGGCTCTTTCCCCCAGATGTAGTGTAATAAAACATAGCCACACATGTGTCCTAACCCAGTTCACTGTTTCTCAGTTCTCTGTCTGAGCTTTTGCTTCTGTCCCAGCAAGAGCAAGATTCTGGCTTTTGGTTTTCTCTGGCCCTTGAGTATTTATGTGGTGCTCAGGGAGCCTGGGAGATACTTCTGTGCAACTAGGTTTAGATTGGATACAGCGCTGGACCTGGAATTAGGAAAACCTGAGTTCAAATACAGCCTCAGAAACTTACCGACTGTGTGACCCCTGGTCGAGTCATGTAACTTCTATTTATCCCTGTTTACTCAACTGGAAAATGTAAAGAATAATATTATTATCCACAAGGTTGTTTTGAGGATCAGCTGAGATAATATTTGTAAAGTTCCTAGCACATTGCCTGGTACATAGTCGATGCTATTTGAATGTCAATTTTAAAAAATTTATTATTTTTATCATTATTATCCTGTTGTACATTTAGGAATGTTCTCTTACATTTCTGCCTGAGTGGTGGGAGGCAGTGGGGGAGGGATGAATAAGCTTGGTAGGGATTAACTTTTTTTGCTATTAGTTCAAATTTTTACCTCCTTAGAGTTCTTAGTCTCCTGGCCCATGGAGGCAACTGAAATTGCTGTGACTTCTGTACGTATTCCTATTTTGGATAGGTTTTAGGAATGATGATGAATACAGAAAAATGACTAGTCAGTCATTTTGTGACCAAGAAATTGCTCATATTGCCTAATAGGAGAAATGTAAAGTAAAAAAAAAACCTTAAGATATCACATTTCATTTAACAGAATGTCAAAATAGATTTAAAATTGATGAAAATCTTATGTTTATAAAGGCGTGCTAATATGTCATTAGTAGGATTGTTGGTCGATACAAACATTTTGGAGGGGCAAGATGCAAATGTAATGTAAAATGCAAATGAAGCCACCAAAAATTATTGCAACTTTCACTGCTAAGATTTTATTGCTTTGACTCCTTTTCAAGAATTTAGTAAAAAAGGATGCATTTATGTTAAATATTTGTAATTGCTGCCATAATAGTAGTAAAATGTTAGAAATAATATGTGCTTTCCAGAATTAGTGAATAGCTGAGTAAATTATGTTATTCAAGGAAATAAGTACCCTAATCAATATCAAGCAGAAGCATGCAAAGAAAAGTAAGAAGAACTTACTCTAGGTGATGCTGAGTGAAATCATTAAAATGAGAATTATAAGAAGACTCACTACAGTTTTTTTTTTCTCAAATAAGAAAAGGAAGAAAAATGGGCCTAAAGAAGTTTAACCCTATATGGACCTAGGAGATAGGGAACAAAAATATTTTCTTTGCTTGTTTGTTGTTTGTTAATTTGTTCTCTTTTATTAAATCCTGAGCTTGGATTAAGATTTTTACCTCTTGATTAATTTGTTAATTTCAACATTTGTTTTATTATCTATAACAATGAATCGACAAAGTTGTTAAGACTATTCTTTTGTCTTTTTTTTCCAATTAACAAAAAACTCCTTTTGTTTTCCAAACTTCTCCCACCCCAGTTCAAAAATAGGCAAAACTCTTGTTATAATTAATTATAGTCAAGCAAGACAAATTCCCCAATTGGCCATGTCCAAAAAATAAATGTTTTATTTGCATCCTGAGTCTTTCACCTCTCTCAGGTGCTTGATCATATGCTTCATCATTGGTCCTCTGGAATCTTGGTTGATTATTGTGTAGATGAAAATTCTTCAGTTTTTCAAAGTAGTTTATCTTTACAGTGGTGTTACTGTGATATGAATTATTTTCCTAGTTCTGTTCACTTCACTCTGTAATAATTGATATAAATTTTTCCTAGCCTTCTCTGCAACCACTCCTTTCATCATTTCTTACTATGTAGTAGTGTTCCATTAATTCAAATACATAAATTGTTCAGCTAGGCACCCTCTAAGTCTCCAGTTCTTTTCTGCTACAAAAAGAGCTGCTATATATCTTTTCCTTTTCCTTTGATTGCTTTGTGCTACAGACCTAGTAGTGGTTTTGCTTTTCTAATAATAATGCACAGATTAGTCACTTTTTGGACATAGTTCCAAATTGCTTTCCAATAATAGTTGGATGAGTTCACAGCTCCACCAACTATGCTGGATTTCCCTTGATTATTTTTTTTTCACTGATTTAGCTAGACTTAAGAGCAGACTTTATTAAAGATGTATTTATCTATTTTTATGCTTAGGACTTTCGTGCTGTTATCGAAAAGCTACCAGAAGATGATAAACCTAGTTTTTTTGGTCTGCCTGCAAATATTGCTCGTTCATCTCAACGTATGATTAGTTCTCAGGTAAGCCTTTAATGTTTGCCTTGTTCTTTAAAAAAAAAAAAAGATGACTATCACTAGTCTGAGAAACCAGGCACAGCTAGTAACTACTTTTAATAATTCTGTGGATCTATAATTTCATTAAGAGGGGTAGCCATTCCAGTAGTACAGATTAACCCATCTAGATCTTCATCCTGGTCAACTTTTGACCATATTTTTGCAGAAATCCCCCACAAGGTTTTCCACCAGTGTGGTTATCCTCTTTCTCTGGAGCACTTGATGTGTGTACCACTTGGGCTCTCTGTTGATTAAATTTTACTTATGCTACCTAATACACATCTTTTTCTGTCTCCTTCAGTGAATCCACATAGCATGAACTAAAAGTAATTCAGTATCATGGTTGCCTTCTTCCGATTCTCTTCAGATTATAAATATGCTTCCAAAAATATGGCCTTGAACATAATACTCTGAATGTGGTCTGACCAAGACAAAATATAGAAAGACTGTCACTTTTTTATTTCTAGGAGATACGCAGTTCTTAATGTAATACAAAATAGCATTATCTTTTTTCATCTGTCATATTAAATGTTGACACATACATACTCAGTAGCATTATCTAAGTAGATATCTCAATCTAAATACCTAATGTAGATAGTTCATTTGTGTAATGTCATGTGGGCAAAATATATATAAACCTGCTTTTAAAAAAAATCTTCATTGAATTTACCTATTACAATCCAAGGGAAAATGAGTTTTCAGACTATGAAGAAAAATGTTTCTCTGGAAAAGTTGTATTACCTAGAGTCCTTCTTATTAGTGCCAAGTCATTAGTATAATAAATAGCAGTATTCATTGGCCTGTTTCCAGTTAAGAGCTACTCTAGAAATTTTATGATTCTGCATATGAAAGATTCTTCCTCTTCTTGATGGTATTTCTGCAACTGAGAGGCATTTTTTGGTAGATTTATATTTCTGCAGAATTATAGCTATAGAGTATAATGCATTCTTGTTAATGGGGATCAAATCTAAAATGTTTCCTGATTTTCTTTCATTATTAAATTGTAAGATACTAACAAACTTTATTTTAACTAATTTATATATTATTAGGAGGATGATGAAAGTGTACATGCTACCAGAAGTAATATAGGAAACATCTCTAGGGATTATGAAATTTTAAGCAGGAAAATGAAGACTTTAGGTGCCAAAGCATTGATGTCATTTCTGCCTTCCTTTGAAGGCAAGTGCTTCAAAAGTAAAAAGTGGATTTTAAACGTGAAATTTGGCAAGGACGCTTGGTGGACTGATGCAGATATCCCTAAAAGCATGAAAGCTGAGGACACCCAGCAGTCTCAGTCTAGGGTCTGTGCAATAGTGTAGTTGGGAAGGGCCTAAAAATGTGGAATAAAACCATAGATAAGTGAATTGGAGTACGTTAGAAATACTGAAGAACCAAAAGTTCAAGTGAGAAAACGTGAATGAAAATGTAGCTTACAAGCAGGTAAATCAAGAGGAAGAAGGAAAAATGAGTAAAACTCAAAAATGAGTTCATAACCACATGAGAAAGTGTTGTGTCATCTGCCCAATTTATCCTGTATGTATTTTGTTTATTCATGTTTGTTTGCATGTTTTCTCCTCTGTTAAACTGTGAACTTGACTTGGGGACTTTTTTCCCTTTCTTTGTATCCTTAGTGTTTAGCATAGTACATGGCAACAAGTAGGTACTTAATTTTTTTTAACGTTATAAAAATAACACTAATTATTTTCTTAAAGGCATTATGATGTTCAGTACAAAGGATAGCAAAATAAAGTGCAGGAACCTAGGAGTTTCCAGAAGATTATTCTCCTTCTTTAAAAAAGAATATTAGAGCATTAGCAGAATTATTCTGGTTGATAATCATTTGCACATGCAACAAAATAATTCACTTCTTAAAAACGTTATTAATATCTTTTGTTTTTACACGAACTTCATTTCTGAATATATTCTTCCTTTCTTTTGTTTTTGCTTTTTTGGAGGGAGAAAGGCAGAGCAATTGGGTTAAGTGACTTACCCAAGGCTACTTGGCTAGTAAGTGTTAAGTGCTTGAGGTCGAATTTGAACTCATATCCTCCTGACTCCAAAGCCAGTGCTCCAGTGTGCCACCTAGCTGCCCCCATGTCCTTCCTTTCTTATTCTTTGAGATAAAGAACACAAAAGAAAGAAAAGAAGTGCAATTCAGCAAAACCTAGCGTATGAACTGTGTTGGAGAGTTTTTGCAATTTTCTGCACTCAGTCACACACCTAGGCAGAGGAAAGAATGAAGGGCATTTTCTCCTCTCCTCTCCAGAGCCCTGCTTGGTATTAGAACAGCAGTGTTCAGGGAGGGGGTGTGTGTGTGTGTGTGTGTGTGTGTGTGTGTGTGTGTGTAAACAGCAGTGTTCAGGGGTGTGTGTGTGTGTGTGTGTGTGTGTGTGTGTGTGTGTGTGTGTGTGTGTGTGTGTGTGTATTTGTTTCCTGGTTCTGCTTATTTCATTTTGCATTAGTTCATAAAGCCTTCCTTTTGCCTCTCTGAGTTCTTTATATTCAGCATTCCTTATTGAACTGTGAAAATGCATTTTATTCATATACCACAACTTTATTAGTTATTTTTCAGTCCATGAGCATATACTTTATTTCTAATTCTTTGCTACTAAAAATGCTGTTATGAGTAGTTTAGGGTATAAGAGGTTTTTCTTTCTGGATAGGAACACTTTAGTATAGTAATGGGATCCTTGTATCAAAGCAGTTAGACATTTTAGTTACTTTTTAAAATGCATAATTCCAAATTGTTTCCCGTAATTGGAGCAGTTCACAGCTTCACTAACAACATATTAGAAGCATCTGGGGCCGTAGATAGAGTACTAGGCCTGGCAGGAAAACCTGAGTTTAGATCCTGTTTCAGATACTTGTGTGACCTTGGGCAAGTCACAACCTCTGTTGGGCTCCATTTCTATAAAATGTGGGTAATAATAGTACCTCACCTCCCAGGAGATTGTTGAGGGGATAAAATGAGACAATATCTTTAAAGTGCTTTGCAAACCTCAGAATGCTGTGTAAGTACTACTACTACTAAATGATATATTATCATCAATATTAATAATGTTAAAACATTTAGTAATAATAGTTTATCATGTAAATGATATGTAAATTATATAAATATTATTTTCAAGTATATGTTATTAGTAGCATTTTATAGTGCTTTCAGGTTTGCAAATCACTAGTATATCATATTTTACATAATAATATCTTCAAATATTGTGAATGCAGATATATTCAGTCATTTCAGAGAACTCATGATTTGCACTAATCAGGACCTACCTGTCTGTGGGAACTTCTTCAGGTTGTTTCTTAAGAGAAATAACAAATTTAGGTTTTGAACCATCTTGCTGTTATATCCATTGCCTTCTGAAACTTAAAGAATATCCAATTGATGTGGTTAGGTTTAGGGTGCTCGAGACCCCAAAATACCAACATGCTGGGTCCTGCCTAATGAATTCGACTCAAGTCTTCTCTCAATCAAAGAAAAGTAAAGTTTATTGAAAGTTGGCCATAGGGAGTAGACTCTTAAGGATCCTCGGTATCTGTGATGCTTGCATTAGGCAGGACAGAGTAAACCTGTGTAAGATCATTCTGTGGTGCTCTCACACTACATGGAGGGAAGATGGGATCATATATACAGAAAGGTTGTGGGAGGAATCTAGAGGTGGTGTAGAGGAGGAATTTGGGGAGGGTCTTCAGGAGGAGTTCTGATAAGGTCAGACTCTAGTAATGAGTTTGGGGAGGGTCTTCAGGAGTAAGATGAGGTCAGACTCCAGTAATGAGTGATTAAGGGTCAGAAGTTGCTGGAGGCTACCTGGAGACCACAGACAATGGTGGGCTAGGCCAGTTCTAGGGTGGGAACTGGAGGATCAAGGGAGGGAAACCGTTGAAACAAAGGAGGAATAAAGACTTGGGCAGAGCCACAACCTAAGGCCCTTGACCTCAGGCAAATGCCTTCCCTAGGAAGATTCAGGGAGAGCTCTAGGGGCTGCCAGAGCCTGCACCTCATCACAGTGGTTTTCAAGAGTAAAATATGTATAATAATTAGTGATATTCAAAGTTCTTTGTTAATCATCTAGCCTCATCTTTTTATTTTTTACATTATATTTTTACAGGCATTGTTCAGGAAAGATTGGTCTCTATTTGTTTCTTGTTTGCAGGTCTTACTTCCCCAACGAGTTTGTAAATCTTGTGAAGGATTGTAAATTTCCCAAATAAATTAGGAAAATATTGGGGCTTTAAGTAAATATTTAATCTTGTTCATTAGGTAAGCACAGAGATTACAATAACATTTTGATTATATTTTGAATAGCTACTGAAATTGGTTTGTTTACTTGTGTCTAAAAAAAAGAGTCATGCCCCCATTTGTCCATCTCAACTGATATAACTTAAAAATTTAGCTGTCTACTGAAAGGGTTAAAAGCATTGTAGTGAAGGCATTGGCCACAGTTTGTTACACCATTATTCTGGAAATAGAGAGTTGCAGAGGTTTTCCAGTATAAAAATAGACTTAATCATGGTGTCATAGAAATAGTTCTTAACTTGCAGTCAGAAAGTTTATTTAGTCTTGGCTGTGTAACTCATTATCTCTATGACCTGAGCAATTCACTTCAAACCCTAAGCCTCAGTTTCCTCATCTGTAGGATGAGGATCTCCTTGCAAAGTTTGGGCTAGATGGCTTCTAAGCTTCTTTACAGCTTCAGCATTCTGTGATTCTGTGAAATAAGTAAACTGGGAAGAGAAATTCTGGTTTTGCTGGACATTCAACTGAAAATGTCTAATAGGTTAATTACTGTGTCTGCAGAATTGAAAGTTAGATTAGAGATGTGGGAGATGGATAGATAGATATGTATCTCTATCTCTGGGAGTTAGGTTGACTATGCTAGTTTAAATTGTAAAATTATTAATTATGTGATGGAAGAAGAAAAATGGAAATGATAAAAAATAATGGCATAAAATTAAATTGTTCATTCTACTTCATAGTTTGGGATCTTCCTAACTTTTAGAATCATGTAGGAATATCGGTAAGTAGAAATAAGTTTTCTTATATTAAGATAAATTTTGTATTTCAAATAACTATATTCAGTAGGATTATTGTATTCTAGATTTAGCTTAATGGTTT
>CM053588.1:124747039-124760093 GCA_028646515.1 Pseudochirops corinnae | reverse complement strand
CAGCCACTGCCTCTGACGCCGCTTCCAGTCCGCACCCGCACAGAGACTAGCTTGGCTCCGGCGTTCTCTTGCTCCACCCCTTCCTGCTACATCAGCAAGCTCAAGGGGCGTGGAAGATCTTCAAATCCTAGTATCGTTACAGGTGCCATTTCCTATATGAGGTCTATCCTGTTCCCTTCAGTTGTTAGCATCACTTTTGAAATTAATTTATATTTACTTATTTTAGTACATGTTACATTTCCTAGGAGAATGTAGACCCCTGAACAGGGGATGTACATCCCGGGGAGGGACAGTATTATTTTCTTCCTTTTATATTCAGTGCCTTACACTTAGTAGTTTCTTACTAAATATTTGTAGAATTGAATAAAAAAAAAAACGCTTTTGTTTTAGCAAGAGCACACAAAGTAAAACAGTTGTGCTGAATTTTAAAAATGTTATTCACGTCATGTAATTCTGCTCACTCATTTTCATAAATCCCTACCAATTAAAATGGGAGGAAATTAAACAGAGAATTATGTGGATCTCAGCCCTCTGGCTGCTGCTAAGAGCATGAATAATAGGAACAAAACCATTGAAATCAAGAACATAAAATGTGTTTCTAGTCTGGTGACTTCAGTTTATAGCTTTGCTCATCTACTTGAGAACTCTCCTTTTAATATTCAGTAACTAAAGTCTTTTGAGCCACTGTACCTGCTCTGATCAAGTCTTCAGAATAGATCCTCATTCTGACAAATAAGAAAGCTCAATGAAATAATGTATTTATTCAGTACCTTAAGATTCACTTTTCTAAGTATTAATTTCCTTAGCCCTCTATTTTTTCCATTACTTCTGAATATTTCAGTTATTCAATCACTCAAATATCATTTATTAAGGGCCTACTATGTGCCAGATACCACCCTAAGCATTGAGGATACCAAAACAACAAGAACAACAGCAGCAAAAGACAACAAATCAGTCTGTGTTCTTAAGGAGCTCAAAAGTCTAATGTGAGAAACAATGTGTTAAATAACCGTGAACAAATGAGATAAATATATAAGTTGGGAGTGTCTCAGAGGGCAGGGTCTAGGATTAAAGAGAACTGAGAGCTTCTTGCTGAAGGTGGGACTTTAGTTCAGACATGGAGGAAGCCAGGAGATGGAGATGAGACAGGAGAACATTCTAGGCACAGGTGACAACTAGTGAAAATGCTCAGTTGAGAGATGGAGATTCAGAGTCAGAAAATTCATCAAATAAGCTACAGAGCTTTTCATTTACTACTACATTTTGAATGTTGACCGCACTTTGAATTTATTTTCCTTCATCTCAAATCAACCTCTGAGTATATTCATGTATCTACGAAGAAATTATCTCTATGAGGAAATCTAGGAAGAGGAGTGATCTTAGGAATGGGGTGACATGGGAACATGGTATAGCTCCTTTGGCTAGAGATCAGTGGAACTAGATACAGGTAGATATAATAGAAGTGATTTTGTCATTAGCGTGGACAGAAAGAGAAACTAGATGAGGTGTTAGGGGACATAGATTATGAACCTAAAAAAAAGAGGTTTGATATAGTTAGGGTGGAAGACTTTGATTATCTCAGCATCTGTTCAAGTCACAGCACTGCTTAAAACAAAGTAGCTAATCTTGTTTTTGTTTGTTGTTATTTTTTAATTTGCCTGAATAATTTCATTTTTCAATAGGTGAAAGAATTATCCAAGAGGAATTCTGTTCTGAACCTGATTGTCATCACTAGGGAGAAACTGGTTGCTGGGGTAGAACTGATGGGAACTTCAGGGAGAATTGGTTATCTAATATTAGATTTTTGTGATTCAGGAAAGTCTGGATTGGTCTAGTCTTTATATTTATCTCTAGATTCTCAGTTTTTTCTTTTGCGATCTCAAAACATGCTATACAAGGTTAGTTAGCCCGGAGTGAAATCTCTGAAATAGAGGATATACACAATTTAGTGTTTTGTTTCACATAAACTCATATTGTTTTCAAGAAAGGTTGAACCAATTCACAGTGTCACCAATAGTATATTAATGATGGACTCCACGTTTCAGAAATGACATTGAAAGGCTGAAGGGTGCCTGGAGAAGGGCAAACAGGATAGTGAAAGGACTTGAATTTGTGCTCTGTGGGATTTATTGAAAGGAATTTGGTATATTTAGCCTGAAAAAAGGCAGCAGGAGCACATTAGTCTCTGTAGATAGTTCCTTGAAGGACTCTGATGTGGAAGATGGAATGGAGTAATTGTATCTGCCTATCTGACTACTCCTTAGGTTTATAAAGTTAAACATGAGCAGCTCTCCAAAAGACTGCTGCTGTAGATAGCTCTAAGGTTCTGATCACATAGTATAGTGAACTCTCTATTTATTCAGGAATAAATTAAGGCAAAACATACACAGAAACCAAAGTACAGCATTCACAATGATATAACATAACAGCTCATCAATAAAGTGGCCACACAGTTTTAAACAGAAGATATCATTCAGGATACAAAGTACAAAGGTCTCCCAGCCCTAGGTCACACAATCTCTCAGTCAGAAAGTCTTCTTTCTTCTTGATTGGAGACTAGTTTCTGATCATTCTTAACTTGCAGTGTCTAGTCCACCTCAGGTCCTTCACAGTTTGTTTCTGGGAAGACAAAGCTTAACAGAGCCAAAACAGCATTCATTCACATTGCCGGCACCATCATCAATTCACTGTCTGTGTGAAATCAAGACAGACCCATAAACAAGATCTAAGAAATACGAAGTATCACAAACACGAATCAACACAGACAAAACAGACAAAAAACAGAGTGCTGGACACAAGTTTTCTCCTTCTCACCTCTGCTCAGTCACAGCTTGTGCTCCTGCTTTTATCTGGTCTTTAGCTCCTCCCTGTTCCACCCATCTCTTATGTCCTTCCTGTTCCTGTCTTTGACAAGTCCCTCCCATTTGGGTTTCGCAGGTTCTGTTTCTTAACAAAGACTTGATATATTCACAGGGAAGGCTCAAAGGCACTTGAACTGAAACAAGGCACTAAGCACTTGTTTGCTTGCCATCACAAGACTCCATTCCTAAATCATCATCCATGTCCCACTCCCTAACTATGGATATGTAACAATGTTCTTTCTGCCACAAAGTTCTTACCATGCCACTCCACTACCAGGGGGTTCTTTGTTGTCTCTAGGATCAAATATCAACCTCCATTTTCCCCCTTCCCTCAACCTCTGTTTTAGTATTTAAAGCCATACATAGCTGAGCTACAACCAGGCCACCTTCCCATCACTTAGCTTTACTCATTGTTCAGTTTAAGCAAACTAGTCTTCTTCTGGTTCTTCACACATTATTCTGTCTCCTTTCTTTTGTTCCCTTTTGCCCTCCCCACCTCCTGCCTCGGTGCCTGTACTTTACTCCCTTCTCACCTTAACTTCTTAAAATCTTTACCTGTAAAATGAAGAGTTTGGATTAGATGGCTTTTAAGGGCTGTTGTAGTTCTAACTACATTCTTATGATTCCCGGCTTCCTTCAAATGCAGCTCAGGTGCCACCTGTTAGGTACATAAGGTTTCTCCCTATTTACCCAGCTGCTAGGCCCTCCAGCCTCCCCAAATACCTTGCAATTAATTTGTATATAATTTATTCAAGTCGTATCTTCATGCCCAGTCCACCGTGCTCTGGCCCCAGTAACATATAAACACTTAAGGAAAAGAACTTTAAAAAAATTTGTCTTTGTATCTCAATATCTAGTGCAGTGCCTGGCATATCTTAATACTTGACTTATTAGTTGATTGACCAGAGAGAAGAATTATAAGTAAATGGGTAGAAATTTCAAAAAAGAAAATTTAGACTTGCTGTAAGGAAAAAAAAATTATTAACTATCCAAAAGGAGAATGAATGACTACCTGGGGAGGGAGGAAAAGGGCTTCTAGATAACCCATTGTTGGATATAGCATAGAAAATTTATTTTTAAAGCAAGTGGTTGGACTAGGTTGTTGCTGAGATCCCTTCTGAAATTGCATTACCCTTGATTTTGTGATTCTCTATCCTTTAGGAAGGCACACCATCTTTTACAAGAGTCTTAAGGAATGCAAAATGGAAATCAAAACCTATTATAGTGCAGTGGAAAAAGCTTTGGATTAGCAAAGGACTGTAAGGATTAAAAAGTTCCCAGAGACTTAAGTTTCTGGGTAAATTAAAATCAGGTTTATGTGACTACACTACATCTAGAAAACAGTGAACAAAAAAACCCCGGCTCATTGTCCCCTTGGTAGCCAAAGAGACTGAACCTCTTGATATTTATAAAGCCTTTTGAAAAAGGGGTGAACCTGAGGGTGAAAATCAGCACTAATTGCCCAGAGTCACACAGCTAGTAAGTATCTGAGGTTGGATTTTAACTCAAGGCTCTTTATCTAATTTGCCACCTAGCTGCCCCCATATTAAACAATACAGTGGAGAATAAACTTTTAAAATTCAAGTAAATGATGCTTAACAGAAGCATCCCTGCAACCATGAACAATCAGCAGAAAGGCAGTTGAAGACTCTAAGGGTTGAATCTCTTTCTAGATGAATATAAGAGAGAAAAACTGGGAGGAGAAAGAAGAGAACCTTCAGTTCAGCTGCTTGGCTTCACAGAAGAGGTGGGGAATATCCACTGTTATTTAGGCTTTTCTTCCCCTCTCATTGCTGCCTCCTTCTCTGCCTGTGTCAGATGATGATAGTGACCACCCCCAGGGGAACTTAGTAGTTATCGCCTCCATTCTAACAATCTGACCATCTCTTTTGCCACAGTTGTGCTGCTTTTCGATCTGTACAGTCTTCCCACACTGTTATGGGTGTTAGCAAATGTGTAAAGGAATGAGAGAGTGACATACAGAATGAAGGCCAGTTCTGTTGGACTCTAGAGAGCAGGAAGGGGAAAGTGTATATAGACTGGGAAGGCAAGTTAGGGTGAAGTTGTAAAGCTAAACAGAGGAGTTATATTTGATCTTAGAAAAAGTCAGATCTGTGCTTAAGGAAAATTGCTTTGGCAGCTTTGTGGAAGATAGACTGAAATAGGGAGAGTCTAGAAGCAGGGAAACCAACCACAAGGTTATTGTAATAATCTAGGCAAGAGGCTATGCATGTAGGAGCTAAGGTGGCAGCTGTATGAGTGGAGAGGGGATTGATGGTGACGTAGTAGAGCAATCTCATTCAAGCAGGGGTTGTACTAACTGGTCTATGAAGTTATTTCCATCTCTGAGATTCTGTGAAAAAATTCTCTTCAAATCTCTTACAAACGATTCTGTAATTCACATTGCACTATCGTATAGGATTACTAGCAGTGTACCTTCCTGTACTTAACTAGATTGGTCCTCAGAGAATGAATAGGCATCTGTATTGTGATAAAAATTTCTTCTCTCTCTAAAAAATTTTGTAAATTAACTTCTTTAACCTGGTTACCTTAATAGTTAGATAAAGACTAACAATTTTATTTCCAAATCTAAGGAGAAAATTATTTTAATTGCCTGGCTTGAATTTTCTTGATTATAAATATCTTTTCTACCCCAGTTTCTTTGGGATAGGTGATGCCATGATAACTCACATTTTCAACACTCTTTAAGGATTACAAAGCAATTTGATCCTTACAGTAAACTTCCAAGGAATGTATGATTTTTGTCCCCATTTTTAAAATGAGGAAAGTGGGTCTCATAGAGGCTGAATAACTTGCCCAGGGTCACACAGCTGGCAAGTGAAAGCACAATTCAAATCCAGGTCTTCCTGCCTCCAAAGTTTAGCATCTCCTTCCTTTCTCTATTACCTTGAGTGATCTGTTTGTAGGGAGTGCTTATTTTCTGCTCCAGAGCACAAGGAAATGGCAAACCTCACCCTTCTCTCTAGCTCTGAACCTGTAGTGAAACCCATTCCTGATTTTTTCAAAATTCGACTAATAATGTTACTTTTATTGTAGACATTATATGCATCCAAATCCACTTAAGTGTTTTTAGAATGCAAACTCTATTTAGCATCATTTCTATAACCTCAGAACCTAATTAGCCTCTCATTTAAATGTCATGATGCATGTAATGGAGCATAATATGTCTCCAAGCCACTTGCAGATCTAATTTGACTTTTAAAAAATTAGTAAATATAAAGTACTGAGACCTTTGGCGTATATGTATATATATATGTATATATATCCACACATGTGTGTAGATATGCATGTGTATATGTATATGTATATATACATGTATGTATCTATATATCTCTCTCTGTATACATGCATTGCTTATGGGAAAATATTCAAAGCAAATATGCGGGAGTGGAAAAGTCAGGGGCAGTAAGTTAAACCAATTTGGCTCAAGTATATCATGTAGGGCAGAGGTATCAAACACAGCCAGAAGTCCACATGTCTCAAAGCTCTAGTGCAAACCAAATTAAAATATAATTGGTAAATTTTAACAGAATTAACAAAAATGCAACCAAACATAGATAAATTTTAATTTGTGGTTTTCTAAGTTCAATATGTAACAGGGATTTGATTCTCTTTGAGTTTGACACCAGTGGTATAGGAAAGAACATTGAAAGGGTGTCTTGAGCTGAGCCTAACTCAGACCAGTATCCTGGTAGCCTATATTTGAAATTAGAATGAAATGAGATGCTCATAGGATATTCATCAGTTTAAAAAAGGAGATTTACTTAAGCATAGTAGGAAGAGGGTATTTGATAAGAATATATATTGAAGATACCTTCAGATGATTAATCTTTAGTTGAAGCTTCCTTGCTTGAGTTAT
The DNA here is from genome assembly GCA_028646515.1 of Pseudochirops corinnae. NCBI lineage: Eukaryota > Metazoa > Chordata > Mammalia > Diprotodontia > Pseudocheiridae > Pseudochirops > Pseudochirops corinnae. Next base: position 124,753,352 of record CM053588.1, on the reverse strand, counting down.
CCATTATTTTCCATCAGCAATGCATCAGCGCATGCCTGGAACCCTACATAGTTGCATTGTACTCAGGAAACCAGGAATTTATGTGAGTGGCCTGAGTCTTTAGTTCTTTGAACCAATCAAGCCTCAAGGACTGTTTAAAAAACTATCCTAATTTGCATGGGGAAAAGGGTTAGGATATTGTTCCTATTGCAGAGGGTATGTTGAACCCAGATAATGGAGTTATAACATAGAATCTTAGATTAGGAATGAACTCTCAAAACTAGGTTCTTTTCCAGTTCATATCTGAAAAGGAATACCCTGTACATTACCAACAAGTGGTCATTTAGTCTCTGATTGAAGACTTTGATTGATAAAGACCTTGCTCTGTACCAAGGGGACCTGTTTCACTTTTGGATGGCACTAATTGTTAGGAATACTTTTTCTTATAAAACAAACCCCAAACTCAATTTATCACAAACTCAGAATCTCTACTTCGAGTACTGCTGTGGAGTCTAAGCAGAATAAATTGAATTCTTACTCTATAGAACAACCTTTTAAATAATTGAAGACATGTAGATCATCTTTTTTAGGCAACAAACATTTTCAGTTTCTTCGACTGATTGTTCCTCTTATGGTTATGGATTTGAGTTTACAACCTACAAAATATCCCTGAGTCCTGTGGTCATTTCTAAGTGTAGTAACAAAGTCAAGGGGACAGAACTCAGAATCACACCATTTTTGGACCAACTACAAGCTTTAATTTAACTCTTCTAACTCTAAATGTGGAGTCTTTTTTCCATGACCAATGAATAGACTTGCTACTGGAGGAACTGAAACTTAACAATTTTAACACAATGAAATCAAAAGACAAAAGGAAATTCCAGCTAAATATAGGTCTGTCTCCCAGGTTCTCTAAGAAGAGGCAGATAAGAAAGTTAGAAGAGTTGCATTTATTGTATGTGTATAAGCAATAAAGAACATCATTTTCATATGACACTTAGTCATTTGGGGTTATAGTGATTATGATAATGCCTTTGAAAATATAGTACTATGGAATTGCATTTCTTCCCCCCTGTCATTATAGAAGTGGAAGATCATGGGTATGGAATATTGTTTATGATACCAAATAGTCACTTTGTAAATTGACTTTGCTTAATTGTTTTGGGGACATTTTTTGTTTTTGTTCAAGAGTAAGAAGTAAGACAGCAATGGTTCTCAACCTGTGGGTCGTGACCCCTTTGGGGGTCGAACAACCCTTTCACAGGGGTTTCAGGGGTCGACTAAGACCATTGGAAAACACATATTTCTGATGGTCTTGGGAACCCAGACACCGCTCCTCTATCTGTCTCCAGGCGGGTCCACCCACATACAGACACTCCCACATACAGCTATTAAAGGATCGCACCACTGGCCTAAAGGCTTACGACAAACCACCAGCCTGATGCCTATGTAATATGTATACTTTCTTCAAGAAAAAAGTTAAAATATATTAGACAAAGTAAGCATCAAATTATTTTAAAATAATGAAATTGATTTTAATAGACTGGAAATGACTAATTAAAAATGTGAGCCATTTCCAAATCAGCTAGCTGTATATGGTCAAACTTATTTGCTCAATAGCAGTAACAAACAAGGAGGAAGAAGAAAGATGAGAAGATATGGCGTGAAATTGAGGAAACTCCAACTTGATCTACTTACATAAGCTGTTGATGCCAAAAATGTGGCTAAAAGGACAATGACACAGGTTTCCAGATCTTCAAACCCTATATTCAGCATATTCATTTCCATTTCCTGAAGAACACACATAATACGTAATCAAAAGAGAATAGAAAGTGTCTCAGCCAGCAAATACTTAGTCTCTGTCCCACACCTAGACATTTGACAGCCAAGGGCAATGCTATACTGTAGACCAGCATTTTTCAACCTGTGGGTCACAACCCTGAATGACCCTTTCACAGGGGTCACCTAAGACCATTGGAAAACACGTATTTCTGATAGTCTTGGGAACCGAGACACCCCTCCTCTATCTGTCTCCAGGCGGGTCCCACCACGTGCCCATACGCCCACATACAAGTATTAAAGGGTCGTGGCATTAGGAAGGTTGAGAACCACTGCTGTAGACTATAAAAACATTCTCTTCAACATCTTACATACAGCAAAAAGCAGTGAAAGGAAAAAGCAAATTTATAAGAAAACTTGACTAGGCCCATGTTAAGCCAGGTCATCTTGAGGGCATTTAAGAATAGAACTAGAGGCCACATAAGAAATTGATGAAAAATAGAAAAGACTTTAAAGAATTTTTTTTATAGCTAAATCTTTTCTTTTTAATGAAATTTTGTTTTTGCAGTGAACAAAAATTCACCCTTTCTCTCTTCTACTCTATACACTTCTGCCCCCATTAAGAACTAATGAAAAAGAAATTCTGTTACACACACACTCACATATATAAATATACACACACATGCATAAATATATATATATATATATACAGTGTGTGTGTGTGTATGTGTGTGTGTGTGTAATCTAGTGAAAAAGATTTCTGTATTGACCATGTCCTTAAAAATGTATGTATGATTCTGCACTCTTGAGCCCTTCATCTCTCTATCAGGAAGTGGGTAGCATGTTTCATCATTAATCTCTGGAATTGTCCTTGGTCATTTTGCTCATAAGAGTTCCTAATTCTTTCAAAGTTTTTTTTTTCATTATCTTGTTGTCATTATATAAGTTGTTCTCCTGGTTCTGTTCACTTCATTCTAAATTAGTTCATATGTCTTCCCAGGTTTCTCTGAAATCATCACTGTCATCATTTCTTAGAGAACAATGAGTATTACATTATATTTATGTACTATAACTTGTTTTGCCATTCTGCAGTTACTGGGACCCTCTCAGATTCCCATTCTATTTCCCCTCAAATACTTTTTTTAAAATTTTATTTAAAGTACAGAGACTTTACTATAAGTGTTTTTGTGCATCCTTAGAATTTGTTTTACTTATGACTAATCTCTTCCCTAATGTAACCTCTTTCTGATTGCCCCTTCTCCCTTTTCCTTTTGCCTGTTGAGCAAAGTAAATTCCCATACCCAATTATCTGTGTATGTATGCATTCTTTCTTCCTTTTATCATCTCAAATGAGAGTGAGATTCAAATGTCAGTTGCTCCCCCTATCCTGTCTGCCTTGTTTGTATAGATGTCTTGTGCACCTGCTTATCTGAGGTGTTTTCCCCTAGCCTTCCCCTTCCCCAAGTGTATTCCTGTTCCCTTTTCTTCCCATTTTTCTCTTTAAGATCATTAAAACGTAACAAAATCACTCTCAGAATTTAGACTCTCTCAGTGACCCTTAATGATTGTCAACAGAATTCAGAAGGGACACATGTATCATCTCCCTATATTTGAATGTAAGCATTGTATGCTTGTTTAGTTCTTTCTGGTTGTTCATTCATATTTACCTTTTTATGTTTATCTTAACTCTTATGTTGAACTTCAGAGTTTCTAAATAGAATGGCCTTTGTTAGCAAAAGTGCTTGGAAGTCCTCTGTTCATTTAAAGTCTATTTTTCTCCCAGTAGCACTATACTTAGTTTTGCTGAGGTTATTCTTGACTGAGCTTATATCCTTTGACTTGTAGAATATTGAAATTCTCCTCTTTTATGGTGATGGCTACTAAATAGTGTGTTATTCTGACTATGATTCCTTGGTACCTGAATTCTTTCTTTATAGCCATTTACTGTATTTTTTCTTTGACTCATTAGATTGTAAGCTCCTTCAAGGTAGAACCCATCTTTTGCCTTTTTTTAAAAATATTCTCAGCACTTGGTACACTGCTTGACACATTGTAGGAGCTCAAAAAATGTTGACTGATTGATTGATTGATTGATTGATTGACTTGGAGGTTCTATATTTTGACTATAATATTCCTGGAAGCTTTCATTTTGGAATTTCTTTCAAGAAGTAACTGGTGGATTCTTTCTATTTCCACTTTTTCCTCTGATTCTAAGAGATATGGGCAGTTCTTTTTTAAGATTTCTTGAAATATGATGTCTAAGTTCTTTCTTTCTTTCTTTCTTTCTTTCTTTCTTTCTTTCTTTCTTTCTTTCTTTCTCTTTCTTTCTTTCTTTCTTTCTTTCTTTCTTTCTTTCTTTCTTTCTTTCTTTCTTTCCTTCCTTCCTTCCTTCCTTCTTTCCTTCCTTCCTTCCTTCCTTCCTTCCTTCCCCTCTCTCTCTCTCTCTCTCTCGTCATGGTGTAGTGGCAACCACACTGGCATACCCAGGATGGCTCCTACTAGGAAAGATAGCTACTTAAGGGGTCAACAGTCTTTTTAAATTACATTTACTAGTTCACAGGAAAAGTCGGCACCCTGAACTTGAGAAAAAATATAAGCAGAGAAATGAAGACCCCAAGAGACAAGGCTCTGACTGATTCAAGAATCAACTATACACTTTACATGCATTCCTGGATCAAGAGAGCCTTTAGAGCAGTCAGGGAGCTCTGAATATAAGGCTACTCAGAATCTCAACCAGGGAATCACATGATCTTTCTCATAAGTGATCTCCAAAGCAAAATAACAACTCAGAGTATATATACACTTTTCAGAGCCAGAAGGCATCATAACTCTTGTGACTGAATACCTGATTAGACATTAGCCAAAGGTGTGAAAGCCTTCCTACAAACAAGCCTCCCCTAAGAAGTTTCCCTTAAAGGACTACATATGAGGCCTATTAATGGATAGAGAAGATATTAAATCCCATTAAGAGTATACATGGTATTCAGGTATTCCAATTCTTATTTTTTTCTCCTCCACCTGTTGTCCAGGTCATTTGATTTGCTGTGAGAAAGCTTACTTTTCCCTGATTTTTTGGCAGTCTTTTGACTTTGCTTTATTATCTCTTGCTGCCTTATATAATTATTAGCTTTTATGTGATACATTCTAATTTTCTGGGAATTGGTTTCTTGGGCAAGGTTTATACCATGCTATTCATTCCCCTTCTTCCATAGCTCTCTTTTATTTTTACCTCATCATTCTGAATCCAGGATCAGAATGATGGTAACTCTGTGTCCATATAAGATTCTTGGAAAGATGTAACAACATGGATGACTGTTTTACAGTCACTTGTTAATATCAAGTAAGGCAGGAAACAGATATATGCTCACTAAAAATGTGTGTCATTGTGATAGAGGATTTCCAGCATGGTTCAAATTTCAGAAAGACTCCCAAAAGATAGTAGAATCTTTCAAGTGTTCTTCTTTGTGGATTTTGTTAGTCTGATTACATTATATGCTGGAATATTGAAGTAATCATTCATTGACAAAATAACAGGTAGATCACTAATATTTACTATCCAGACTATGATATTCAATTGGATGGATAACCCATAGAGCCAGCCCATTTGCATGTATGTGTATGTGTGTGCATTCACACATGTATGTGCACATGTGTATATTTGTGTGTCTATCTTTTGGACAGATACTATGCATAGAGAGGAAAATTGCTTATAGCTTTTAATGGCCTACTAGCTGCTCCCTGAAATAAAGGCTCATCTTTTCTACATCAATATTTTCTCTTTAATTCTGTATGACTGTGACTGTTGTTCTACAAGTCTCTGAAGATTTGAAGTTTAGGTCACCCAAAAAGCACATGATTGGCATGGAGCAGGCTGCAACACATTTACCATAACCAGTTGTGTAAGAGAAGTGGCATAAAAGAATGTCATTAGAGAAAATATGTGAGTGGGAAAAATAGACTCTTCAATTAATGAAAACAAAGGATTAATCAGCAGGTAGCTTTGCAATGTTAAAAGATCTGGACTTTGTGGAACATGTTGTGTAGATACCTTCTGATGGACTGATGAAAGCACATAGACAAATATTACAGCCAGGATGGGCAGGCATAGATGGGTTAGAATCTGGTGTGTACAGTACTCATGTAGATCACAGGAACATCAAAATATCTTCTGCCAAATAAAATTCAGTATAGTTTTCCTTGAATATCCATTTTCTCTACTATATTGTACCACACATCTTTTCCAGTCTTGATTCAGACCTACCTCACAAGATTTTCTAAGGAAATAGTTTTATAAATCTTAAGACACTTTAGATATAGATGAGTTTCTTTAATGAGAATCTTATCTCTATAAAAACATTGCAACTGATAGAAGTTGCAATTGGCATTTTTAACACAGATGGTATATAAACTTGCTATGTTTATTTAATTTATTTATTTAATTTTTAAAAGATAATTATACATTGAGAGTAATGTAACATGATTTATTGCAATAAATTTTTGAATTGAATAAATTGCAAATATTAATATTACATATTTTAAATTATAAGTCATACAA
>CM053588.1:124720379-124741017 GCA_028646515.1 Pseudochirops corinnae | reverse complement strand
TTCTTCATGTTTATTGGAGGCCTCTGGTGGGGTCGCTCTGGCTGCGCTCTCCTCCTCCCTCTCTCTCCCATGATCCTTCTTTTCCCCAAAGAAGGAATCTAGGGTTTGGGAGCTGTTCTTACTTTGCTTTTTATGCCTATTCTTATTCATGGTTGTTCAGTCCGTGATTTTTTTTTTAAATCGCTGTGGGGCTCTGCTTCCAGAAGGGAAAGCTCTGTCCCAAATAACTGGGGTCCTCCCAGCTGGCATAGCTCTCAGGAAGGTGCTGGGACCCTTCCTACTTACTTCTGGCTGACTGGATAGTGAAGACTCCAGGACCCGAGGCCCAAGACGGTGATCCGGATCCAGGCTGCTCAACGCAAGAGAACTGGCCTCAGAACAATCGCTTAGTCCCCCTGCTGTCTGCAGGCCATGGGCGGGAAGCTGCAACGTGGAGGTGGGTGCAAAACCTCTGCCTTTCACTTTTCCACTCTGGAGGCCTTTCGGCTGGACTGCTCCCCTCCCAACTTCACAAGTTCCACTGACCTAGTTCTCAACGCTTCTCGCAGTTGCTGCTAATCCACTCACCAGAGAGACTCTTCTGCTCCTCCTGTCAGGCTGCCTCTGGGGCACAGCCATGGCTTCAGGCCAGGCTGGTTTCGGTTCTCAGTGCTGATATGGTTCCTCGTAGCCGAGCTGACTTTAGTGGAAAGTATCTTTGTGTGCGTTTTGGAGTTCTAGGATTGGTTTAGAGTCCTATTTTATGGATATTTTGGGGTGGCTATGTGAGAGCTGCGATATGTTGCTACTGCTACGCCGCCATCTTGGCTCTGCCCCCCAGGCTCAATACATGTTAATCTTTTTTACATACCCTGTGTTCCAGCCATTCTAACATACTTGTATTTCCTTGTACATGAAGTTCTAACTTATGCCTTTGTGCCATTGTATAGACTTTTCTGCAAACTTAGAATGTATTTCTTCCTACCTTTGCTTCTTAGATTCCCTAATTTCCTTCAAAACTCAGTTCAGATGCCACCTATTACATTAGACCTTTTATTATCTTGACAGATGCTGTTTCTTTGCCCGAAAAAATTATTTCATAATTTTTTTGGTATATATTTTGCATTTACTTATTGTTTCCCCCAGTAGAACACAAGCTCCTTAAGGGCAAGGATTGTTTTCTCTCTTTGCTTTACCTGAGTATATCCGAAATCTTTATCTTAGATTCTTAGTTTTGAATTTTTACCTCTCAAAACCTTCTAGGTGTGGTAGCTTAAATATATAGCCTTCTTTTTTTTCTCTGTGAATAAGGAGAAATTCAATTGGTTCCCTTGGAATGAAGTATAGTTATTCATTCTACCTATTTGATCTTTTTTTCCCTCTGTCTCTTTTGCTGGATCCTTATCCAGATTATACCTTCTACTCACGGTTGTCCCTCAGGGTTCTGTCCTAGGCACTCTTTTCTTTTGTGTCTGTACTACTTTCCTTGGTTATCTCATCAGCTCCCATAGATTGAATTACCACCTTTTTAGTGGTGATTCTACCTTTCCTGCCACAACCTCTCTGATGACCTTCATTCACTCGCTAGCCACCCACTGACTTGCAGATATCTCAAGCTGAATGTCTGGTAAGATATCTTAAACTCAGTGTGTCCAAAATGGAACTCATTTTCTTTCCCCCATAAATCTTCCTGTGCCCCCACTGCCACCTTCAGTACTACTCTAAAGGCCAACACTGTCTGCCCAGCTAACCTAGGAGTCATCTTGGATTCCTGACAGTCTCTCACTTCCCATATTCAGTCTGTTGCCAAGGTCTGTTGATTTCACCTTTGCAACATCTCCTGACTATGCCCCCTTCTCTTCTCTGACACTACTACTACTCCAGTGCAGACTCTTATCATCCCAGTCTCTACTGTTGCAATAGCTTGCGGGTGGGTCTGTTTGCCTCAAGTCTCTCCCTATTCCAGTGCATCTTCTCTTCAGCCACAAAAGTGACTTTCTTAAAGCACAGATTTGATTATGTTATCCCTGTATTCAAAAACTTCACTGGATTCCTGTTGCCTCCTAGAGCAAATATAAAATGGTCTGTTTGGTATTCAACAATTTGGTAACAGACTGGAATTGGAAGTAATTTTCTTCTTTTAGTCCAGTGATCTTTTTTTTTAGTACATTTGGTACAAAGAACAGAGTAAGTTTCCTGAAGATGGGCCTTTAAAAAAACAATCTCTTTGTATCTTGAATAGTAAAGTGTCTTTTTCTATGACCTTGTGGTAATTTATCACCAACTAATTTGTACAGTAAAAGATTTTTTCCCAAGGTCATCCAATCCAATAATTCAGCAAGCATTTATTAAGCAACTACCATATGCAAGGCATAGAGCCAGAAAGCCTGTGGAAACAGAAAGGCAAAACCAAGCTAAAAACAATCTATTCTCAAGGAGTTTACCATTCTGTTGGGCAGGGGGAGATATGATATTGATAACTATATATATGATATGTGATATTGCTAACTATATATATGATAATTTGAGGGCAGGGAAAGATCACAAATAACTGGGGGAAATCAGATAAAGCTTACTTTAGTAGATGGAAATGAACTGAGAAGAAGAAAACTTCTTGTTTTAAGAGGCAGTGCTTACAAATGAAATGAGTAGCCATTGGCATTTGTAATCAAAAGGACTTTAATAATCATTGAAAGAAGAATTTCGTTGGAATGGTTGGGGGAGTAGTTTGTTTCAAAGAGTTGAGACCTGTGGATAAGGAAAGGAAGGGGAAGAAATTAGTATAGATTGTTTTTTTTTAAAAAGAATTTATGAAAGAAAGGAAGGATATAGTAAGATACCTTAAGGAGTTGATAGGGTCAAATGAAGGGTTTTTGTTTGTCATTATTGTATGTTTAGTTGGTTGTTTTTTGTTTTTTTGAGGACAGGGAAACTTGGAAAGATTTATAAGCAACAAGAAATGAACCAGTGTATAGGTAGAGATTAAAAGTTAGAGAAAGGGGAAATAATTGAAGGATAAAACTCATGAAGAAGACTAGAGGGGATAAGTTTAGGTCATAAGTAGAACTATGCATTGGTCTGTATGAGAAGTACCACCTCTGTATCAGAAATTGGATCTAAGGAAAAGAGAAAGAAGTAATGACAAGGGGATTTGAAATATAAAAACAGGAACTAGTTGGTGCTCACAGAGGCCTCCATTTTTACAATAGATTATGAAGTGAGGTCCTCTGTTGAGAGGGAGCAAGGATAGTAGTATAAAAAAGCAAAAAAATAGTTTATAAACAACCCCAAGCTTTATTTTTAGCATTATTCTGAATCAGTCCACAAGCCTTTAAAAGAGCTATACTTTACTTGGATAGAGATGTAATTTGTGTACTCTATTTCCATAGGTATTCTAATCTGGCTGTTTTTTCTCAGATAACATCCACATTGGATCTTTATAATTGCATGCAATGTTAAATACTCCAGTTGCAATCTCAGCATTGTACTAGTGTTGACATTAGTTCCTAAAATATTCTGCATAATCATCTATGCCAGACAATGTTTTTGGACCAGCATATTACCTTGGAATGTATTTTCCCCTGGTAGTCTTTTCAAATTAAAACATGCTCTGTGAAAAGTCATTTTATTAGTAAGTATTTCTTTATGCCTTTGTTACAATAAAATTTATGTTTATAATTTTCTCATTTACAAAAGTAAACAGTTCCCCCTTCCCTATCTCTGGCCCCTTAACGTACAATTTATGTTAGATTTCCTTACTTCAAATTTATGTCATAGAATGGTAAGCTCCTTGAGAATAGAGATTGTTTTTAGCTTGGTTTTGTCTTTCTTTTTCCATAGTCTTTCTAGCTCTGTGCCTTGCATATGGTAGTTGCTTAATAAATGCTTGCTGAATTACTGGATTGGATGGCCTTGGGAGAAAATCCTTTACTGTAAAAAATTAGCTGGTGATAAATTATCATAAAGTCGTATGACATTGTGATTCAAAAACGATACATTAATAAAATAGTTTCCTTTAGCTGTATTCTTTCCTTTTTGCTTATATGTCATCTTTAGATTTTATCACTTATATACTAGTTGAAGATGCTTTTTAAAAATCTAATTAAGGCAGTATAGTGCCAACACAATATTCAGAGCACTGACAGTGACTATAAACATGCTGATATAGTACTTAAGCACCAAATATGACAGACTCTGCATACAGAAGATAGAAACAAAACATTTATTCAGAATCCAGAAAACCAAATCCCAACACCAGGAAATCACATCCTTCATAGCAACATAGAAGTTAACACACCATAACACAGCAGAGAGCCATACCATCCTTTAGCCTTCCCACAAACCAGTACTCACAAGACTAGCTGTCTCCCTGGTGCGCCCTCTCCTCCTTCCAGCTCTAACTGCTCTGACTCCCAGCTTCCTGTGGCTCTGTTCCAGCCTTCAGCAAACTCCTCCTACCACAGGCTCCATGTGATTACATTCAGCCTATTAGGGGGCAGGGAAGATCTTCGCAGCAGGGAAGGTCTTCAAATTCCCTTAGGCTTATTAAGAGACAAGAAAGATCTATTAAGGGACAGGGAAGATCTTCAAGTTCCTATTATCATTACAGGCAGAGAGTTTTAATTTATGAATGTGTGTTTTTTCCATATGAAGAGCCTAATTAATTAGTAATTAAATATTATCAAACAAAATATCCTTATAATCAATTCAGTTTGAGATCACATATTCAGTAATCAAATTTTTATTAAGCACTTTCTGTGACAGGCATTATGCTCAATTCTGGAATACAAAGAAAGATAAAAATCTTACCTGCCTTCAAGGATGATATTCTATTATGGAAGAGAACATGTAAATAAAAAGCTGCTGCTACTACTACTACTACTACTACTACTACTACTACTACTACCACTACTACACATGCACATACACACACATGCATGTACACACGTAGTAGATATATGTGGCATAAGTAAGCAGAAATACTAGACAATTGATAAATTGTATGACTTTTGGAATACTTTTGAGTATCTACACTTAACTATGCTTATAACATGACATTTTAGAATAGCATACTTTGAATCAAAAGATGAAGTTATAGTGAGAAGAATTGACTTGGGACAAGTTGGATAACTTCCCAGCTTCCCAATCTTTCCCTGCTCATTCAATTCATCCCTCTTCCCTAATCTGCTGAAAATAGAAAGCAGTGTTATTCAGCCAGCCACAGATCCAGGAATTAAATTACATTCAGAAGATATATGTAGTATATAGCTTTCTAAATTAAGTTTGTAAATAGTGTCCACCATTTCTGAAAGATTATTGACAAAGGTATTGGGATCTTTATAATTTGTATGACAGTTTCAAAGTAATTTCATTTAAGTATTTATACTACAAATATAATTAATCAGTTGAGTATAAATTAACCTAAGGATTTTTGTTGTCGTGAGCATTTCCCTACAACTATTCAGTGCCTCCTGTACTTTGTGACCTGTTGTTAATATCCTGCCTAGACCTGCTTTCTCTAGGCATGGAACCCCAATCAGCTAATCAATAATTAGGGTAATTACATTTTCCATTATTATCTAAAGATTGCCTCCATTATAAAACATGAAAATACAAGAATAATATAAGGGCAGGATATTTTTATAGATATGTTTTAAAATATTTTATGGCTTATTGATTTTGATTACTTCTTTTTAACATCAATTTCATGATAGCAGTAATTTACACTAATAAGAGACTTTTAAGATTTGCAAGGCATTTCAACATACTCAATTAAATTTCACTTTGATTTGATGGTTCTGTGAAGGCCTTCTCTTTAATAAAGAAAATTATTTAAAGGACAACACTATCCTTTCAGTGACCTTGATTTTCAAACTTTAAATCATCTTCAATCCATCAGTGACTATGGGCAGCTCCACAGTAATTAATGGACATATTTTAACAATGTCTGTTGACTTTGCCATTGCCATTTTCCTTTTCTGTGCTTTGTAAGAGTCGTTTTTCTCAGGAGAAAGTGACACAATCATGGAGAAGGAATTATGAAAAATCTGGTCTTGCATATTTATATGCTTTACTTGAAATTCTGCAAGGCAAGGTCAGGAGTTTCTTCCTAATATGGGGTAAATAAAAACACGTGCAGCATGACTGTATGAAGTGTTCGTAAGTGTTGTAGAAGAATGTCAGATGTTAAAATTTTTTTGGCTTTAGATCTTTGTGTCATATAGCAAATGAGTTTAATCTTTACACTTTTATGATTGCTTTTTAAATCTTTTATCTTACGTTTATTTAATATATTAATTTTTCCCAATTACATTGGGAATTACATCAAAAAGGCAAGCAATTTGATATAAGTTGTACATATGCAGTCATGGAAGACATTCCTGTAGTAGTCATGTTGTGAAAAGAAAAGAGACCCAAAAAAATACCCCAAGGAAAATAAAGTTTAAAAAAGTATGCTTCAATCTGCATTTAGACTCCATCAGTTCTTTCTCTGGAGATGGATAGCATTTTTCATCATGATTCCTTCAGAATTATCTCAGATTATTGTATTGCTGAGAATAGCTAAGTCATTCACAATTGATCATCATACAGTGTTGCTGTTACTCCATACAATTTTCTCCTGTTCTTATTTTACTTTGCATCAGTTCATGTAAGTCTTTCCAGGTTTTCCTGAAATCGTGTTACTAATCATTTGTTATAGCATAATAGTATTCCTTCACAATCACATACCACAACTTGTTCAACCATTCCCCAGTTGGTGGGTATCCCCTCAATTTCTAATTCTTTACCTACACAAAAAGAGGTGCTTTAAATATTTTTGTGCATGTATATAGGACCTTTACTTTTTTAAATCTCCTTGGAGGACATTGCAGTGTCAAAGAGTATGGACAATTTTAGAGCCCTTTGGGCATAATTACAGATTGCTTTCCAAAATGGTTGAATCACTTCGCAGCTCCACTAATAGTACATTAACATGTCAAGTTTCTCATGTCCCCACCAACATTTGTCATTTTTCTTTTTGGTCGTATTAGGCAGTCTGATAGATGTGGGTGATATCTCAGAGTTGTTTTAATTTTCATTTCTCTAATCAATAGTGATTTAGAGCATTTTTCATATGGTTATAGATAGCTTTGATTACTTTGAAAATTGCTTGTTCATATCCTTTGACCATTTATCAGTTGGGGAAAGCTTATTTTTTATAGATTTGATTCATTTCTCTATATATATCCTTTATCAGAGGAAATTGCTGTCATTTTTCCCCCCACAATTACGCTTACTATGTATTTCCCTCCATCCTATCCCCCTTCCCCATTTATCCTATTCTTTTTTCTCCATTTACTCTGAGCATGTTTTGCTTCTGACAACTGTTTCCCCCAGGCTGCCCTCTCTTCTATCAGTCTCCCCTCTTCTGTTATTTCTTTTTGCCCCTGTTTTCCAGTAGGGTAAGAGATAGATTTTTATACCCAAGTGTGTCTGTTACTTATTTCTTTGAGCTAATTCTGTTGAGAGTAAGGTTGACAAGTTTCTTTCCTTGTTACCTATCTTTCCCTTCACTATAAATGTTCTTTTTTGCCAAATTTATGTGAGATAATTTACCCCATTCTACTTCTCCCTTTCCCCTTCCTTATAGAACAATAGCTTTGTGGGGAAAGATAATGAATTATGATTTAAATGTGTTAGGTTTGAAATGTCTGTGGGACATCCAGTTGATGTAGTATTAGAACTGAGGAGCAAAAGTAAAGCTGAATCTGTAGCTCTGTGGGTTAGCTATGTGTAGTGTCAACCACACTAGCATACCCAGGATGGCTGCTAGCACAGATTCTTAGATCTGCTTTACTAGGAAAGATAGCTGTTTAAGGGGTCAGCAGTCTTTTTTAATTAGTTTCACTAGTTCAGGGGAAAAGTTAGCATGCTGACCTTCAGAGAAAATACAAACAGAAAATACAAACAGAGAAAAATAAAGACCAAGAGACAGGGTTTCTAACTGTGTGAGAAATTCGCACAGATCAACAGATCCAACTGTCCGACCAAGGCAATACATACATAGTTACCATAGAGAGATGTACCAACATCATCAGGATTTTTCAAAACTGGGGGGGGGGGGGGGGCTCCTTAACAGCTACCCAGAATCCATCTGGTCAAATCACAAGAATACTCTTCCAGTGATTGAGCCCCAAAGCAAAATGCTAACCTCATGTATACCCTTTTTAGATCCAGAGGGCATCACAACCCTCATGACTCAGTGCCTAATTAGAAATTAACAAAAGATGTGAAAGCCTTCCTACGAGCAAGCCTCCCCTAAGCCAGCTTCCGTTTATAGACTCCACATGAGACCTGTTAATTGGCAGGGAAGATCTTATATCCCATTAACATTATACTATGCTGAGATGGTGATTTCTCCAGGAGGTGATGAGATAACCCAGAGAGAAGTAGAGAGTCTAGGAAATAGCCTTTCATGACAAGAATGCTTAGGAGATATGCCATAGATGATGATCCAGCAAAAGAACACAAGAAAGAGAGGTTTGTCAAGTTGCAGATGAAAAACAGTGCCACAAAAATCCAGGAAGAAGAGAGTATCCAGAAGCAGAAGGTTGTTGGCAGTGCCAAATGCTCTCAATTAAAATGGTATATTATTTAGTTGCCAATAATTTCCTCCTACCTAAATCAAACTCTCTTCTCTATTATGTATGTCTCTTGACTATTTCTCTGCCCCACTCCCCATACTCTTTATCAATGTGGCTTCAGGGATACTATAGTCTCTTGTTCATACTGATCTACACTGTACTTTGTTTCATAACTGTGGAATTTTTATATGTAGACTGTGTAAAGTGCTGAAACAGAAATGAAGAGACCAAGTAAAAGGCATTAATTCAGCAAATATTATTGATTTCCTCCTAATTACAAACCACTATGATCATAAATTTAAAAAAAATCTCTAAAAGCAAGGACTTCACAGTGTAGTTGAGATAAGGCGTGTACATTTATAATGATTGTTAAAGTTAGAATGTGAATGAATAATTGTAGAGTATAACTATGAGATTTAAAAGGAGAGAGAAATTAGTTTCCACTTAAGGTGGAGGTAGTCATGAGGGAAGACTTCTTGGAAGAGTTGATATTTAAGTTGGACCTTGAAAGATGGTTCAGAATTAGGTAAATATAGGTAAGACAATGCAAATAGACTTGCCTAAAGCTGAGTATATAGATAGTGGTAAAGTAGATAGATTATTTGGGTGGGGTGAGGAAAGTTTTGTATGAAGCCTTAAAGCCCATTGTCAACAGTTAAGATGAACAATAGAGAATTACTGAAGAGGCTTGAGGAAATTAGGCTGATGTAATTGAACACTGTGGTTGACTGCCATTATTTATTGGGGGCAGAAAGCACTAGAACAAAGATCTGGAATCATGAGACTGTCTTGAGTTAGGAGAGACCCGAGTTAGAATCCTAACCCCTACTCTTACTAGTTGTGTGAACATACTCAAGTTATTTAACATTTTAAAGTCCCAGTTTCCTCATCTGCAAAATCTGAGTAATGGTATTACTTAATAGCTGACATTTACATAGACTTTAAGTTTTGCAGAATACTTTGCATATATTATTTAGGATAATTAGATCATTAGTCTAGAGTTGGGGCAGACTTTTGAGGCCATCTAGTCTATTTCTGTCATGTTACAGATGAAGCTAAGGTACTGGCACTTAGGCAGTAAATATCTGAAGTGGAATTTGAATTCAGTTCTTCTGACCCCAGAGAGTGTTCTTTCCACTCTACCATGCTACCTGATTTGGTCCTCACAGAAACCCTCTAAGATAATCCTACCTCTACTTTACAGGTGAGAAAACTGAAAGATGTTAAATGACTTGTCTGAACTAACAGCTTGTAACTGAGACAGGTTTCAAGCCTAGGTCTTCCTCATCCACATGCAGCATTGTAGCTACCTCCCCAGCTTATCTCATAGGCTCATTTGGAGGAGCAAATCAGACTACATTTGGAAGCCTAGAAGCACTAGATACAAATGTCAACTATTTGTCAGAAGTGAAATGAATTGTGGAGGGGGAGCTAGTCAACCCCGTTGAGTATGAGTTATTCAGAAGAGACTGGGTTGGAGTGGGGTTGTGGGGTAAGGAAATACTGTGATCAGGGGTTGGGAATGAAGAAACTAGGGGACTTAGCACTTAGGTAAATAACGTGAAAGACAGAGGTACAGAAGAATCCAAAATTGTAGATCAGAGGACTTAAGAGGTGCTGTGTTTATAGTGAAAGGGAAGTTCAGAAGATGGGGAAATTTGATGAGAAGATTTGAAATTTATTTTTTGCCATGTGCAGTTTCAAGTAACAGAGGAACATTCAGTTGGGAAGGCAAAAGGTACAGGACCTAGACTTAGCTCTACATCTAAAAGTGGGAAAACTATGATCTTCTGAAGAAAGTAGGTAGAAAAGGGAAAATTTGAAAAAAAATTTCTTCAACTTTAAAAAAATCAAATCAAGAAACTGTTTTGCTATTTAATTTCTGTTGCAATATACTTTATGCAGATTAGTATTATAAGACTTGATGGTTATAATAACGAGCTTTTTTTACTATGGTAAAATAACCATTAGGAAAAAAAATCCATGTTTTTTAATATATTCTTTTAAGAAAATAGAAATATGCAATTGCTGTGCAGTATTTTGTGAAATGATTTGAAAATTTGATATCCCATTGATACTTTAAACAAGGAACAGGAGAAAGCAACATAATTTTGCTAGTATTTATCTTGAAGATGTAATTAACAAAGAGGTTTAGACTAATTATGTGAAGGAACATCGGTCTTTAGAGAAATATAGCTTGGTTTAACACATTGGGTCACTCTAGAATCCTAATTAAATTACACACTAAGTGAACTTCTAGTTGAATACTGATAAAATGGTTTTAAAAGAAAGATCTAATAGATGTGTGAGACTGGAAGTCGTTATTTTTAATGACTAATATCCCTTTGGTATATATGAGTTCTGTGTAAAAGGTGCTTTTTATAAATAATCTACTTGTTAATGCCTTTCCATTTTGTTCTGAAAGTTTTTGTGGTACCATTTTTTCCTTGATTATATATATATATTTGGAATTTGTTTTAATTTAATTTTTTAAATGTCATGCTTTTCATGATTTCAGTGACCATGACCATGAGTATTCTTATCAGCTTGCACACTTAACCAATTGAGCCTATTAAAAAAAAAAGAAACCCAAACTCATTTAAGAAATCCTTTACAAGAATAACAAAAACTTTTCAGTAGCTTACTGTGAAAGCAATTTTTATTAGTGCTGCTTGTGAGAAAGACATTTTTAAACCTACCATCATCAGCTTCACTTGTGAAATTTGGTTATTCCCTTGATTTATCAGTTGTTTTAGAATTGCTTTTAAAGTAGTGATTTCCAGACTTTGTATCACAACTTCTTTATTGTAATTTTATAACGACACTCAAAGAAATCTTAAATATAGAATAAGATAACCTGACATGCATAGTTTTTGATTGATAATAACATTTCAATTTTATTTTATGCCAGCAGTGTGACAAAGTGGATAGAAAGTGGGCATCAGAGCCAGGAAGACTTGAGTGCTGATCCTCTCTCTGACATACCTGGTTGTGGGACCCTGGGAAAGTCACTAAAACTGTCAATAGTGTATGCAGCTCTTCAGGACTATAATTTGCAAAGAAGATGTCACCCTGAATTAGGATAGGGGATTTTCTTGTTCCAGAGTTGTTCCCTGTACTTAGGAAATCCATAGGGTCAGTCAATGGGTAGCCTCAATTAATAACTTATAAAGCAGTAATTATAATATAATTAACATAATGGTAGGCTTGTTTTATACAAGTTTTTCAAACAGTGATGTTGTTAATGATGTTGCTAGCCATAATTCTTTTTTAACCACTAATCAAGATTGACATTTTGTCTTTACAGCAGAAAATCCATATCACAGGAGTAAAATTTACTAAAATTTATATCATGGTTTTGATAAACTAGTGAACTCTTTTATTTTCCTATAGCTAAAGCACTATAAGAACTTTAGGTTTAGATTCTTGTTCTGCTATGCTATTCCAACACAATCACCTGTTCTTGTTTAGATAAAGGAAAACCAAGTCACCATTTATCTGTTGCAAATAAATTTCTTATCCCTTCTTATTTAGAAATATCTTAGTCATTAAAATACATACACACATACACACACACACACACATATTCTTCTGGTAAACCAATTAAGTACTTGACAAGCCTGTCATCATTTTCTTTTATTTAATTTGCAGAACAAGTATTTGTTTTAAATTGAGAAACATATAAAATATTGTTTTATAAATTTATTATCCATAGCTCTATTTTTTTAACAAATAATCACTTTGTCTTTATGAATCAGAATATATCTGAAGATCTTGTGATGACATTTAGAGTATTTGGTTTTTCAAAAATATACACCAATTTTGCAAGTTTTAGAAAGAGGAATTTTTGTTGTATAAAGAATTTGCTTCATTTTTATTATAATTATCACTAAGAAAAAATGATAATTTCTTATTTTATCCCAAATGCCCTTTGAAGTATTTGGCACAAGAAATCCACTGTTTTTTGCAGGAATATAGAGGTGCCGTGTGTTCTGTCTCCGTATCAGCACACATTTTTGCAAAGAATCTTCCTTTCATTTAACTGTTTCTAAGCAAGTTTGGTTGTTTTACTTATATAACAGCTTGAAAAACTATATTAGTTCCTTCTCACTTATATTTCTCATTGCAGATATTTTTTGTGAATCATAGACAACTAGATGGCACAGTAGAGAGAGGAGTGTGCCTGGAGTCAGGAAGACCTGACTGGCCTAAAAGGCACACTAGTTATGTGATCCTGGGCAAGGCATTTAACCTTGTTTGCCTCAGTTTTATTATCTCTAAAATGAGCTTGTATAAGATTTACTAAGATTAATTTCATCCATATCAGCAGTTGCAGGGAGCATTGCTATATATCCTAATGAATGACATTTAGAAATTATACAAGCAACTTTCTACTGTGCAAGAGATTATTTGGTTATCTGAGGTTTTTTTTTTGTTTTGCTTATTAAAAAACATAATTTTCTCTGGAAAATATGGAATCTTGCCAATATATTCTACATATACATTTCAAGGAGTCATTTCACTTTATTAGCTTCCATAGTTTTATAGCTATTGTTCATAAAACACACACAACACACACACACACACACACACGTACTTCTCTCCTCTTGATCACAATAGTTGTGAATTCCAGTGATTAACATGGTATATCATATCTTCTTGATTTAGGCTCTTTTACTTTTCGTTTCTACATTTCCTTTACTTTAACTATCCCTTTTGGCTTCTCTTGTACTAATATCAGGTGCTGCAATGAATTTTTTCTTTAAACAGGTAATATATGTCTATTAAAAATTAGAGACAATAGCATATTTACTACAATTAAATTTAAATTAAATTGATGAAATGATGTGATTTTAACAGTATTTGAATTTTTCAATTTTTATTTCAATTTTTAAAAAATTACAGCCTTTTGGAAACATTTATTATATTATACTAACTAAAATAAGTGATGTTGGGAACTATAACATAACATAGTACTTTTAACTTCAGTACTCATTTTGTTTAACTTTGAGTTTACACACTTTTTGTATAATGAGCCCAGCCCAATTTATTATGATCGTGTCAGATTGCACTTTGAAATATGATGAGGCCAACTCAGATTTTATTTCATTTGTTCGTAGTGCATTAAGTAATTCCACGTTGCATCTTCTATCCATTGTAATGAATCTATGATGTTTGTCTACCTTTTGTTTTCTTTAATTTGGACATTTTCATTGAAAAAATGGGTATATGCATGCAAGCTTTAATTAGATCATCTCTAATGTTTGGTGATTATTCCATGTCCATCTTCCTAAAATGATTTTATTCTTCCTCCGAGGGCAGCATTTTTTTCTACAATATGGAAAACCCTAGCAATGTGAATGTGGGTTTGCATTATTATCCTTCTGATCAAATAGGGTAGAAGAACTGCTCAGAGCAGATGGGAAGATAGTAATAGATAATGGAGAAAAGGAATAACTCATCTCCTATTTTGCTTTCTTTCTTGGCTGTGAAGCTTTGGGCTAGAAAATATAAATTAAAAAAATGAAACCTAAGATTAGTGAGATGGATTATAAATGGGATGATAGAAGCCCTTAATGAGTTCATGTCACCAGGCCCACGTGTACTATAGAGATTTACAAAGGAACTGCCAAATGTGATTATTGACCTACCTTCTCTGCTTGTTGAAAAATCTTGAAAATAAGAGATGCTAGAGGCCTAGAAAAGGACAAATATCCTATTTTCAAAAAATAAAGGTAGAAAAGAGTAGAATCTTAAGTTTATGAGCTAGTGAGCTTGACTTCAATTCCTGGGTAAATTCCAGAATATATTATCAAAGAGATTCTGTCTGCATGTAGAAAGAAAGCAGTGATCACTAAGAGCTTTAATTTCTTTATTAAGAACAGGTCTTTCCTGATGAATTTCATTTGCTATTTTGTCAGGATTACCATGCTACTGAAGTGGGGAATGCTGTAGACACAATATTCTTCTTTTTCAATAAGACGTAATAAAGTGCCTCATATTCTTCTTCTGGGTATGATGAAGAGATGAGGTATAAGCTAAGATGATAAAATTAGAAGGATTTAAAGCTTAATGACTAGATGAAATGAATAATAATAACAATAATAATAATACAGGGGAATAAGCATTTATATGGTACATTCTTTGTAACAGGCAGTATACTAAGCATTCTGCAAATATTATCACATTTGGTCCTCACAACAACCTTGGAAGGTTGATACTAATGGGTGAGGTAACTGAGGCAAATGAAAATTAAATGACTTGCCCAGAGTGACACAGCTAGCTAGTATCTGAGGCCAGATCTGAACTCTACATCCAGTGCTCATTTCACTGCACCACCTTGCTGCCCGATAATAATGGGTAAGTGTTAATTTGGAGGGAGGTAGCTAGCAGCCTACCCCAGAGATCTGTTTTGAACTCTGTGCCATTCAACACTTTTATCAATGATTCAGAGGAAAACCCAGATGCATGCTTATTAAATTTGCAGATGACATGAAACTAGGAGGAATAGTTAGCACATTGCATGATAGTATCTAAAAACATCTCAAGAGGATAGAATGATGTGCTAAAACCAGTAAGATGAAATTCAATAGGAATAAATATAGATAAATTTATAGTTCTATACTTTTGTGTCATGTGCATAAGAGGTGAGACATGATTAGATAACAGTTCACAAAAAAAGGGATCTGGAGTTTTTTTTTTTTTCTATATTTAAAACCCAACTTCAAGGCTTTCAGAATTCTGAATTCTTTGTTACTGTTCATACCACCATTTCAAAGGAAAGTATGAGGGGCTGCATTAAAGATTTAATTAGTTTAAGACCATTTTTGCTCATTTGGTTAGTTATTCATATTACTGTTATTTTCTACCACATTTTTGTATATTACTTTAAGGTTTTGTTTGTTCCCTTTGAGTCTATAAAGAAAGTAATTGCTGACATTTAAAGAACAGAAATATTCTCTATTCAGATAACAAATTTTTCTAAATATTTTTTCTCCATCTAGGAGATCTCTATATTAAATATTCTTCTGATTGTAATGTACTACTTTCAGGAGAAGTATTGCTAACAAAAGCAAGCTTTTAAAAAAACCCCCAAAAAACCAAAACCTTTTCAAGCAGTATTCGCTTTGTCCTTGACTTTGCCTTTCTTAAGGAACTTTGCCAGAGGAAAAGCTAATATTTCTTTTGCTGAATTTTAGGACCTACAATGCAGATTTGCCTCTGCAGAATAAAATGGCAATAATGGTAATCAGACTGAAGCAACTGAGTATTGACTGAAAGCCCTTAAATGTAATAAAATTAGTTTATGCTGAGTTATTATTTTACATAGTACTTAATTTTACATCACGTTATTAATTATGCCATTGTTGTTCCATTCTTAATTTAGCAGAGACTGAGAAATAGGAGATAAATGCATTTTGTGACAACTTCAATCAGGCAGTTGGATCAGCATAAAGAGTAATGATTTCTGTATTTACTCACTGAACTTGAATATGTTAATCAATTTACTTGCTTGCTCATAAAATGCACTGCAGTGGATTTATTTTTCCCACTAAAAATAAGAGCTCCATAGTCTTTTAAAATAATATTTTGGCCAATTTTACCCCATATAATCAGGCCTAACTTGATTTAAAGAGTTATACTTCATTCACTTCTAAATTAAATAATAGGTACTTTTCAGTCAAGTTTCTGTTCCAGCATTCCATTGAAATTGCACTCTAGATTGGTATCAGTGAACCACCTAATTTTCTTAAATTCTCACTCTACTGTTTTGACACCATTGACTATCTAGTTTCCCCTTCTTGTCCTTGTGTACTAGCCTAGCTTTCCTTCTGTTTTTCTAATGTTCTTTCTTATTTTCGTTCTTCTACCTCTTCTCATCCTCTAATGATGAATGTACCTTGACTTGATCTTCAGCCATCTTTCCCTCCAAGATAAATTCCATAAAGTATTAATTCTTTTTTATATGCTCATCTGTAATTCCCCCATAGCTCCTAGCATAGTGCTGAGTACATCTTCAGTACTGAATTTGTTTGTTAATTGATCTATATTGATCTAGTAAGGACTCATAGAGTTTAAAAAATAATAAACTTGGTACAGATATTATTTATTTGTTTTTCAATAGAAAATGACTTCTGGTGTTTGCAGAGTATTTCCCTGGCCATTGTATGCTATCATTAATCATGTCAGCATTTCCCCCACAAATGACAGAGCAGAGTATCATTAATTTGTCAGGGACTCATACAGAAAAAGACAGTGTCCTTTTCTCTTGAACTTTCGTGTGATTCTGCTCTGCAATGGAACAGCGAACTAAGCTTTGACTCTGGAGTAGGAGAACCTGTGTGGGAATGTGAACCTTTAGGCCTCTGTTATCTGTTATGTTATCTGTAAAATGAAGGGGTTGAACTACATGAATTTTTAAGGTCCCCTTGAACTCTAAATTGAATCCCTTGATCTTATTATCCTGTGAAGTGGCTACCATTCCAGCAATATACAAGCCCATGGTGAATTAAAAGGAAGGTGAAGCTAAACTATGTTACAGGCTACTAATTCCAAGAGGAAATTTCTCCTCAGTAAAGACAGAAACTTACTCTGCTGGAAAAAATAGAGCATTAGGAGAGCTAAGAGGGGATTTAAAAAAAAATCTATTGCACTTTTGATGGAATAGTGTTTTCCCCAGCTTTTAAGCCAATGAATTGCTATTTTAAAGAATCACATTCTTAGGCATATATTAATGAAATGACATGTGTTCTTCTTTTAGAATTCAAACCTGATTCACCAGAAAGTGTCTCCACCTAATGAACGACAAGGATCTCCCATATTATCATTCATTGTTCTTGAACAGTTCAATGCCATTCGTTTGGTACAAAGCGTCCATCAGTCACTTGCAGCTCTTAGCAAAGTGATCAGAGGCACGACACTGTTGAGTTCTGAAGTACAAAAATTGGCAAGTGCCTTGTTAAACCAAAAGGTAAGCTCCTTATCACTATGGAATAGAGATGCCATAATGTCTGACTTAATCTTATTTATCTACTGTCTTATTAAATGTATAAAAGGAAATGTCATGGTTCATACCAGTTTTCTTTGCAAATAATTAAGCCATATAATAAAAATAAAGAGGGATGGGAATGTGCATTTATTAAACACCTACTCTATACCATGCATTGTACTAAGTGCTTTTATAAATATTACCTAATAACAATAGTAATACCTAACATTAATATAGTTCTTTGAGATTTATATGTTATGTAATAATTGTCTAACTTGATCCTCACAGGAACTATGAGTTTGATAATATTATTATCCTAATTTTATAAATAAGGGAACTGAGAATGAAAGAGTTTAGTGACTTACTTGTACAGGTTATTCAGCTACTAAGTGTTTGAGGCAGGATTTGAGTTTGTCTTCCTGATTCTAAGTCTGGTACTCTTTCCATTACACCACTTGATGAGACAGCATATAACAGCAAGTAGGATTGCATCACTTACTGATGTTAATTTGGCTCTTATGGTGTGATCACACCACCAAGTATGTTGACAGGAGAAAGAGCAAGAAAGTCAAATTAGACCATGTTGTGGGAGCTAAGTGCAGGTAGGTGACTCTTCTAAGATATCTTTATTTATGATCCCGTATTGCGTGTGTCCCTGGAGAAAGTAGACATTAGATTTTATTTTAAGCAACCATTATATCTACAAATAGTATACACCAAAAGACTTGAACAGTGATGACGGTGACAAGGTCAACAATGACTGTGTCTTTCCTAACACTTTGTTAACATTTCTGTGGATCACAGTGAGTTAATGGAAATTTTATACTCAGGACACAAATATACCATATCTCTTAATCACAATCTATAAGATAATTTCCTCCCTTAATCTTGGAAAAATACTTTTTGTACATTTTTCTGCTTTTCTCTTACATTTTGAGGAAAGGTTTAATTTAGAATAAGGGTTTGAGGTCTGTGAACATGCTTTTAAAACATTTTTATAATTCCGCTTCAAAGTATTTGGTTTCCTTTGCATTCCTGTGTATTTTATTTTATACATGTAAAAATATTATTCAGAAAAAGGGTGCATAGATGTCAGTAGATTGCCAGAAGGGTCCATTATACAAAGAAGATGAAGCACTCCTATTTTAGAGGATCTTTTCTTGCTACTTATGTTTTATTTTAATTGGATTTTATTTTGCTATGTTTTCCACAATATCTGTAATAGCACTGGTTATCAGAATGCTACAAGAAACATACTCTGAGGGGGGCAGAGCCAAGATGGTGGAGTAGAAGCAGGAAATTCCATGACCTCCCCCCACAACCACCTCAAATACCTATAAAATATGACTCTAAACAAATTTTAGAGCTACAGAACCCACAAAGTGATAGAGAGAAACAAATCTCCCACTGAAGGAAGTGTGGCAGGCTGACAGGAAGGGTTCATTGCAGCATGCTGGGAGCCAAGTGCAGTCCTGCATGAGCCATGTGGTTTTGGCTCCAGGGAGGCAGCGGCTGCCGGAGCAGACTTCAGGAGAGTGAATTAACAACAGCTGTGGTGGTTTCCAGACTTTTCAACCCATAAATGCCAAAAAGAAAGTAAAAGGTCAGTCAGGAACTCTGTTGCAAAGGAAGGGTGCAGTCTGGCCCCTGCCCCCAGGGCAAGAGGAAGCAGAGGCACAGCACCTGCAGCATCTGCCATGTGGCTGCCTCAGGAGCTCCTGGCCTACAGATTGTAGGGGGACCAAGCAACCATTCAGAGGGTAATCACTCTTGCTTTGACCTGCTTGAATCTGGGTTGCTTTCTTGGGCAGTGGTCCTGGGGTGAGAAACGCCAGTTTGCCAGTGTGGTGTCTGTAGAAAGGGAGCCCTTCTCAGACCTCTGACAACATTTACAAGAACCCAAGTGATTTGGTACAAAGCTCTCCTCTCTGGAAGCAGAATTCTATTGTGGCAAAGAGCTCAAAAGTTAAGTAATTGACTGGCAATATGAGCAAGCGGAGGAAGCACAAACAAACCATAGAATCCTTTTTTGGGGACAAAAAGGATTAAAGCATGGAACAGGAGGAAGACCACAAAGTCAGAACTCCTACATCAAAAGCCTCCAAGAAAAATATGAATTGGTTACAGGCCATGGAGGAGCTCAAGAAGGATTTTGAAAATCAAGTAAGAGAAGTGGAGGAAAAATTGGGAAGAGAAATGAGAATGATACAAGAAAATCATGAAAAGTGAGTCAACAGCCTGACTGAAGAAATAACACCTTAAAAAATAGACAAACTCAAATGGGAAAAGAGGCCCAAAAAGCCAATGAAGAGAAGAATGCCTTAAAAACCTAAATTTGCCAGATGGAAAAGGAATTTCAAAAACTCACTGAAGACAGTAATTCCTTCAAAATTAGATTGGAGCAAATGGAAGCTAATGACTTTATGAGAAATCAAGATACTATAAAACAAATCCAAACAAATGAAAAAATAGAAGGCAATGTGAAATATCTCATTTGAAAAACCACTAACCTGGAAAATAGATCCAGGAGAGATGATTTAAAAATTATTGGACTACCTAAAAGCCATGATCAAAAAAAGAACCTAGAAATCATCCTTCAAGACATTCTCAAGGAAAATTGCCCTGATACTTTAGAACAGCGGTTCTCAACCTGTGGGTTATGTTCAATTTGTAACAATGAAAATACATCCTGCATATCAGATATTTACATTATAATTCATAACAGTAGCAAAATAATTTTTTGGTTGGAGGTCATCACAACATGAGGAACTGTATTAAAGGGTTGTGGCCATTAGGAAGGCTGAGAACCACTGCTTTAGAGCAAAATAGAGGTTGAAAGAATTCACTAATTGCCTCTTGAAAAAGATCCCCAAAAGAAAACTCCTAGGGATGTTATAGCCAAATTCCAGAGTTCCCAGGTCAAGGAGAAAATAATACAAGCAGCCAGGAAGAAACAATTTGAGTATTGTGGAAACACAATCAGGATAACACAAGATCTAGTAGCTTCTACATTAAGGGATTGAAGGCCTTGGAATATGATGTTCTG
>CM053588.1:124685045-124711256 GCA_028646515.1 Pseudochirops corinnae | reverse complement strand
AATAGAGTATTAACAATTTACTTATTAATTATGAAATTTTTAAAGGGACTATTAGTATACCTACTATATTTGTATATATAGTATACCTACTATATTTGAATATTTGGAAGGGATAGAAAATATATTTGGATTTCTAAATATTGTAATATATAATATAAATATCTTATTATAAAAATTTGCATATAATACATATTTTCTCTAGATTAAAACATTTTGAGTCTGGGATTAGACCTGTGATTTCATTGGCGCAGGAAACTCCAAATGGGAAACTTCCTCTACCAGTGGTGCTTGCCAGCTTCTCTGCAACTTATTGCCTTAAAGAGTTGTTTCATTCACTAAGATAGTTCAGTGGATAGAGTCCTGGACTAGAAGTCAGGAAGTCTGAATTTGAATCCTGCCCCCCAGATGCTTAGCTGTATAATCCTGGTTATGTCACTTAACCTCTCTGTGTCTCAGTTTCCTCATCTCTAAAATATAGATTCTTTTTTTTTTTTTAATGTAGATTCTAATAGCATCTACCTTATAGGGTTGTTGTGAGGATCAAATGTGAAAGCATGTGCAAAGTGCTTTATAAACCTTAAAATGCTACATAAACACTAGTTGGTATTATTTTTGTGGCAATTGTGATGATAATGATAATTGATGATGGTGATGGTGATGGTGATGGTGATGATGATGATATAGAAACTTTCCCAGGGTCACACAATGTCTTTCAAAAGGTAGAAATTGTACCTCGATCTTCATGGTTTGGAGGCCAGTTGTCTTTCTACTACATCACACTGTGTTTCTGGCTATGCATGATTAGCCTGAACGTATCCAGACATGGTTAGCGAGTGATGCGTCCTTCTCCTAGTTCCACATGCTGACAGTCTTAATCTATTGGTTTTTGACTCAACTCAGAGGAATTCAGTCTCAGTTTCTGCTTCCTGTTCCTTGTTCTCTGCTGTGATCCTTTGGTGATGGGCCACTGAATGTTCTGGTATGTACCTGAAGACCTAGCACAGACTGAATGGAAATACTGAGTGTAGAAATGATTTACTGGGGCAGCTGGGTGGTGTAGCGAATAGAGCACTGGCCCTGGAGTCAGAAGGACCTGAGTTCAAATCTGCCCTCAGACACTTAACACCTACTAGCTTAATCCTTAATCCCAGTTGCCCTGCCCCTCCCCCCTCCACAAAGCAAGGGAAAAAAAGTTTTATTTTTTTCTCATGTTTCATAATAAACAATCCGTATCTCCTTGATTGATCATTTTTTCAGTAATGAGTTGTAGTTCTATCCTCATCCTGTCAGATTTGTCATATTTCTCTAACCCAAGTACACCATTACTAAATTGCTTTTCCAGTGCCTGATTGTGGTATGGAGGAGAACTTGGACTTTCAAAGTCTGGGACAGTGGAGCACAAGCTCCAGCAGGTCCTATCAAGCCAGAAAAGCTTCAAGTATGGACTTGGTGATGGGTCTGTTAATCATTGTCTAAGAATAAACTGCAGAGTTTGGAGAAGCTCCAGGCTGGCCACTGTAGTTCTCAAAGGCTAGCTACTTTTTGTTTGTTTTTTGTATATAGCAGTTGTGTATCTACAGTGATGAACTGACAGATTCTTGAAATACTGAAATACTTCACCTTAAAGTGAGACATATTTTGAGAAAAATGTAACATCTCTATACAAGCTCTGATAATAAATTATTTAAAGGTGTCATCTTTGTCATTTTAAAGTTGGATTGTTGAATTTGAGAGAAAATGAGGAGATTAATTTATTTGAATATCTGACAGCTTTTCTAAATATAATATTCCCAGTGTATGTGCTCTTGGAGGATTCTTTATTTCCCATTTAAAATTTAAATGACATCCATTATGCTTTGATGCTATGTAAATCAAAATCGATGCTTTCATTTCTAGAAGCTAGTAATGAAATCATACTTGTTCCAATTTTTTTCTCCCATTCATAGTGCATGAATTATACATCCTCATGGTACTAGAGCTGAAGAGTTGCTAAGGTTTTTTTTTTTATTACTTAATAATTTGCTTCTTAATCCTTTATGTTGAAATTATGAATATATAAACTTAACCCATTGAAGAATTAATATGAGGATATTTAGTGCATAGATAATAGTGCATAGATAACATATTCCTACATGCAGATCAAATTTTCTTGCTCATATAGCAGATCGTTAGGCTAAGTATCAGTTGCCTTTTACTGTATCAAAGTGACTTACACTTTCTTTTCTGAAGTGTAGAAGCATCATCTGCTGCTTCTGAGATTTGATTTCCAAGCAATGACTGTGATCATAGATTTAGAGCTGAAGGGTCCCTTAAAAGTCACTTAGGGGGCAGCTAGGTGGTACAGTGAATAAAGCATGGGCCCTGGAGTTAGGAGGACCTGAGTTCAAATCCAGCCTCAGACACTTAACATAAAACTAGTTGTGTGACCTTGGGCTAGTCACTTAACCCCAATTGCCCTGCCTTCCCCCCTCCAAAAAAAATAAAAAAATAAAAGTCACTTATGCCAGTCTTCTTATTTTACCAGTGGGGAAACCAAAACCCAGAAAGTTGAAGTGACTTGCCTAAGTAACATAGGGGGTAAGTAGCAGAGCTGAGAGTTGAACTCAACTCCTCTGACTGCCCATCAGGGCTCTTTTCAGCCATGCCTCACTGAATAATAAGAATTCCTGTCCTTCCAATTTTCACCATTTGTGTTAAGCTACAACATACTGTGATTAGTTAATTATATAGAAGGGGTGTAAAGGGTGTTAAAACAAAAGATGGTCAAACAAATGCATGACCAAAAAGATGATTTTATCATAACACAAGGATGAATGATAACTGATGGGGTCCCTGAATGCTCCATTGGAATCAAAATGCCAGGAAAATGTGAAGATGCGTGCCACTGTATTGTAGACATAGACAAGAGTTGCATAGTATAAGCAGATATAAATGACTTGTGACCTTCATTGTTGGAGGAATATCCACATTAATGAGATCACTATAACCGAGTATTAGAACATGTCTTTAAGAATAGAGATACAGTTTTATGCTTTATTCATTATTTACTTATTTATTCAAAAATATTGAATATACTTGACATGAAAAGCCTAGGACTTTTAAACAAAATGTGAGCTAGGAATATGTGGTCTGTCCTGTTTACAGGAGTATACAAACCAAAATGTTCTTCGTAGAGCATTATTTCGTAGTTTGTCTTTTCAAGTAGTATATCACTTTAATTCCCAACTGATTATATACACTAATTAAATGATAGATTTGTCAGTGGATAGCTTGCCCTTTCTAAGATTTCAGAAGGACCATTTCAGCCCAAGACATCTGGAATCACTTGGGAAGGAATAATCCAAAAATACTTTTCTTATCTGGGAAACAAAAGGGTGATATTATTGGGAAGTGCTTTGCTTTTTTAACGGCTTGGAGAAGGTAACATTGTCACTACATAACTATGGTGAATGAACATTTACCTGAGACAAAGGAATTTGCTTGTTTGTGGTATTATTGAATTTCTAGATGCTGGCAGGGTCCTTGTGTCTAAGCTTTGTGAAAGAAGGGAGCAGTTCCTCTGCAAAGGGCTCATGGTCAGAAATTTGGTATTATTCTCCCAATAGGAGGCCAAAGAGAAACATATTCTGACTGATCGACTGGAGAGCACTGAGGAGTTGGTGCTGCAGAACAAGTCTTGATAACAACAATGGCACCAAGACAGGCTGCATGAAAGATGGCAGTGATCTCTTAGCTACTTTACTATGGATGACTTTGACTTGTGATAAACAATCAGCGGCTGTGTCAGAGACATCTGTACTATGTCATCATCTGTGCTATGGATCTGATGTTCCTGTGATGCTCCTGCTCCTTGTCATTAGCTTACGTGGACCAGATCATTGAAATCTGGGACTCTGTCCTTCCAAGAAATAGAGTCGAAGTCTGGAATTTCTGACCTTAGTTCTCTTCCAAATTTTCTCACTCTTTTTGGGATGGATAAGGGAGTTAACATGTTTTGGTTTTGCTGTCTTTTACTACTTCTTTGCTTCCTTTTCCTCCTTTTTCTTCTTCCCCCTCTTATTCCTCTTCTTTGTGCTCCTCCTTTTCCAGTACTGCCAATGCCAGGTTCATTGCTTCTCCAAGATTAGGGACATATAATAATGGCCACTTTCTCTTCAGAAATCTTACTTCCAACTTCATCATTCAACTGAAACTGCACTCTCTTTATTTACCAAATTATTTACCACTCAGTTGCCAGATCTAATGGCCTTTTTTCAATCCTGTGATTCTTCTTTATCTCTGTGTTATCATTTGGCACTACTGATCATACTCTTTTCTTGAATACTGTCTTCTCTCTAGATTTTCAGGACAATGTTCTCTCTCATTTTTTCTTTTATATGTCCCAACAACTCTTTTCTGGTGCTTTTGTCATTCTTTATCCATATCACGCCCATTAGCCATGGGCATCCCCCAATGTTCTATCCTGAGTCTTCTCTTTTTTTCTTTATAGTATCTCTTTAATGAGTTCAAGTTATCTTTTCTATCTATCTATCCATTTATCTTCTCTATCTCCAGATTTACATATCTAGCCCCAGTCTCTCTTCTGAGCTCCAGTCTTACATGACCAACTGCTTTTTACACATCTTGAAGTAGAAGTCAGAAGTCCTATGGACTACTTTAAATATAACAGAATTTGTAGCCTGTTCTAGCCCCTACTCAAAAAGTGGACTTGCAAATGACTTAGTAAACAGGGGAGGCCATCAGCATATGCAGGTATGGAAAGTGGGTTCCACAAAACCTGAAGAATCCAATAAACCTCTGTGCTTCCTTGTTAGATTATGGGAAGGCAAGTATCAGTAGCTTATTTAAATTTCCCCCATCTAGTATATTCCCCCAAAACTTGACTGAGTGGGCTAGATCCTGAATTTTCTTAGGGCTGATTTTCCATACTTTGTCCCTCATGATGGGCCACCAGCCCCTTTTGTGTCTTTGTCACTCTGATCTCATTAAGCTAAATCAACATTATATCATCAGTGTAGTGGTGTACATTCTGGCCACCAAAATATGGCAGTCTTATACTGAGAACTCATAGAAAGTTTAGGTAGCCCTGCAGAAGTATGGTCTTTTTATGCCTTTTAGGTGATCAAGAAACCACATCAGGAGCAGCTAGGTGGTGCAGTGAATAAAGCACAGGCCCTGAAGTCAGGAGGACCTGAGTTCAAATCTGGCCTCAGATACTTAACACTTACTAGCCGTGTGACTTTGGGCAAGTCACTTAACCCTAATTGCCCTGCCTTCGCCCGTGCAAAAAAAAAAAAAAAAAAAAAGAACACCACATAGTCCAAGACCACTAAGCTACATCAGTAGCAATATAGCTTGATTGGCCCCGAGAGCTTCCTTGCCTTTTAAAAAGAATAGAGTTTTTTTGATATACTTTGGTTTTACCTTGCCTGAATATTCTCCTGTGTCCTCCCCCTTTGAGGAGCAATCCCTTAAAACAAAGAATTATTTTAAAAAGAAAGAGAAAAATGCAGCATAATTGATCAATACATTAAAAAAAATCTGAAATTGTATATACAGTGTTCCACACCTGTGGGACAACCCTCCATTCCGAGAAGTGAATTAAGCTAAACTTATGGTCGGGTTGAGAGCTATCCACAAGAGAACCTCGTGACACCTACAGGAAGAAGTCAACTAAATGTCGTTGTTTAAAAGCTAGAATCTCCTTGTACCTAGACAACTCCCTGACGTAAGATTGGTGCATTTAGAATTGGTATTAATTCTTTGAACTTTCAACATTTCCAGCTCCAAAAGTCTATGATTTTATGTATTAGTCAGTAAGAGCTTTAAATAGTGTAGTTATAGTTACAAGAATGTTTGTGAAATTGTTTAGCAAGTTCAACTTTGTATATTAGGCTGAGAAAATAAGAGGACTTGATTGTAATTAAAAATATTAAGAAAGCTACAAATTAATTAAAGAAGTATTTCTTGCCTTCTGATGAGATAAAGAAATATTCCAGAGAAAAAGCTTTTTAAAAAGGCATAAATAATTTTTAAAAATATAATTATTTTCATAGACAGTGGCATGTACTTCATGAAGATTTTCTTATATTTCAGATTAGTCCAACAATTATTAATCATCTACTAGGTACAGAGCAAGAGGCAGCTAGGTGGCTCAGTGGACAGAGGACTGGGCCTGGAGTCAGGAAGACCTGAGTTCAAATCTAGCCTTACACACTTACTAGCTGAGTGACCCTGGGCAAGTCCCTTAACTTCTTTTTGTCTTAATCCACTGGGGAAGGAAATGGCAAACCCCTCTGGTATCCTTGCCAAGAAAACCCCATAGACAATATGGTCCATGGGGGTCACAAAGAGTTGCTGACGTGACTGAATGACTGAACAACAATAGATGCAGAGCTCTGAGCTAATAACTACTTTAAAAAAATACAAAAATCTTTAAAATATACCGTTCCTGCTATGAGGGAACACATAATCCAATAATCATTTAATCAGCAAGAATTGTCACCATGTTACAGTGATATAGATAGAAAGTTAAAACATATTTCCCTGTCCTCAAGGAGCTTACATTCTATTCCCAGTTCTTAGCAAAGTACCTGGCACACAGTATGCAATTAATTAATACTTGTTGACTGACTCTCGGTGGAGGCAACATGTACATAAATAAGTATATATAAATACTGTACATACAAACTAAATTTTGGGGAGAATGGGCACTAGCAGCTGAAGGATCAAGAATGGCTGAGATGAACTTGAATGAAGCAAGGAAAAAGCATTAAGTATTTTTTATGTGCAAAGCAGTAGGGATAAAAATGGAAAAAGGAGACAGTCCCTGTTCTGGAGGAACGTACTCTAATGAGGACAGCATGTATGGGACGTTTTAGCTGCAAGTCACATAGAGACAGGTCCCATGGTCCTGAGTGTACAGAAATCAAAGCAGATGCTGGTGCTTTGTCTTTGATGTCATTTCCACTGATAGAACCTTTCCATGATGCCAACGACTATGGGGGAAAAGTTTTTAAACTTTTCAGCAGCTGTTGCCATGTCTATAACTTCTTCATCAGGATTATTTGTCTCTTATTTTGCTTTTCCTTCTACTTTACTACAATTAGTACAACAAGGAGTCTCATGGAGTGATTACATATAGTAAAATTTGCATTATTTGAAATTATAATAATGTAAAACATGGTAAATGGGTTCTAGCATTTGATATTTACACATTTTAATAAATCTTCTATTGCTTTAAGGTAATGTCAAATGTCTGAAGAGAAAAATGCATATTCCAAGTTTTGATTTGCTTTTCTTTTATTGACATCACTCATAAGTGTGTATTTTGCTAAGATCAGTATGTTCTCGTCAATCTAGTGCCGTGCCACCTGTAGTCACATCATTGCTGATGCATAGTTACTTTCTGAAGCATTTACTAAAAATGAAAATTGAGTTTAAAGAAAATTTGCCATACAAACTGATGTCTTACTGTAAAGTAGCACTTTTCTCACATATAACATTAGAACTTTTAGTTTCCCACTCTTTGGACCCTTGCTTATGATAGGAAATACTGTTTTTGACCTTATTAAGATATATTATAATTACTGATAGTATGAATTGGATTTGAATATTTTATACATTTTTAACATAGGTCAGTGGCTTACTTTTGGAAGGATGCAGTTTTGATGGAAATCGACTCTCAGAAAATCAGCATGACTCTCCCAGTGTGTCTTTGGTCCTCCCTTGTTATATGTCCTGGATTCCACAGGTATAAACTTTTTAAGAGTTATCTGTGTTAAGTCCTATGATTAACTGTTTTGTTTTTGTTTTTATTTCTTAGGTTAAGAGTACCATATTCAGTTTGATACATTTGGCTAGTTTTTAGGAAAGCATTTCACTCATTATTGAAGTTTTATTTTTAATTTAAAATTTTATAAGAATTTATTTATTATGGAATTCTTACTTATGTAAAATGAGGTGATTTTATATGTTCTTCCACTTTTCTTCTAGAACTAAATGCTATGAAAATATTAGCTATGTTTCCCCTTCCTTTGAAGACTCTAATAATGAGCAGAATTTTGGAAAATGGAATATGGGGAATATTTGGTAGGAGGTCTTTGTAAAATAAAAGATTCATATAAAATAATACCATCATATCTAATTATTATGTCAAATAAAATGAAAACATTAAGTTAAAAGGATGTGGAAAGTAACTAAAAGTTTCATATGTCATTAGGCCTAATTACAAACAAATCTTAATGTTTAATGTACTGCTCAATTTTTGCTCCAAATTTATACTTTCATAGGTACTAGGAACTCCAAATAAGAAAATGTCTTCAATGAAGGCAGACCAATAACTCATTTACAACTTTCAGTCTTAGAGACTTGTCTGGAGCACAGAGATATTAAATGGCTGGTCCATGACCATACAGCCGGTCTTTGTGGGAGATATCACCTGACTGCAAGGCCAGCCCTGTAGTCACTATACTATGCTACCTTTCATAATTCCTAAAACTAGATACAAAAGAAGTATCCCTATCAATAGAAAAAGCTTTCACAGAATTTCCTAATTATAACAATTATTTTTGTCACCTAAAAACCCAAAGGAGCAGAACTGTATCCTTTATCTCCTAATCAGAAGTCTACAGTGCTGTTCCTGCATGAAAATATCAAAGTGTTGATTATATTAACATTGTTTAGTACACAAAAAGCCCAGTTCTGCAGTGGAAATTCAGACCAAATTAATCAACTTTGGGAACTTTTAATTTGCAAAATACATTTGGAATATTCCATGTTAAAAAGAAAGGTAACATCAGTTAACAAGAATCATTTTAGAATATAGTAACACAAATGAATTTTTAGTCACCTCAGAAAAGCATAAAATACTTTAAATTTAGTACTGTGACTTTGTGCCAAACCAATTTTATTTCCATTTTTATAGTATGAAACCATTATTGCAAGGGGAAATTATAGCTATAATGTATCTTCTTGATTTCATTCTGGCCTTTTATTACATTTCATATGACATTTTTGCCATATTACAACCTTCGTGACTGTAATGGCTTGCAAACCATACACAAAGGTTAATTATCAATAGAAGAACCATGTTACATAATACATAAGATTCCACAAAATTAGGAATTTGTTCTGAACCTTATTATGTTCAGTATCATTACTGATGACCTATATGAAAGAATCAAGACAATTTCAGACTTGAATGACTAATAATTTGGCAAACAAATATAAAATTTACAGTGACCTTACTTAATTGAAATGTTATTCCTGTTAAGAGAAGATTAAATATCATGAGGACAAAATGTAAGCTGGTACGTTTTGGGGTAAAACCCACAAAGTGAAATCTGAGACTAAGAATTACTTACTAGGAAAATAGATGGAACCTAACCCTTTTCTATAAAGTGAATACTAATTAGCCATATCCAGTAGTATGGTTATGAACAAGGCCAATTTTTTATTGGGATTATATTAAAAGAAATATGACATAAAAGTTCTGTGAAATATGACATAAAAGTTCTGTGAAATAATCCTTCCACTATGTTTTGTGCTCTGTCTTATCACTAAATTTTAAACTCAATAAATGGGAAATAGTTCAGAAAACTCAAATAAATTATTTAAGGGTTAAAAAAAAGTTCCATGAATACAGAGATTCAAAATTGTTTAACCTGGAGCAAAAAAAGGCTAAAAGTAACTTAATTTCTCTTTCCAAATGTAAGGATTTTTATCAGGGCCATCCCTAAATAGAACTTTGTATTGAAGTCTCACTACCTTGTCTCTGAGCCCTTTTTTTCCCCTTGCTGTGATTTTCCTTTCAAAGAACCCAGTAATTTCATACTGCCTATCTATACAGTTGTCCCCTCTAAGTTTTCAGTGCTCAAGTTCAGAATGCCCATCTATCCATTCTGGAAAGAAAGAATCTGATAAACCTGTTCATAGCAACTTGTTTTTCATTCGTGCTCTAACACTTCATGATCCCATTTGGGGTTTTCTCAGCAAAGATACTGTAGTATTTCATTCTCCAGCTTATTTTACAGGTTGAGGAACTGAGGCAAACAGAGTTAAGATAGTAAGTATCTGAAGCCAGATTTGAACTCACAAAGAGGAGTCTTACTGACTCCAAGCCTGGCACTCTATCCACTCTACCACCTATCTGTCCAGCTTGCTGGTTACTTACTTGCTACTCTATGGCAACTATGCTGGCATTCACAGGATGGCTGCTAGCACAGGTTCTTAGATCTACTTTACTAGGGAAGATAGATGTTTAAGGAGTCAACAGTCTTTTTTAATTATATTCACTAGCTCAGGGAAAAAGCCAGTACCCTGATTTTCAGAGAAAATAAAAGCAGAGAAATAAAGACCAACAAATAGGGCTCTGACTGCCCAAATCAATTATACACTTTACATATATCCCTGAATCGAGAGAGCTTTCACTGAGCAGTCAGGGTGCTCTGAACATATGGCCACTCAGAATCTTCAATAGGGAATCACAAGATCCTTTTCATAAGTGATCCCCCAAAGCAAAATACCAACTCAGAGTATATATACACTTCTCAGAGCGAGAAGGCATCTCAACCCTTGAGACTCAGTATCTAATTAGAAATTAGCAAAAGGTGTGAAAGCCTTCCCTATAAGCAAGCCTCCTATAAGCAAGCCATCCCTTAATGGACTCCATGTGAGACCTATTAATGGGCAGGGAAGATCTTAAATCCACTAACATTACTGCTGCTCCCTGCAAAAGTATTTACATTTTAAAAGACTTTTTAAAAGGATAATTACCTTTTAAAAATGATTTGTAATAGCTATATTACAACAGTCATTTAAAATTTTGTAATTTACATGTTTAAAATAAGTAAATTCATTAAATGTAACTTTTCTGTTGCTCCAAATTTCCATCAGGTTTCTTTATCCACTCTATTCATTTTTCATTTTTGGTGATCATAGCTGCTAGTTTTATTATTGATATAGTCAATTATGCTGATAATTTCCCCAATAGTGAACCAGTCCTGCATTCCTGGTATAAATCCCACCTTATCATCATAGTGTCTGATACTGGTGATACATTGCTATAATCTCCTTGCTGGTATTTTATTTAAAATTTTTGCTGTAATGTTCATTAAGGAAAATGTTTCATAATTTTCTTCCTTTGTTTTTGCTTTTCCTAGTTTAGCTATCAGTACCATATTTGTACTGTAAAAGGAATTTGGCAGGAATCTTTATTTGCCTATTTTTGCAAATAGTTTACATGGTTTGAGGATTATTCTTTGAATGTTTTGTAGAGTTCACTTGTGAATCCATCTGGCCCTGGGAATTTTTCCTCAGGAAGTTAATTGATCACTTATTCCATTGATTTTTCTAAGAGGGGGTCGTTTAAGTATTCTATTTCATAATCTGGACAGTTTATATTTTTGTAAATATTCATCCATTTCACTTACATAGTCAGATTTATTGGTATATAATTATGCAAAGTAACTCTCAATATTTATTGTAAATTTCTCCTCCCTGGTAGTGAATTTACATTTTTCATTTTTGATACTGTTAATTTGATTTTCTTCTTCTTTA
This sequence comes from Pseudochirops corinnae, assembly GCA_028646515.1. Lineage (NCBI taxonomy): Eukaryota > Metazoa > Chordata > Mammalia > Diprotodontia > Pseudocheiridae > Pseudochirops > Pseudochirops corinnae. The sequence continues at coordinate 124,699,697 of CM053588.1, read as the reverse complement.
AAATAAAATTAACCACTGGTTTAGTTATTTTATTGGTTTTTTCATAAAACTAACTATTAGTTTTATTTAGTAGTTTAATAAATTTCCTTAATTTCAATTTTATTACTTTCTCCTTTGGTTTTCAGAATTTCTAATTTGCTATTAAATTGGAGATTTTTGATTTGTTCTTTTTCTAGCTTTTTTAGTTATATGCTCAATTCATTGATCTCCTCTTTCTCTATTTTACTCATGTAAACATTTAGAAATATAAAATTACCCCTAAGAACTGCATTGGCCACATCCTCTAAGTTTTAATATGTTGACTCATTAGTGTCATTCTCTTGGATGAAGTTATTGATTGTTTCTATGATTTGTTGTTTGACCCATTCATTCTTTAGGATTAGCTTATTTATTTTCCAATTAATTTTTAGTCTATCTTTCCATGGCCCTTTATTACATGTAATTTTTATTTCATCATAATCTGAAAAGGATGTATTTAATATTTCTGCCTTTTTGCATTGGATTGTGAGGTTTTTATGCCCTACTACATGATCAGTTTTTGTGTAGGTGCCATGTAACGCTGAAAAAAAGGTATGTTCCTTTCTATTTACCATTCAGTTTTCTCCAGAGGTTTATTATATCTAACTTTTCTAAAATTCTGTTCACTTCCTTAACTTCTTTCTTGTTTATTTTGTGGTTAGATTTATCTAATTCTGAGAGGGGAAAGTTGAGGTCCCTCGCTAGTATAGTTTTATTGTCTATTTCCTCCTGTAACTCACTTCTCCTTTAAGAATTTGGATGCTATACCACTTGGTACCTATACCTTTAGTACTGATATTACTTTATTGTCCATGATACCTTTCAGGAAGATGTATGTTTAGTTTCTTATCTCTTTTAATTAGATCTGTTTTTGCTTTTACTTTGTCTGAGATCCTGATTGCTACCTTTGCTTTTTATACTTCAGCTAAAGCTTAATAGATTCAGCACTAGACCCTTACCTTTACTCTGTATTTGTCTCTCTGCTTCAAGTTTGTTTCTTGTAAACAACATATAGTAGGATTCTGGTTTTTAATCCATTCTGCTATCCTCTTCTGTTTTATGGGAGAGTTCATCCCATTCACATGCAGAATTATGATTACTAACTGTGTATTTCCCTTATCTTATTTTTCCTCTTGTTTTCTTTTTTCTCTCTCCTTTCACCCTTTCCCTCCCCACCAGTGTTTTGCTTCTGACCATCACCCTCCCCAATCTGACTCCGGTCTATCTGTTCCCCCTACATTCTTTATCATTCTCGAATCCCTCCTAATTCCCAAAAGGGGAAAATAGATTCCTCTAACCAAGTGTTAATGTTATTCCCTCTTTGAGCCTATTTCAATAAGAATAAGGTGCAAGCATTGCCTGCTACACTACCCACCCCTTTCCCTCTACTGTAATAGGTCGTTCTTGCCTCTTCATATGAGATAATTTACCCCATTCAGACTCTCCTGTCCCTCTTATCCTATTGCAATCCTCTTTCTTATCCCATCATAGCCAGCTTATAACTGTGAACTTTGTCTATGTATATTCCTTCTAAGTCAGTGGTTCTCAATCTTCCTAATGCTGCTACCCTTTAATACAGTTCCTCATGTTATGGTGACCCCCAACCATAATATTATTTTCGTTGCTGCTTCATAACTGTAATTTTGCTACTTTTATGAATCATAATGTAAATATCTGATATGCAGGATGTATTTAAATTGAACATAACCCACAGGTTGAGAACTGCTGTTCTAAGTGCCCTAATAATGATGAAGTTCTTAAGAATTAAAAGTATCATCTTCCCATGTAGGAGTGTAAACAGTTTAATTTTATGGAATCTTTCTAGTTTACCTTTTTTATGCTTCTCTTGAGTCTTATAGTTGAAAATCAGATTTTCTATTGAGCTCTGGTCTTCAGGAATGCTTAAAAGTCCTCTATTTCATTGAATATCCATTCCTGCCCATTGCCTCTTCAAAAGAATATACTCATATAGGTGGTTCTTGCTTGTAATTCTAGCTCCTTTGCCTTCTGGAATATCATATCTTTAATCTGAATCTTTAATGTAGAAACTGCTAAACCATCTGAATCTTTAATGTAGAAACTGCTAAATCTTGTGTAATCCTGATTGTGGCTCCACAGTATTTTAATTGTTTCTTTTTGGCTGCTTGTGGTATTTTCTCCTTGACCTGGGAACTCTGGAATTTGTCTATAATATTCCTGGGAATTTTCATTTTGGAATCTCTTTCAGGAGGTGACTAGTAGATTTTTTTTAAAATTTCTATTTTACCCTCTGATTCTAGGATATTGGGGGCAGTTTTCCTTGAAAATTTCTTGAAATATAATGTCCAGGCTCTTTTCTTGATCATGGTTTTCAGGTAGTCCAACAATTCTTATTCCAGGTCAGTTGTTTTTCCAGTGAGATATTCCACATTTTTTTCTATTTTTTTTTCATTCTTTTGATTTTGTTTTATTGTTTCTTCATGCCTCATGCAGTAATTGGCTTCCATTTGCCCAATTCTGATTTTTAAGGAATTTTTTCTTCAATGAGTTTTTGTACTTCCTTTTCCACTTAGCCAATTCTACTTTTTAAGGAGTTGTTTTCTTCAGTGAATTTTTGTACATCTTTTTCATATTTTTGTGCTTCCTTTACCTAGCTGTTGACTCTTTATTATTTTCTTGCATCACTCTTTTCTTTTCCCAGATTTTCTTCTACTTCTCTGATTTGATTTTTAAAATCCTTTTTGAGCTTTTCCAGGAGTTCTTTTTGGACCTGTCATCAGTTCTTTGAGGTTTCATATGTAGCTGTTCTGATATTGTTGTCCTCTTCTTAAGACAGTGCCCTAGGTAACTCTTACTAGACTATAAATTGCTGCTTGGCCTCTTGATCCATGCCTGTAGTCACTGTTGCTGGGAAGATTGAGGTCGATGGTGGAATATTTGGGTTCTAAGCTGTATTGGCACTGAAGTACACATCAAAGCAGTGAACCCTTTGTCAAGTAGAGAACTACCAAGGGGTGAGAGAACAAACAAGGGGTGAGGTGGTGCAGGTTGGAAAAAGGGAATGAGTTAAAACTTCTGTATTAAGAATGGGACTATGAGAGGCCACTGCCTTTTAAGCAAATGAGAGATGGGGAGATTGTCTTGGGGTTTAGCAGGAGACTATAATTTGAAGAATAATGGCTGACATACATTGATAGAAGGAATTTCTTACATAATTAAATCACAGGCCCTGCTATTCCATCCACACCTCCAGAAAAGAAGAAACCTTTTGGTATTCAGATTAATATTGTATTCATGAAATATATGAATGAATATTTGTAGTATTACTATTTATACCATATTGAAATTGTTGTGATATTCAAATAACACAAGTACATGTGTTAAAGCACATGTTAAAGCAATATATTAATGCTAGCTATCCATATTATCAGTCTGATCCATCCATGAATTGTGCCTCCTACATACTGATTTTATGTGTTATTGTTTTATAATTTCCCTTATGTAGGTTATTTGTAGATTAATTGATGGTTTTTGTTGTTAATGTAGCTGAAATATCTTTTTATGGTATTTTCTTAATCTTTATTGCTAATAATGATTCTTACATGTTAATCTTGTGTCTTGTGGCCTTGGTTGAACTCAATTATAATTTCAATTAGTTTTCTGATTGATACATTTAATTTTTAGTATACTAATATTCTCTTAATTGCCAAGTCTAATGTCCTCTTCTTAGTTCTCATCCTTCTTAACTCTCTGCAATGTTTGACACTTTTGATCCCTTTTCTTCTCCTGGATAGTCTATCCTCTCTGGATTTTGTGTCACTGTTCCATCTCCATTCCCTTCTTAGCTGTCTGACGTTCTCAGTCTCCTTCTCATTTTCATTTGCTCTTTCTTGGCCTCTGTTCTCAAGTGACCTCACCAGTACTTACAGATTTACTTATCATCTCTACATAGATGATTTACTGATCCAGCCTGTGTCCTGAAGTCTGGTCCATCTTTCTCTATTGTTTATTAAGCATTTCCACCTGTGTGTCCCATTGATATTTCCAACTCATTATGTCTAAAACTGAACTCATCATCTTTACCACTTGCAATCTGTGATCCACCCCTCTGTGTACTTTTCAAGCTCACCTTGTCCTTTTAACTACTAAACCCAATGGTTTCTTCTCAGTTTTCCTCTTTCTTGATCTTTATTATAGCCTTTGACATTATTGCCACCCCCTTTTTTTCAGGTATTCTCTCTTACCTTGGCTTCCATGTCTGTGATTTCTTGGTTTTCCTATTTCTTTTTTATCTAGTTTTCTGCTCCTCCTCACACATTCTAAATATGCACGTCTAAGGATCTGCCATGGATGTTTTTCTTTTCTGTATACTCTCTATTATTGATCTCATCAACTCCCATGGGTTCATTATACAGATGACTTTCAAATTCATATTGCCAGCCTTCCTCATTCTCTTAACCTTAAGTCTACATCACCAGTTACCTGTTGGCTATTTCTTAGATTTCCTGTAGGCTTTTCAAATTCAGCCTTATAAACAAAACTCATTATTTTCTCCCAAACCACACCTCTTCCAAACTTACCTATTTATATTGGGGGCAATTCATTCATTCCAGTACACAGAGATTCACAGCTTACTCACTTTCATTACTTCATTATTTTCATAGCTTAACAGTTGTTGTCTTCTTGATCCTACCTCCACAACATCTCTCACATCTATTTTTTTCCCCCTTATGTGCCTACCATCATAATTCCAGCAGGCCTTTTATCATCTCTAACCCATACTATTGCAGTTTCCTTTTAATTGGCCTATCTGCCTCAAATCTCTCTGCTTTCTAGTCCCTCACTTACTCACGTTCTTACTCAAACTTACCTGATATTTGTTCTCCATTCTCAGATTTCATCTCCCAAGCCCTGACATTTGGAATTCTTATCTCCCCTAAAACTAAAGGTCAGGTGCCATCTCCTGCAAGTAATCTATAATATTTCCCTCCCTCAAAGAATGTGCTCTTTTTGTGGGCAAGGACCATGTCCATTATATATCCTTGCTTAGCAAAATGCCTTTCACATAGTAGCATTTTAATAGTTTTTGCTGAATTTAATTGAGTAACAAAACCAGGATTTGGACAACAGTGCTATGACTAATGATCCAGTTCTCTTTCCACTGCACTACTCTGGGTTCCTAGATTTACATGATAAAATTACTTTGATTGAGTGATTTAAAGTTTTAGCCTTCTCAGTGAGATTTCTGATCACTCAAAACAGTTCAGCTTAACCATCTACATAGGAAACACCAAGTGGTTGAAAAGTACATACTTTCCATACGTGCCTGGATATCTTGTCTGTAAGACTGGACAGATACTTATTATCTCTTAAGCAAATACAAAGCCCAGAATTCACTAGGATTGTTAATGGCTGAATTAGAACCCACTAAATAAGTTATAGTTTAGGTAATCACAGACTTGTGATTTTATTAATACAAAGAACCCCCAGATGAGAAAATTTCTACAAATTAAGGTGGCCACTATTTCTACAACTTAGGGTCTTATCAGGTCACTCTACTTTTGGATGGCTTTAGTTCAGTTGTTTCAGTCATGTCTGACTCTTCGTGATCCTATTTGGGATTTTCTTGGCAAAGATACTGGAGTAGTTTGCCATTTTATTCTCTAGCTTATTTTTAAGATGAAGATACTGAGGCAAACAAGCTTAAGTGACTTGCCCAGAATCACACAGCTAGTAAGTGTTTGAGCTCAGATTTGAATTAAATCTTTCTGACTCACAGAGTTCTATCCATTTTGCCCCCTAGGTACCCCCTTTGTATAGCTTTAATTGTTAGGAAGTATTTCCTTACATCGTGCCTATATCTACCTCTCAGCAACTCATACCCATTATTGATAATTCTTCCTTCTTTGTTTTAAGCAAAACAAATCTAACACTTGTTCTACATGATAATTATTCAAATGGCTAAAGATAGCTAACACACTTTCCTTACGTCTTACCTTCTGCATACCAGAGATCCTTAATAAATATTATGTGAAATGCCATGCATGAGCAGCTTCCCAAAAGAATGCTACTATGAACAGCTTTTAAGGTTCTGATTAAACATTATAGTGAACGCTCTGTTTATTCAAGAACAAATCAAAGGAAAACATTCACAACAAATCAAGATACAGTATTCACAACATTACATCTTATCACAGAAAATCACAATAGCGTGTTTACAACAACTTATCATTAAAATGGCCATATAGTTTTCACCAAAGTGGTCACAGTATTTAGAACAAAGAACAAAAGAACAATCATCTGGTATCCCTCAGAAGGTTTGCCTCCTTACTTAAATCATTCAATCATTTCAGAATACAAGTCAGTCTTCCACTCATGGGGCAACTAGGCTAACTTAATCATTCACTTATGTAGCAATCAATTGCTAAGTATCACTAATCACTAAATACAATCATTAGAAAATACACAAACCTTCCACCAGTTTACTTAATCAGTCACTTATTCAGATTCATAATTACTAAGTATCATTAATCACTAAGAACAATAATTAGAAAATACACAAACCCTCCACCCCTAGGTCTCTAGTAAACTTCAATTTCATCATAGCATTCAATATCTAAGGAGAGGCCTTTTCTTCATCTTGACTCAGGGTGTTCTCTCAGATTCCCTGGATCCCTTTCCATGGTCCCAGCTCCTACCTGAATCCACCAAACAGGCACCTGGATTCAGAGGCAGACAGCTCCCAGGTTCTCATCCAGTTCTCTGGGCAGTTCTTGTTACACATTGAAGTTCACAGGGTCCAGCACATCCCAAAACCTTTACAACTTCTGTTCCTAGGAACTAAAGGATCAACCAAGCCACAAACAAAGTTTTAGCATCCTGGTCATGCTTCTTCAGTCCTCCAGCAATTCAGCTGCTCCTAGGACCCAGAAGAAATCTCAGCCTTCCAGGCTCTCTCTCTCTCTCTCTCTCTCTCTCTCTCTCTCTCAGTTGGCTTCAGTCTCCACAATTCTTCCACCAGGAGCTTGTCAGGAGAAAATTCTGCTTCTTTCTCTCTGGGGTTTTTCTTATATACACACACATACATTGGCTTCCTGTTTCAGCTAACCCCTTCCTGTTATGTCAGCAACAGGAGACAGAGTTCACACCTTCTCTTTCTCTCACAGAGGTTTGACTAGTTACTAAGGGTTAAGTACCTGCTTATTTGACATAAAAAAGGGGTCTTCAAATTTAAATTAATTACCATTACATTATGTCACATGATTTCAAGGCCCTTCACCATCATGGTCACCCTACTTTGGATACTCATTAATTTGTCATTGTCCTTTCCAAAATTTGGTGCTTGGAACTTATTATAATACTCCAGATGAAGTCTGACCAGAACAGAGTATATCAGGATTTTTACCTCAGTAGCCATTTATACCATGCTTTTTTAAATGTAGCCAAAGATTGTCTTAACTTTCTTACTAACCATGTAGTATAGTAAAACCCCTACACATTTGCCCATGAACTATCTCATTATGCCTCTTCAATTAGCTCATATAGTTGGGTTTTTGACCCCTAAGTATATGATGTTACATTTATTTATAGCCCCAAAGTCTAGCCCGTCAAGTTCTATTTCAGTGTTGACTATATCATCTAATATGTTGGTTGTCCCCTCTAGCTTTGTGTTAGCTGAAGATGAAATAAGCATGTCACCTATGCTTTCAGGTCACTATTAAAAAGTGTTAAAGATCTTGGGTTGATCCATTAGAGCCCCTCCAAGATGACATCAAACCATTAATGAATACTTTGTGAGTCCAGCCAAATCTATATAACTATAATATTGATTACCATTACTCTCTTCAGATTGTTCATAAGAGATAGCATTAGAAACTTTGTCTTTACTAAAATCTAGGTAAACTGTACAGCATTTTCCTGATCTATCAGTCTAATAACACTGTCAAAAAAATTGGAATAACTTAAGATCATGGGATCATAGATGGAGAGCTAGAAGTGACCTCAAGGTCATCTAGTTTAACCTTTTCATTTTATTGATGAGGAAAAAGAACCTATAGGGGAACTTTCCCGTGGTCACACAGGTAGTAATCATCAAGAATGGGGTCTGAAGTTCTCACTCCAGAGCCAGTGTGCTGTGCTGTCTTTCTGATTTTATAATCACCATTCCCTTTCCTGGGTGTTCGTGAATCACCTGTTAATAATATATTCTAGAATTTTTCCAGTCAAGCACACTGACCTTTTGCTTGTAGACCCCACTCTCTTCCCTTTTTTGAGTATTTGTCCATTTGTAATCCTGTAGTACCTCTTCTATTGTCCAGGATCTTTCAGAGATCAATGATCTCTGAAACCACATCTGCAGGTTTTTGGTGTACCTTCAGACGTAAAGTACTTTAACACTTTAAAATGTAAAGGCATCCAAGTCTGGTGATTTGAACTCATCAAAGAACACAAACAACAACAACAGCAATAATGATGATGATGATGATGATGATGATGGCAGCTAACATTTATATAATGCCTGTTGTGTACCAGGCACTGTGCTAAACACTCTACAATTTTTATCTCATTTATTTGATCATCTCAACAACCCTGGGAGGTAGGTATCTACCTTCTTCAAATGAGGAAATTGGGGCAGACATAGGTTAAGTGATTTGCCCAGGGTAACACAGCAAATGAGTGTCTCCAGTGCAGATTTGAACTCAGATCTTCCTGACTCTATCTACTGTGCCACCTAGTTGCCCACTAGCTGTAGACTAAGTATCTTCCTGCTAGCTCTCTACTTATATTGGATTTCTACTCCCCCTCAGCCATTAAATTCTGTCCATTCAGGTATAAAAATCAAGATCTCAAACTCAATTCTTAATATTTTCCCCCAAACTCATCTCTCCTCCAAACTTATTTATTTCTGTGGTGGCTAGACCTCTCCATCTAGTTACTCAGGTTCTCAACTCTGAAGTGATCTTTTTACACCCTCAATATCCAATCAGTCACTAAATCTTAGTGATTCTGCTTCTATAACATCACTTGCATCTGTCCCTTTCTTTCTACTCATACAACTTCTACCCTTGTTTAAGATTTTCTTATCTCTTGCATGAAGTATTTTAATAGCCACCTAAGTAATCTTCCTGCTTCTAATCTGTACCTTTCTCCAAAGCAATAAAGCTCCTAAAACATGGATCTGAGAATATCTCTCATATACAAATACACACACACACACACACTCTCACACATATACACAAACATATATACTCACAAATCTTCAGAGCCTTCCTATTGCCTCCATTATAAAATACAAAATCCTCAGCCAGATCTGTCTCTAAACTTCTTTTCAATTCCTACTTCATGTTTATCCACTTCTTGAATTCTGGGTGCATATGCATACCTATCTCATAAAGTACTAACATAGTTATTATGCTATATGTACAGCATTTATTTAAGATAAAATAAAATAAAATTCTTGGATAACCAGTACTTCTTTCTATACTGTGCTACCACTGTAGCTCCTAGAATATAATTTCTCACAATTGTACTATTTCTAGCCACTTAATTTCTTTTCTGTATTACTAAAAATTAATATTTTAAAGGAATAAAGGAAGTATTTGTCTACAAAAAAATATTAAAAATAATTAAAAATCTAGAAAGAGCAAAATATTTTGAATTATTAATTGTTGGCATATTGTTTATTTCCTGTTTTGAGTTATTTTTTTTCCCATGCTGAATTGCTAAATGATGGCCATTAAAATGTGCATTAAAGTTTTGATTTCCTAACAATAAAAATAATAATTTTTCTTTACTTTCAATCAATTCAGAAAACATATGTTAGATAAGTCATGGGAGGCTTTATGCATATGCTGATGGGAGGACTTTTTTAAAGTTTATTTTCATGTATTGTGAAAATGAAATTAATTTGAAATTTCACTTTTGTTATTTTTTAATGATGGTAAGATAAATAATCTTTCTTTCTTAGATATCAACTTATAGGGAATTCCAGTTCCTCACTGTAATATATGTTAACTCTCAGAGAAGATAGCACTACTGAATTTACCTTCAGTAGGATAATTGCTCTGAGTTTTAGGTTCCTATTAAACAGATTTTATTTATACATTCACAGTTAACTGCCTGTTTTAGGAATCAATCTCCAGACTAAACCTAGAAATTGGCTTTCCCCCAATCTTCCCCTCAGTTCGACTTTTCTGTTTCTGTTGAGCATACCAGGATTCTTCTAGTCTCCCAGGTCTGTAATCTTGATGATATGCTGTGTCAGCAAGCACCCTAGCATAACCAGGGTAGCTGCTAGTACAGGTTCTTAGATCTGCTGTTCTAAAGGAAAGCAACCCAGAATGGGTTAACAGTCTCACTTTAATCAATCAAACAAATGTCATTTACCTAGTTTAAGGGGAAAAGTCAGCACCCTGAACTTCAGAGAATACAAACAGAATACAAACACAAGTTAATAAGCAGAAGTTACAAGCAGACAAAGAAACAGATCAGCAGACAGGCTTCCAACTGTCTGACTATTACATCCATACCTATTCAGTTACCAGAGAGGGAAGCACCAACATCTGGGTTTTTCACAGCTGGGGGTCTCTATGGCTGCCCAGAGTCTCATCTGGCCAAATCACACAACTCTTCTCAGAGTGAGCCCTAAAGGAAAACCTCACATCAGGACATATATAAAGCCTTCTCCTGGCTCAGAGAATGTCACAGCCCTATTGACCCACTACCCAATCACAAAGCAATAAGGTGCGGGCATTCCCAAAAAACATGCCCACCACCACAGGCTCCATGTGACCACATCGAGCCTATTAGGGGGCAGAGTATACTTTCAAATCTGGGAAGGTTCTCAGAGCCCCTTAAGCCACTTAAGCAAAGGGCCTAGGGGCAGGGAAGATCTTCAGATTCCCATAACACATGCTTGGCTCTGCCTTCTTCCCTCATCCTGAATATTCAGTCAGTTACCAAATCTCACTTTTTCTGCACCTAGAATATCTGTTGCATCTGATGCCTTCTCACTGCTCACATAGCCAACACCCTAGTACAGACCTTCATTATCTCCTACCTGGGCTATTCTAATAGGCTTTTAGTTTGTCTCTCTGTCTCAACTTTCCCTTCCATCCCATCCTTCACACAGTCAGCAAAATGGTTTACCTTAAGTGTAGGTCTCATTGTGTCACTCACCTATTGTCTGTGGCCTCTAGGATAGAATATAAAATCCTCTATTTGATTTTTAATACCCTTTACAACTTGATCCCTACCTTTCTTTCCTGTCTAATTATAAATTATCCCCCTTTATCTGTTTTATGGTTTCAGCTTCTCTGTGTTCCTCACATCAAACATTTCATATCTAGTCTCTGAGCTACAGACAGGTCTGGCAGTCTCTCATGCCTACAATATACTCCTTCTTCATGGGCATCTCATAGAATTTCTTATTTCCTTCAAGATACATTGCAGGTACCACATTCTACGTGAACATTAGCTGATCTACCAAGTTCTAGGATCCTCCCTCCTTAACTACCTTATATTTCATTACTCCTATTTGTTTTGTAATACACACACACACACACACACACACACACACACAGAGTGTATATATGTGTGTGTGTGTGTGTGACACATATATAAATATACCTTCATTTGCTTATTTACACGCTTATACTATTTGTGTGTGTATGTATGTCAATAAATAAACATGTATCCAGTTCCAGCTATGTGTCAGGCATTGTGCTAAGTGCTGGGGATACAAAAAGGCAGGTAGCAATCTAATGGAAGAGATAGCGAGCAGATATGTACAAAGAAGCTATGAGTAGGATAAATAGGAAATTATTAAAATAGAGAAGGCAGTGGAATTAAGAAGGGTTGGGAAGAGTTTCCTACAGAATATGGGATTTTAGTTGGAATTTAAAGGAAGCCAAGGGAGATCAATAGGTGGCATTGAGGAGGGTGAGCAGAGATGAACAATCTTTTTCATGAAACGGCAAGGCCAGTGTCACTGTATGAGTAAGTGGTATGAGATATATTCCCCAAAAGGCATTTTGTATTTGCCCCCAGAGGCAATAGGAAGCCATTGGAGTTTATTGGGTGATGTGATCAGACTTGTGCTTTAGGAAATTCCCTTAGTGTCTGCATAGAGGATGGGTAAGAATGGAGAAAGACATAAAGCAAGTTGCCTCACAAGCAGGCTGTTAGAGTAGTCCAGGTATGAGGTGATGAGGGACTGCGGTGTCAGCGTCAGAGAAGAGAAGAGTACTTATACCAGATATTTTGCAAAGATGAGATCTGTAGGCCCTGGCAAGAGATATTAGATATGGGGGATAAGAGCCAGTGAGGAGTCCAGGTTGACTCCTAGGTGATGAGGTGATGAGCCTGAGGGACTGGGAGAAGAGTGTTGTCCTTTAGAGGAACAAGGAATTAAAGAGAGAAGGCAGATTTAAGGGGAATTTAGTTGAGTTTGAGTGTAGTTTTGGACATGTTGAATTGTCTACTGGACATCCAGTTCAGAATGTCTGAGACAGTTGCAATTAGGGTAGGATAGGCAGATTTGAGAGTCATCAGCATAAAGGTGATAACTAATTCCATGGAAACTAATGAGATCTGCAAGTGAAGTAATACAGAAGAAAAGAGGACCCATGATAGATGTGTGTGATTTCTACAGTTAAAGGGTGTGACCCTAATGAAGATCTAGCAAAGGAGACAGAAAAGGAAAGGTCTATTAGGTAGGAGGAGAATTAGGAGAGAGCTGTGTCCTGAAAACTTAGAGAAAAGAGAGTATCAAGGAGGAAAGAGTGATCAATAGTGTCAAAGGCTACAGAGGTCAAGGAGAATTATGATTTAGAAAAGACTATTGGATTCGGTGATTAAGAGTTCATTAGTAACATTAGAGAGAGCAATTTTAGTGGAATAATGGGATAAAAAGTGAGATTATTAAAAAAAATTTAAGAAAGTGAGAGGAGAGAAAGTGGAGAAACATTCTAGAAGGCCTTTTCAAGGAGTTTAGTCATAAATGGTAGAAGAGATATAGGATGATATTGGGGATGGAAGGAACAAGTAAGGGTTTTCTTAAGGACAGGAAAACATGGGCATGTTTTATGTAGTAGAAAATGAGCCAGTAAATGTAGATAAATAGATAGATAGATGGATGGATAGATAGATGGGTGTGTGTATTGAAGATAAGTGAGAGAGTTAGGATGATGGAGGGGAATCTCTTGGAGGAGACACAGAATGAGATTGCTTGTCTAAGAAGAGGAGTTAGCCTTGATAAGGAGTAAGACTTTCTTTCAGTGTGAAACAGGGATGGAGGAGATAGTCATGGAAAGAATTTGAGTCATATGAGATGAAGAAGAGGGGAGAAGAGGGAGTTCGTGGCAAATACCTTTAATTTTTTTTAACTTTTGTTTATTTTTAGTTTAGTTTAGTTTTATTTTTAGTTTTCATTCATTTCCACAAGATTTTGAGTTACAAATTTTCTCCCCATCTTTTCCCTACTCACCACCCCAAAACAGCGATCCTACTGTATACCCCCTCCCCAATCTGCTCTCTCCTATATCCTCCCCCATCACCCCACTGACTTTGCAGTAGAGCGAGGTGGATCTCCTTACCCCAGTGCCTGTATATCTTAATTCCCAGTTGCATGTAAATAATAACGATAATAATCATTTAAAACTATATATGTGTATATGTACATATATATATACATATATATATTTTTAACATTTGATTATAGAACTTTAAATTCTAGATTCTTTCCCTTCCTCCCTCATCACCTACCCCCACTAGAAAGACAAGCAATTCAATACAAGCTGTACATGTGTAGTTACGCAGAACATCTTCACAATGGACATATTGTGAAAGACTGACTATATTTCTTTCCTTCCTATCCTGTCCCCCCTTGTTCTATTCTCTACTTTGTCCCTGTCCCTTTACTGAAGTATGTGCTTCTAACAACCCTCCCTCCAACCCTCTTCTCCCTCCATCATCCCCCCTCTCATCCCCATCTCCCCTACTCTCCTATAGGGCAAGATACCCAATTTAGACTGTATGTCATTCCTTCCCTAAGCCAAATTCAATGAGAATAAGGTTGACCCATTCCCTTTTGCCTTCCTGTTCTTCCCCTCCATTGTAACAGTTATCTCTTGCCTCTTCTATATGAGATGATTAACCCCATTCTGTCCCCCCCATCTCTCATTCTCTTCCTCTCTCACCTCTCAATTTTACCTTTTAAAATATCATCCCTTCCCATTCAATTGATCCTGTGCCCTCTGTCTATGCACACATATATGCACACTCACATATGTATTCATATGCATATATATATATATATATACCCTCCTATATAGACATATGTGTATGTATACATACATATACATTTATATTCCCTTCACCCATCCTCATACTGAGAAAAGTCATAAGTTACAATTATCCTTTTTCCTTGTTGACATGTAAATAGTTCAATTTTGATAAGTTCCTTATGATTTCTTTTCCATGTTTACCTTCTCATGCTTCTTGTATTGAATGTCAAATTTTCTATTCAGTTCTGGTTTTTTCAGCAAGAATGCTTGAAAGTTCTCCACCTCACTGAATGACCATATTTTCCCCTGAAACATTATACTCAATTTTGCTGGGTAGGTGATTCTTGGTTTTAATCCTAGCTCCCTTGAT
>CM053588.1:124672000-124684545 GCA_028646515.1 Pseudochirops corinnae | reverse complement strand
TCCTCTATGGCCTGTAACAAGCTTACATTTTTCTTGGAAGCTTTTGGTGCAGGAGTTCTGACTGTATTGTCTTCCTCCTGTTCCATGCTTTGATCCTTTTTGTCCCCAAAAAAAGGAATCAGAAGTTGGATTGCTGGGCTTGGTTTGCTTCCTTTTCCTGCTCATGTTGCACAGTCAATTAATTTGATTTTTTAACCACAGTATAACTCTGATATCAGAGGGGAGAGCTTTGTCTCAAATCGCTGGGGTTTTCTCAGCTGCTGGAGCTATTAGGAGGCGCAGTCTCTGCAGCCCCCACCAGCTTTGGCTCACTGAAAATGCATCTCAGGACCACCACCCAAGACCATGATCCTGATCCAGGGTGGTTAAGGCAAGAGCACTTAGCCTCTGAATGATCGCTCAGCCCCCCTGCAATCTGCAGGCCGAGAGCTCTGAAGCAGCCACGTGGAGGCAGCTGCAAGGCTGCCACTTCTGCTGCTTTCTTGCTCTGGGGGCAGTTGGCCAGACCTACTTTTCTTCCCCAAATTTAGCTGAGTTCCACTGACCTTTCACTTTGTCCTTGTTTCTTATGGGTTGATAAGTCTGGAAACTGCCACAGATGCTGGTGATCCAGTCTCTGGAGTGCTCCAGCTGCAGCTTATCCTGGCTGCCCCAGGGCCAAGCCATGGTTTCAGGCCGGGCTGGGCTTGGCTCCAAGTATACTGAGATGAACCCTTCCTGTCCCACCTGCCAGGCTACCTTCAGTGGAAGTTTTGCTTCTCTGTACTTTTGTGGGTTCTAGAGCTCCAAAATTTGTTTATAGTCTTATTTTATAGGTATTTGGGGTGGTTACGGTGGGAACTGCGGAGTTCTCCTGCTTCTATGCCACCATCTTGACTCCACCCCAAATACCTTTAAGTTTTTCTGTAAAATATGAGACAAGGTTCTCAGCTGGAGGTCTGTAAACAACAGAGGCCAGGATTTTGATTGGGTGGTAGATATGAATAGCATAAACCTTAAGGGAAGAAAGGTACTGAATGATGGAAATAGGGGAAAAACATAGAAGTAGCAATGGGGAGAAAGAAGTATTTCTAACTCCTCTACGTCAGCCAATTAACTGAGGGGAATGAAGGAAGATGCAGCTACTACTGTAAATAGTGGCCAGGAAAACTCTTGTTATCAGCGGGGAGCCAGGCTTCAGGGATAGATAGAAGGCTGGGAAGAATGGGAGAGGAAAAGATTTAGAATGAAGCAAAGTTTATTGCCTATAGAACAGGCATTCCAAAAGACTCAGGGAGGGGCATTTGGTTGAAAATTGGGGGTGGGAGGGTTGAGGGGAATGGGAATAAGGAAGTGGGTGGTGGGGGATGGGGTTTGGATCATGACCTGTAGGGCTTCAGAATCATTGGGATGTACAGACTATGACCAGATATGAACATGTTCATTGAATGGAAGGCACCACTCATCTTCCCAGGAGGCTAAAGATCAGGCTGGAGACTAGTAGCATTATGCTGAACGGAGATGGTCAGATATTCTATTCAGGTGGGAGGCCCATTTCACTATTCCTCTTCCCTTCAAAGGATATGTGTGTGTGTGTGTGTGTACATGCATCTACATGTGGATACACATCTCACATATGTGTGTATGCATACATGTGTGTATATACTCCCTCTGTCCACTTTAAGCTTTGTGAGAACAAGTGCTATTCCTTTTTATCTCTCAGATCCCCAGAACCTGGAATAATTCCTGTCTCAGGACAAGAGCTTAATAAAGGTTTGTTGATTGATTGATCTCATTAATGCCATGTTGTAGGATCATGGGATAATGGGATTCAGAGTTCATTTTACGTAAGAGAAACCTGAGCCTCACAGAGATTAAAGAGCTTCCTCACATTTATGTAGGTTATTTACTTACTCCCTTTATGATATTAGGTAATTCACTTAACCTCTCTGACTTCTGTTTCTCATTGAGAAAATGAGGGGGTTGGACAGGCCACTAACACCACTTCCAGCTCTAAATCTATATTCTTGTGGTTCTGAATGACAGAACCAGGATTTGAACTGCCATGACTGAGTCTAGTGTGGTTTCTCCCATCGTAAACTATTGTACAGATGTAGCACATACTTAACCACTTTAAATTGAAGTAACATGAAAGATTATTGTCTAATTATTCTGTTAATATTACCTAACATTTGTATAGTGCTTTAAGGTTTGTAAAGCACTTTACCCATATTACCTCATTTGATCCCCACAACAACTCTCTTAGGTAGGTATTACAGAAATCTGAAGATCTTCCCTGCCCCTAGGCCAGGCCCTTTGATAGGCTTAAGTGGCTCTGAGAACCTTCCCTGATTAGAAAGTATACTCTGCCCCCTAATAGGCTGAATGTGGTCACGTGGAGCCTGTGGCAGTAGGCTTGTTCTTCAGGAATGCCCACACCTTATGGCTTTGTGATTGAGCAGTGGGTCCAGAGGGCTGGGACATTCTCCAAGCCAGGAGAAGGCTACATATAGACCCTGATATGAGGTTTTGCTTTGGGGCTCACTTTGAGAAGAGTTGTGTGATTTGGCCAGAAGAGACTCTGGGCAGCTGTTGAGCCCCCCGGCTTTGAAAACCCAGATGTTGGTGCTTCCCTCTCTGGTAACTGACTAGGTATGGATGTAACAGTCAGAGGGTTGGAAGCCCGTCTGCTAATCTGTTTCTTTGTCTGCTTGTAACTTGTGTTTGTATTCTGTTTGCATTCTCTGAAGTTCAGGGTGCTGACTTTTCCCCCTGAACTAGGTAAATGATATATCTTTGATTGATTAAAGGAAGACTGTTAACCCACTTTGAGTTGCTTTCCTTTAGAAAAGCAGATCTAAGAGCCTGTGCTAGCAGCCACCCTGGGTATGCTAGGGGGCTTGCTGATACAGTAGGTGCTATTGTTATCCCCATTTTACAGATGAGGAAACTGAGGTCCCAGGTTACATAACTAGTAAATGACTGAGGCATGATTAGAACTCAAGTTTTCCTGACTCTTAAGTCCTGTGCTTTATCCACTGGTCCACCTAAATGTATTTATTAACAATTCTTCATTAAATGTTAGATTTGTCCAATTATTTTAATCCAGCAGTGTACCATAGTACCTTTTATCATATCCATTAAGATATGCCAGTTAATGTAGGAAATATTATGCCATAATAAAATTTAATTAAAACATTAAATAAAATGGAAAAGTTAAAGTGCTTTGTAGAACATAATTTGTGCATTTAATATAATGTACAGAAATTAGAAGTTTTCATGGTCAGTAGCTAAGTGGAGTGCTACTTCCAACTTCTTCATTTATTGGAAGACACGGACCCTCTTATTTTTAAAGAATAATAAATAAAATATTTGACACTTAGGGGATTGAAAATCTAATTTTAAATTGACTGCATTCTTTTTCTGAAAGAAAAAAAAAACTGGAAGCAAATGTGGAAGACATCAGAAGTGTTTGGGAGGATTTTCAGCAAACTTGTGCTTGTGGCAAGTGCCTGGGCTTGGACTAGGGCAGGAGCAGCTCAGATGAAGGAAAGCTATTTAGTTAAAAAGAGATCTTGATAAATGTAAATAGTTGTAACATTCTTTTTGTCTATAAAAGGGGAAGAGAAGGAAAGCCAAGAGCTAACCTGAGGGAAAAGACTATTTAAGGCATTTTCTTAGGATTAGCAAAAAAAAAAAAAAAAAAAAAGCAATCATAGATAAGACTTTTGTCTATGATAAAAAATAGATTAGGAAGAGCCTGCAGCTTGATTAAATTAAAGCACTATTGGGTGGATCTGTAAAAGCCTTTTGACTCCAAAAGTAATATGAAATGAAGGAATGAAGGTTTTTCTTTTCAGAACAAATAAGTAAAGAATAAACACTGAAGTGTACAGATTGTTAAAAATTAAAGGATTAGTGGGTAAGTATGAAATTATATCTGGAGGTTTTTGTATTCATTGATATGAATTTTGAGTTGTCAATATAAAATAAAGATTAATTATATGCATGATTATTAGTTTACAGTTCTCATAGCAAAAATATAAGTGCATGGAAATGCATTAACCAGTTTGACATCCACATGGAATTTCACCTTTCAAAGGTCTCCATAGCTAGTCTCCCTTTTACCTTTTCTCTTCTCTTCCACCTTATTCCCATCCTCTAATACTCTCCTCCGACAACACTGACCTCTGCCATACCTGCACAACACACTCCATCTCCCAACTCAGCATATTTTCTTTGGATTGTGCCCCTCAGCCCCAGCCCCATACCTAAAATTCTAACCAGAATTCTCACCTCTGCTTTCCAGGGGATGGTCAACTGAGTCAAAGGCTGCAGAAAGATCAAATAAGTTAGGAAATAAGAAGGGGAAGTGATCTTGCATTTGACATTATTAGCAACTTTGGAGAGTGTATTGGTACCCAAGTTGTTGGAAAACAAGTAGAATGTTAGGGTTGTAAGTAAGCCTGTGAGAGTGATGCAGTTGGGTTAGAGTTGATTGAGACCCCAAAATACCAACACGCTGGGTCCTGCCAAATGAATTCAACTCAAGTCTTCTCTCAGCCAAAGAAAAGCAAAGTTTGTTAAAAGTTCACCATATTGGGTAGACTCTTAAGGAGCCTCTGTATCTGTAACATTTGCATCGGGTAAGCCGGCCAGAGCAAGTCTGTGCTAGGTCATTCTATGGCGCTCTCACACACATGGAGGCAAGATGGAATCTTATTTACAGAAAAGTTGTGAGAGGAATGTTGCGGTGGTCTAGAGGAGGAGTTTGGGGAGGGTCTTCAGGAGGAGTTAATAATTGAGGTCAATGAGTGATTAATGGTGGGAAGTTGCTGGAGGGTACCTGGAGCCAGCAGACAATGGTAAGCCAGTTCAAGGTTGGATTGATATTTTGATAGGCTCAAAGTAGATGGGCAGTGGAGGGCTAGGCTAGTCACATAGGTCTGGGCAGAGCCACAATGAAAAGCTTATGGCCTCTGCAAATGCCTCTTCAAGTGGGAAGAGTTCAAGGGGGTTCTCAGAGCCTGTACCTCATCAAGAGGCTGAGTGGTGAGTGAGTGAATGAGTGGTGAGGAAGTGACTTTTTTCCATCAAGTTATCCATGAAAGGAAGGATAGATGGGCATAAGTTTGAGCAAATGTCAAGGTTAAGCAAAGATTTTTGAAATTATAGTCTAGGTTTTTTAGGTCTCAGCCCAACAAAACTGAACGTAAAGGTGACAACAAAGTTCATACTCAACTCTAATAGACAATTAGTTGCCAAATGGTTATATCATTCTCATCCACCCCCACTCTATTTCCATTGACTACATGCTTGTACCAGCCCTTAGTACCACCTTTGTGAGCTGCTACAGCAGTCCCTTCCCTAAATCATTTTTCTGCCTTAGCTGTTACTCTTCCAGTATACGACTATACAACTGTCACAGTTACTTTTTTTACACATAGATAACATAGTCTCAAGTTACTGTTCTGCCCAGAAAATCTTCACTAACTCCCTATTTCCTCCTTAATGAAGTTCACATTTCTTTGTATCTTCCTGAGTATATAACATAGTATTCTGTACATAATAGGTACATAATATAAATGTTTCTTAAATGAGTAAGTGAAAGGATCAAAGCACAGATAAAAGTGAAAATTTTAATTCCCAAGAAGCAGTTGTTCAGCCGGTGCTGGAAGACCTCCAGAGCCCATTAAATCACAGTGCAGCCCATTGTGCTTTGTGGAATGCCTAGTCTTATTGTTGTTCAGCTGACAACCACCTGTGTGGTTCAATTTGAGCAATGTAGAAAAGCCTGCTTTTCCTGAAATATCTTTTGACCACAATGTGTTAAAATTCAGCTTTTTGCAATTAAGGAAGTCTTCTTAGATAGTACCTTACGTTAAGTGTTGGGTGGGCAGAGTGATGCTTGGAATTATTTAATGATTAATTTATTTTATGGTTAAATTATTTGTTAAATGAAATGAAGCATATTTATAACAATTTAAACTAAAAATGAATGATTTAGTGATTAATTTGAACTATAGTATCTGAAGTGTTAAAATAAATATTACCAAATAGGCTATCGGAATACTTAGAGATATGTACTATATTGATGTGCAACTGCCATATGTTAGTAGATTCTCCTCAATTTATTTTCTGTAGGAGAATATGTGCTATCAGTTTCTCATGCAGAAACTATCATAATAGCTGAGGCTTATTTAGAAATATTTCTTCCTCTTAAAATAATTTTGATGGTAAGCCTTCCTTTGACCAATTGACCAAGAAGAGAAAATTTGACTCATTCTGTCTGTCAAGAGCACTTAGTCCCATAATACTTCATTTATATTTCTTTATAGCTGAATAGCAAATGATAATCTATGAATTGGGGGTTGTTTGTCATAGTTAATGCTTTATTTCAGAATGGTAAACCTAAAATCATTATATTTTATGAATAAAATCAATTATTTGTTACAGGATGCATATGGTCCATATTCTTCTGATGAGTGCATCTCCTTGCCCGTCTATTCCAGTGCAGAGAGGGATCGTGTGGTGACAAATATCGATGTACCATGTGGGAGCAACAAAGACCAGTGGATTCAGTGTGGAGCGGCTTTATTTTTAAAAAATCAATAGCATGAAATTATAATAAATATTATCTTAGCAATAATCAGCATTAAATATTTAAGCTTTTAAAAGTATGTCTTGTCTAGTTTGGGAATGTTAATTTTAAATATTAGCATATAACTAACATTTTTTATTGTAATGGGCTTTTCATTCTAATAGGAAGTAACAGCATGCTGTACCTTGTGCAAAAAGTAACTTAATAGAGTGAACGTTAAAATGAGAAGCTATGTTAATGCATTGAAAACAATGGTCTGGTTATTGTTAGATGTTCCTGTTTGTTAAATATTTAATATTTTCTGTTACTGAATTGAAAATAGTGAAAAAGAATTTTAAATTCAATACTGTATATTCTTCAAATATTATTTTATATTGTAGTTTAATAAAAGATGAGATAATTTTAAATTTTTTCAAGAATTCTGAAATTCAATACATAAATACTTTTATAAAAAATACCCATTGGACAATACCTACATATTAAATTAGAATTGATAACATATGACCATTAGTATTAGAATTCAGAGGTAAATGAATCAGAGGAGGAGCTACCCTGGTATATTTAATCATTTCACCAGGTAACATCTGGGCTGAAATCTCTGTAGCAATCGGCTGAACCAAGTGAGATTTAAAGCATATCTGTTCAGAATACTATTGTTGACAAAGAACAATTGGTTGCAGAGCTATTTCCAGATATCCCCTTTCAACCAATTTCGCCTACAAAAGAGTTCAGTTCTCTGTGGTTAATAAACATTTTTAACAAATGAAGCATATTTGAAACAAGAAGACAAGGGAATAGTGGAGAAAAGGAGGGGGAAATGATGAAGAAAATAATTCCAGGCAGGCTGAGAGAGAGTCTTAAACTAATACAAGAGAAATGCAAACAGTGCTTAAATAAATCAACATAAGAATCAAGATAATAACCAGTGAGCCAAAACCTATAGAATTGTCTATTTCAAGGTAAAACGGTATTATGGTCTCTTTAGTACAAAGAATATTGGGCTTTGAAGTCAAAAGAGAGGTGCAAATTCTGACTTAATTTTTAGCTGAGTGATGTTAAATATATGGCCTAATTGACCTTCCATTTCATCATCTGTAAAATAGAAATAGTATTTGATTGTCTGTTTGCTGGAATTGGTGGTTGCTAGAATAAAATCAGATAATGTATATGAACTAATTCCAGCAAGATAGCTGTGAGCTACGTCTGCTCCCAAGTCGCTCCCATCACTAAGAATATCAAGAAATGTGACAAATCAAAAGGACAAAAATAGCAAGTAAATGATAGGGAAAACACTCATCATAAGAAAAAGCTCATAGAGAAATTGATTTTTAAAAAGTATAAGAAAAATAAAAAAAAAAACAAGAAGAGGCTATAATACAACAAGCAGATAATAAGAGAGTAAAAGAAAAGGAATCAAAATCCCAGTTGAGAGGAAAAGTATTAGAACCACTACATTGAGAACCACCCTTGGGAATAATAATACAACAATTCTGAAACTTCCAGAATGACAGACCAGCCAGCACGGTAGAGTAAAAAGAAGTAAGGTCCAGCTCTCTATTTCTCCTCTACAGCTCTTCCATAAAGACCCAGGAAATGGACAAGATAAATCCTGAAACCTAAGGAAAAATCATGAGTCATTTTTTCAGTCCAGTTCATCATAGGGAGACAGACAGATGTCTTCAGACAGGGGGGCTGGTTCTCGTCATGAAGGTATTAGGCAGAGCCTTCCAGACTGGGGACTAAACAGAGGCCTGGGGATATATACAAGGGTAAGAGGTACTAGACAGGGGGACCCCCATTGAAGGGGTGAATATTGTGCAGACAACAGGATCAGATGCCATTTGGTAGCTCTGTTACTTATACCACAGAGCTAGGTTAAAATCTCATATAGATTACAGAAAGGACCTTTGCCTAGAGATGGAAGACCAGAGTAAGAAGTAGTCCCAGATCTGAAGCTGTATAGTAGGCAAACATAAGGATTAGAACTGAATGGCAGGGGGCAGCTTGGTGATGAAACTGAAGCCTAAAACTGAATAATCAGGCAAGAGGAAGCTTACCTTTCTGTCACTCTTAACCTACAGAGCTTTCCAGATAGTTCATAGGCCCAGCAGTAGAGCTTCAGTGAGGGATGAACCCATAGTTGTATTGCTCAAATTGAAGCCTGCATCAAGAGCCAGCGAAGATTGTACTAGGAGGACAGTAATAAGACTTTGCTTTAGGTTCACTGAAGACTTAAGAGGCCCCCAGACTGAGCCGCCTTTAAGATACTTGAGGAACAGAACACTACTCTGAAAAACAGAATAAAAATAGACTAAGAAAAACCAAGATGTTTCTTCCAGAAGTATACAAAGTCACCTCTAACACAAAGTCTGAATTCAGAAAGTAAGTCTACAAGAATAAGATGATAATAATTCCACCATAAAGAGCTATTATTGTGACAGGGATGCTCATGACACAAACCCAGAACAGGTGAGTTCAAAACATAAGCAAAGCCTCAAAGAAAAACATAGCTTGTGTACAAGTTCAACTAGAATTCCTAGAAGAAATAAGAAATTTTTAAAAGAATTAACAATTATTTCATAAATGAGATAAGAACAATAGTGGAAAGAATAGGAAAAGAAATGAGAGAGGGAAAAAAAGTTTGGAAGAGAACCCATAGCTTTGCACAGAAATATAAAACCTTTCCCAAGTAACAAACCATCTGAAAATTAGAATGAATTAAGTAGAAGTTAATGATTCAATAAGACAGCAAGAAATTTTAAAACAAACTCAAGATTTTTTTAAAAAATAAAATGTAAAGTATTGACCTGAAAGAAAAAAAGAACTTAGACATCAAATAAATCATGAAAGAAATCTGCCCAGATGTCTTGGAACCAGAAGGCAAAGTGGATATAGAAAGAATCCACTAGTCATCTCCTGAAGAAACTATAAAATGAAAACTCCCAGGAACATCATAACCACAACTGAAAACCACAGTCAGGATTGCACAAGATTTAGCAGCTATCACAATGATGGAGAAGAGAACATAGAATTCAATATTCTAAAAGGAGGAGGGGAGAGAGCAGCTTTTAACTAAAAATAACTTAACCAGAAAAACTGAGCATAATCTAACAGGAGAAATGTGGATTTTTAATGAAATAGAAGATTTCCAAGCATTTCTATTGAAAAGACAAGGACTGATTAGAAATTTTGAAATACAGGCATAGGAGTTAAGAGAAACATAAAAAGGTAGAATTAAATGCACAATGTACTAAGCAAGAATGAAGTGTTGACATTCAAATAGATGGAGATCAAGGGTCATAAAGGAAACCAACTCATATAGAGAGACTGGGAGTAGCTTTATTATGTTTTGATGATCTTAAAAGAAGAAAGGGAAGGAAAAAGAAATCCACTAGGGGGAAAAGGAGGAGAGAGGAAAGATCAGCAAAATTATCTCACATAAATCAAGGTGATTGAGTTTTGCATAATCAGAAGATTATACAAATAAGAAGTGGAGAGAGTGGGTGACACTTGAACTCCCTTTTCATCTGAATTGGTCAAGTACACATACATATAGCTGAGAACAGAAATATATTTCACTCAGCAGGGAAATAGGGAAAAAGAAATGGGGAGGAGAGATTAAAAGAAGGGTGCATTTAGGGAATCAGTAGTCATCATAAAGCAAACTTTAACCACATATGCTGGATTGTG
This sequence comes from Pseudochirops corinnae, assembly GCA_028646515.1. Classification (NCBI taxonomy): domain Eukaryota; kingdom Metazoa; phylum Chordata; class Mammalia; order Diprotodontia; family Pseudocheiridae; genus Pseudochirops; species Pseudochirops corinnae. The sequence continues at coordinate 124,674,275 of CM053588.1, read as the reverse complement.
AAGAAGGAATAAAAGGTAAGCAAGAAGTAGTTAAAAACAGCAAGAACAACGTGTGATTTGGCTTTTAAGTGAGGGCAAGAGGAGGGGAAATCAATTATTTGCATCAAAACTTGAACTCAGGTACTGAATACAATCATTTCATTCTCTACCCTTTTTTTTTATAAATACAGGGTAGGAAATTTTAAACTAATTATGAGAGTAAGATAGAGAAAAACACACAATTAATGATCATAACTATGACTGGGATGATCTCATCCATAAAACAGAAGAGGATATTAGCCTAGATTAGGAAGCAGAATCCAACAATATTGTTTACAAGAAATGCTTAATACATAAAGATACAAGTGGTTAAAATAAGGAGTTAGGCCAAAATCTATTACACCTCAGCTGAATTTTAAAAAGCAGTAGCAATTATGATCTGAGACATGGTAATAACAAGAATAGACTTAAATAGAGATAAACAGGGTAAATGCATTTTGCTGAAAGTTATCAGATAATTAATTGATTTTGATATTTAATGCATCAAATCATGTAGTATCTAACTACTTAAAAGCTAAAGGAGTTAAAGGGAAAAACAGAAAAACTATTAGGTACCTCAGTGTACCTCTTTCAGACCTGGACAAATCTTACCAAATAGAAACAATAAAAAGGATTCTGGAATTTTATAAAAGCCCTCTGGCAATTATTGGATGAGAATAGAAAAGAATATACATATTTCAGCTATACATGGCACCTATAAAAATCTAATAGAATACTAGGGCATAAAAGACACACACACAAAAACCATAAATACATCTTTTATGTACCACAATTCAGTAAAAATATATTCAATAAAAAGCCATTGAAGAAGATATCAAAAATAAACTATAGACTAACTTAACTCTAAAGAATCCATGGGTTGAAAAATGAATCATAAAAAACATTTCTTTTAAGATAATGAAAATCAGACAGCATACCAAAATTTTGTGGATGCAGGAAAAGCAACCCTTAGGGGAAAATAGATCTCTAAATACTTTCACCAACAAAAACAAGAAAAACCAAGAAATGGGACACAATTTTTAAAAAATTAGCCAACATTTTAAAAAATCTAAGTGAATGTCAAAATAGAAATTCTAAAAATTAAAAAAGATAAAAAATAGAAAAAACTCACTAAATTAATAAAGACAGGAGTTGATTTTTTAGTAATAAAAACTATAAAATAGATAATTGTCTACTTTGATTAAAAAGAAGAAAAAGGAAAATCAAACTACCAGTATCAAAAATCAAAAAAGGAAAATTTACAAATAGGGATCACAGTAAGTATGACACTAAATCTAGAGTTAGGAAGTCCTGAGTTTAAATTCAACCTTAGACACTAGCTGTGTGATCCTAGGGAGGTCACTTTGACCTCCTTTTGCCTCAGTTTCCTCATTTGTAAAATGAGATAATGATAGTACCTACCTCCCAGGGTAGTTGTGAGGATAAAATTAGATAATATCTATAAAGCACTTTGCAAACTTTAAAGTTCTATATTAAGTATAAGTTCTATATAAACATAAGTAAAGTTCTATATAAGTATTATGAAAGAATGTTATCAAAAACTATTTTGCCCAACTTTATGCAAACAAAGCCAACAATTTAAATGAAATGAATGAATGTTTTAAAAATGTGCAAAATACCTAGTTTAACAGAATAAAAAGTAGAGAATTTAAAGAACCCAATCTCAACAAAGAAGAAACGGAAAAAAATTGTACAAGTTATAAATGAACACCCAAAAGAAAAAAAGCCCAGGATCGAATGGATTTAGAAGCAAGTTCTATCAGATATTTAAAGAACAACTAATCTGAAGATTGCATAATTTGTTTTCAAAAATAGAAAAAGAAGGGGATCCTATCACTTTATCCTATGATTTAAAAAATGGCCTTGATACTTAAACCAGGGAGAGCCAAAACAGGACTATTGACCACTAACCTCAAAAATATAATGTAAAAATGTTAAATGAAATACAAGCAAAGGTACAGCCAGATAACACAAAGATTATACACTCTCATCAGATTGAATTTATACCAGAGATTCAGGGTTAGTTCAATATTAAGAAAGCTATAAATGTAATTAACCACATTAAGATCAAGAATAACAAAACCCATATGATTATATATGTAGAAAACTCTTTTGAAAACATTCAACACTCCTGTTAAAACACTAGAAAACAGGAATAAATGGACCTTTACTAAACATGATAAATTGTGTGTGTACATGTATAATTATATATAATTATATTACATATATTATATTA
>CM053588.1:124656795-124671900 GCA_028646515.1 Pseudochirops corinnae | reverse complement strand
AACTTCAGGTTATAAAACTACATAAATCATCAGCATTTATGTATATTAACAATAACGCTTCACAGGAAGAGATAGAAAGCAAAATTCCATTTAAAATTACTACAAAATGTATAAAATATCAGGTACTATCTCTATCAAGAAACACACAGGAGCTATGTTAATACAACTACAAAACATGGTTTATAAAAATAAAGACCTAGATAAGTAGAGAAATATTGCTTGTAGGAAAACTAAGCCAATCTAATAAAAATAGCAAAAGTACTTAAATTAATTTACTTATTTAGTGCAATACCAATCAAATTACCAAAGGATTACTTTACAGAATAAAAAATAATAATAAAATTCATCCGGAAGAACAAAAAGTTAAGAATCTCCTGGTAAATAATGAAAAATGTGGGATATAAGACACCCTTGCAGGGCCAGATCTTAAACTATACTATAAAGTAGTAATTATTGAAACATCATTTGTTCTCTTCACAGTTACCAGTGATCACTTATTGTCAAATCTGGAATTTTCCTATTCCTTATCCTTAATGAGATATGTGTAAAGCCTTGCAGAGCACCTGGCACATAGGAAGCCCTTAATAAATGCTTGTCTTCCTTCTTCCCCACCCCTCTCCTCCTCATCTTTCTTTATCTCTCTGAAGCCGTTGTTACTGTCAATTCTTCTCCTCTTTGATATTCTTTTCTCAATAGGTTTTCATGACATTACTCTCTCCCTGTACTTCTATCTATCAGATCACTCTTCAGTCTCCTTTGCTGAATCTTCATCCAGGTCACACCTGCTAAGTATGAATATCCCCCAAGAATCTCTCCTCTACCCTCTTTTCTTCTCCCTCCATACAATTTCAATTGATTATTTCAGTGACTCCTGGATTCAATTATCATCTCTATGCTAATGATTTTGAAATCTACTTATCCAACACTAACCTCTATACTGATCTCCAACTGCCTGTTGGACACTTCAAACCAGATATCCTATAGGCATCTTAAACGTGCTCAAATCTGAACTTACCTTTCCCCACAAACTGTCCCACCTTCTAACTTCACTATTAATATTAAGAGTATCACTGTCCTACAAGTCACCAAGGTTCACAATCTCATTGTTATCTTCAACTCCTCACTCTCTCTCACCCTCCATATTGTTGGAAATGCCAACTTAGAAAATGTAAAAACTCAAGTGATACCAAAAATCTGATATCAAAAGAAATTTATTAAGGAGAAATCCAGAGTAATTGATCACTTCTGCCCAGAAGTGGACTCCACCCTTGTGGAAGGAGGATACAAAGGAGGATACAAAAGCCAAGCAAGTTTTAAACGTTAGTTTGGTGCAAACACTCCCTTCAGAGGATGAATTGGTCCATTCTCTTCTGGGTACACCTTCCCATTATCATACAGTGTTACTAATGAAGCTTTAATTCTGTTAGATAAGATACATAATACATGAGGTTCACTAAGCAAGTACAGTAACAACCCCAGAATACTGACCCCTTACCTGTTTAACCTAGATGTGTCCTTATCTGGGCCTGACTTCTCTCAAGGCCGCTGTCTACTTTCTAGTTGGTCAAACCCACCTGCTGTTGTCAGCTTCTTTTTATTTTATTTTACTTTAATGTTGTTTAGGAGTTCTATGGGAACTGGGAAACTGACTTCCCAAGGCCTGGTCTGCTAACCTTACTATTATCTATAGCCTGCTTTCAGCAGTTTTTGCAGTCCTGTGGAAGCTTAACCCTTTACTACTTCTCACAATATCCAATCTCTTGTCAAGGTGTGCTAATTTTACCCATGGAACATCTTTCACATATGTCCCTTTCTCTTCTCTAACACTTCCACGACTCTAGTTCAGGCTCATATCACCTCTTGGTGATATGGACTATTACAATAGCCTACTGGTTAATCTCCACACCCTAAATCCCTCCTTACTCCAATGCATCCTCTTAAATGTCAGTCTGACCATGTCATCTCCCTACTCAATAAACTCCAGGCACTCTCTATTCTTTCCAGGATTAAATATAATATCCCTAATTTGATGCTCAAAGCCCTTCATAACCTCCCCTCCTTAGCCCTTCCACCTTTCCAGTCTTCTTACACCTTACACTCCCATGTGTACTCTGCAATTCATTGATACTGACCTCCTTGCTTTTCCACAAACAAAACACTCCACTTCCAACTGTGGGCATCCTGACTCTCCCCTGTGCTTGGAATGCTCTCCTTCCTCATCCAAAATATTAGGGCCATTCACAAGTGGGATGGTCTCCAGGTGGGAGATTCCCCCTCACCAAAATTCTCAAAGTAAAAGGTGAATGACCTTTCATTCATGTCAGCCATGTTGTAGAGGAGATATGTGTTGAACTATGTTTAATAAGCACACATTTTGCATAAGTGAAGGCTGGGAATGTTTCATGGGCACTTTATGCCCAGTACCTAGCACAGTCACTGACATAGGAGACACTCAAAGTATGCTTGTTGAATGACAAATTGCATCTTCATCCATTCAACAAACATTTTTTACCAGCTTGGTACTAGAACACTTCAGTAGAGACAATGAATACAATTGGCAGAGGCAAATTTAGGCTTGATTTCAGGAAAAAGCTTATTTGCAATTAGAGCTGCCCAAAGTTAAATGGGTATCCATAAGAGGTAGTGGATTCCCTCTCTCTTGGGGGACTTTAGTCAATGGTTAGATAACCTCTTATCAAGTATGTAGTGATAGGGCTCCTTGTTCACTTGTGGAGTAGGCCAGACAACAGCTGAGGTCTTTCCCAACTCTGAAATTCTATCATTTACTTAGTATCTATCATGTGGAGATACAAAACTAGAAATGAAGTAGTCCTTGCCCAGTACAGAGGATAGAAATGAGAGAGTAGTCCTGAGAGGGAGCCAGTTACAACTGTTGATAATAAAAAAAATTGATCTACAATAATAATAAATCACACATATATCATTCAAGGCTCCAAAAGCCCTTTATACACATTATCTTATTATCACAACCCTTCATTCTGTCAGACCTCATCTGATATTGCTGCCAACCAGATCCCCAGAGATCTGGGGAGAGGAATAAGGAGTTCAAATCATCCAAATGCCATTTCCAACCTCGGGTACTCCTAGAAGTCCAAGAATCCTTAAGAGAGAGACAGACAGATAGACAGATACAGAGAGAGACAGAAGCCAGAGAGACAGAGAAAAGATAGAGACAGAGAGACCAAGTCATAGAGACAGGGAGAGAGAACATTTCCATGATGTAAAACATGCTCCCCTTTGATTCTTTAATAAAATGTTAGCTCCTTGAGGGTAGAAACTGTTTCATTTTTGTCTTTGTATACCTAGAACAATGCCTGATACATGTAAGTAATTCATAAATTTTATTCAAAATGCATCATCATCATCATCATCCCTTTCAAAAATCCTTCACCCTTACCAACCTTGGGTGTTGGTGGCCATTAGATAACTGCAGCTTAATGGCAAAAACAGGGAGTTCTGAAGCAGGTACTTCCTACAAAGAAGGAGCTGAGTTCACAGAGGTTTTTATAACTTGTGCACTGTAAAGACCAGTAAAGACCAGAGGCCTGGGGGGTCTCTTTGTACTATGGAGTTCTAGCTCTGGACTCCTGAAGATCAAGTTCAGGACTGGAAGAGCCTGGCCTCTAAAGAGAAAGATCAGACCTTTTCTCATTTGTTCTCTGGTTCATTACACCAGAGTAGAATTCTGGAACTAATCACTTAAACAAAGTTTAAGTTTGACTCATTTCTAACGTCTAACCAAAAGAAATTAACTGGATCCATTCTAGAAACAGACTCAATGCACAAGACAGATCAAGTAGAGGGTAGCTGGTTATTTTTCCACCATAAAACAAATGTTTAAAACACTAAACTTATGAACATACACTGAAAAAATTTAAACATGAAGAAGTAATACAGTTTAATCTCAGGTAATAGCTAATATTAACACTTTAAAGTTTGCAAAGATTAAGTAGCTTAAAAAGGCACTAAGATTTTGAAACAACCTTCCTTATTAGCTCATTTGATCTTCACAAGAAAGGTCTCCATTTTAGAGATGAGGAGACTGAGGCTAAAAAAAGTTGTTACTTACCCAGGGTCACAGAGTTAATAGAATTCTGAGTAAGGTTGAAACTCAGGTCTTTGGGACTCCAAGTCAAGTCCAACATTCTCGTAGCCTACCTGCCTCAAACCTGCTCTCCGAGCAACTTACTCAAGGCCCCCATCTTCTGGCCAGCTGGGCGTGGTTGGCCTTATCTTCTTGGTAGAGGTGTTCTCTTCCACTTAGTGTTGTAGCAGCTGCAGGGAGCACCTCTTGTGGAACAGCCAGCAACTGGACCCCTCAAGAACTCCCAAGCCTCTTGAACTCACAAAGTTGTTAGCAATGTCAGGAACATTTCTCTCAGTATTGCTGTTCAGTCACCTGAGGTCAGGAAAAAGAACCAGAAAACAGAATAGTCAGGAAGAGACTTGAGGCCTTGTGTCAGGCTTTCCTAGGCCAGCACATGTGTTTAATTGGAATGTGTTGGCAGCAGTAACCACCGCTCCTAAGAGAGTAAAAGAGTACCTTCCCCCATAGAAAGTTAAAGCTGGAGTTTGAAGAGTCCTGAGAGCATAGGAAAAGAAAGAACGTAAGAAGGTAAAGACTATTTAAAGACTACTTTTTCTTGCTTAGTGTTCAATACTGTTTGACATGGTCCCCAGTTCTGTGAGTGAGTGAGGGTGCAGAGGAGGGCACACACAAGGACCAAACAAAAGCCTCTGTCCTCATACATACTTTATTGAGAGGACCTCCAGAAGGGGCCAGTGCAATGTGAAGAGGTCTACCTCCATGTATCCTCTTGTGATAGTTATGGTTACAGCAAAGTCTCACAGCAAGTAAATGTTTGAGGTAAGAATAACATGGTAGATCTTACTGACTCCATAACCAGTTCTCTATCCATCATGACAATGACGCCCAACTGTATCTGAAACTGATTAACTGAATTACTAACTGAAATGGGAATGGATAGTGGATCCAGATCATACAAGAACACAAATGGCAACTGTAATTATAGCATCCATCATGCTGCTGCTTTCACTGATGCAGGCTGGGCTCCAGATTTTAAAACAGGTTTAAAAGAATATTTTTTTCATGAAAGTGAGTAAAGGAAAGGTCCAGAAAATTAGGGGCAGTAGTGATCTAGCATTCTGAGAGTTCATTCAAACTCCAGAAAATATTAACTTCTTCATTAAAATGATGCTCAGGGAAACTTTTGTTACTTTCTCATGCTTTTGCTCCTGTCAAATATACTGACCTCTCTGCACAGGAACAGCAAATAGTTATTGCTTGTTCCAAATGACAGTGTCTCTGTGTGTCAGTGTCTCCATGTCTCTGTGTCTCTGTTTCTGTCTCTCTTCCCTTCCCTTCCCTTCCCTTCCCTTCCCTTCCCTTCCCTTCCCTTCCCTTCCCTTCTGTTTCTCTCTTACCCAAAGTGAATGAATAGAGGCCACACAACCCCAAGTCTTTCACTGGCTTGGCAGTTTGTTTGCCTGAATTAAATTATCAGAGTACTTATGCAACTACAGCCATAGAATAATTGTGGGCTAGGTCTATGATTAAGATACCAGCTCAATTACTACGATTTTGAGCTTTCATTCTTCAGGCCTCACTCGGCCATAAACATAAGGGGTTTGAACTACATAATCAGTAAGGTCACTTTTAGCCCCATCTGTCAACAAATATTAAGTACCTACCACCATGTCTCAGGTGTTGTTCTAAACATTTGGGATACAAAGACATAAACTATTTTGGAAAGAGTTATATTCTATTAGTGAAGGCAATACGTACAAGTATGTGTATTTACAAAATATACATATAAACACAAGGTGATTTTGGGAAGAGGCATTAGATGTTGAGGGGATCAAGGAAGGCTTCAGATAGGTGCAGGAAACTAACCCAAACTCTGAAGGAAGCTAACAATTCCAAAAGGTTGACTCCAGTGGCTTCCCTCTTCTAATTTTTCCTATTTATACTGTATATACTGTTCTTGGCATACATTTGTTTCCGTGTTATATCACATAATAGATTGTAAGTTCCTTGAGGACAGGTATTGTCTTTTGCCTCTCTTTGCATTCCCAGTGCTTGGCATATGTAGGCACTTAATAGATATTTATCAAATGAATGCATTGCTGGCCTGTTGGACAGACCGTACAAAGGTATAGATGTGGGAAATATGCCATCATGCAAAGGATACAGTAAACATGCCTATAAGATAGAGTGAACAAAGGAGTTGTTGTTATCATTCGGTCATTTCAGTTGGGTCTGATTCTGTGACCCCATTTGAAGTTTTCTTGGCAAAGATACTAGAGTAGTTTGCCATTATCTTTCACAGCTCATTTTACAGATAAGGAAACTGAGGTGAACAGTAAGTTAGTAAGTATCTGAGGCCAGATTTGATCTCAAGAAGATGAATCTTCCTGACTCCAAGCTCAGTGTTCTATCCACTGTGCCACCTTATGAATGAAGGGGAATAGTATGTAAAATACTTAAAAAGATATGTTGCAGCAAGGTTGTGAAAGGTTTTAAATGCCATTTATATTTTATCCTAGAGACCAAAGGGAACATATTGAAAGGTTGAGTGAATGGTCTGACCTTTGCTTTAAAAATATCAGTTTGACAGCTGTCTAGAGAAAGGATTGCAGACCGAAAAGATTTCAGATAGCAAAACCAATTAGAGGGCTATTGAAATAGTCTAAAGTTTTATTATTCTGTGTCATTTATTTAACACAACAATGGATTGGGACCTAGGGGAAATGGGATTAAACTTCTGGATCTCCCACGTTAAGCAAGTCACTTATACCCTCTGTAAAAAACAATAAAGGGCTAAATTTACAACCATAACTAGAAAATTTTTCACAGGGGGCAAAAACAAGTTATGGAAGTAACCAGTGGATACTGACGTTGGTTCAGTGGATATAACTGCATTTGGAAAGGGAGCCTATCAGACATGGGTGGGGGGGGGGGGCGTCAAGAACACAAAAAAAGGCACAGAAATAGAATATTGACCAGTTTGACTGGAATGGAGAGTGAATGAGATGGTGTAATCCAAAATAAACCTAACAAGTTGGTGGCAAAAAAAATCCAAAAGGGCTTTAACTGCCAGAATGATGGTTTTGTATTTTATTCTATTTAATTTTTTTATATTTTTAATTAATGAATTTATTTACTTTTAGTTTACAACATTCAGTTCCACAATCACTTGAGTTTCAAATTTTCTCTTCCTCCCTCTCTTCCCTGCTCTGGCCTCCCACCCCAACCCCGCAATGGCGGCATGCAGTCAACTATAGGATCTACAAATACCTTCACATTAAACATTAGTCAGGTTGTAAAGAAGGATTATAACCAATGGAATGAACAAGGGGAAAGAGGAAACAACACAAAACAAGAAAAAAAGAGCAGGTAGTTTGCTTCAATCTGCATTCAAACTCTGTAGTTCTTTCTCTGGATGTGGATATCTCTTTCCATCATGAGTCTTTTGGAGTTGTCTTATAATCTTGCATTGCTGAGAGGAGCCCATTCTATCAAAGTTGGTCATCACACATACTTTGTGACTGTAATTGTACACAAATTTCTCCTGGTTCTGCTCTTCTCACTCAGCATCAGTTTCTATAAGCCTCTTCAGGTAAATATGAAGTTCATCTGCTCCTCATTTCTTATAGCACAGTAGTATTTCATTACGTTCATATACCGCAACTTGTTCAGCCTTTCCCCAATTGATGTGTATTTTATTTTAGAGACAACAGGAAATCACTGAAGGATTTTGAATAGAGGAATTACACGGTCAGCTCTGGGACAGGAACACAAATTTTTTTTCCTTTTAAAACAAATTTATTTACTATTAGTTTACAACATTCATTTCCACAAGTTTTTGAGTTCCAAATCCCCCACCCCCCACCCCCATGGTAGCACACAATCTGATATAGGTTCTACATATAGCTTCACATTAAATATTAGTCAAGTTGTAAAGAAGAATTATAACCAAAGGAATGCAAACAATGAAGAAGAAACAAAACAAAACAAAATGAAGGGGAAAGCAAATAGTTTGTTTCAATCTGCATTCAGACTCTGTAATTATTCTTTGGATGTGGATAGCCTTTTCATCTTTCTTATAACCTTGCATTGCTGAGATGAGCCCAGTCTATCAAAGTCAGTCATCATAGATATGATGTGTCTGTAATTGTGTGCAATGTTCTCCTGGTTCTGCTCCTCTCACTCAGCATCAGTTTATAGAAGTCTCTCCAGGTTATTATGAAGTCTGTCTGCTCCTATTTTCTTATAGCACAATAGTATTCCATTACATTCATATACTACAACTTGTTTAGTCATTCCCCAATTGATGAGCATCCCCTTGATTTTCAATTCTTTTGCTGCCACAAAAAAGAGCTGCTGTAAATATTTTTGTACACACAGGTCCTTTTCTCATCTGTATGATCTCTTTGGGATACAGCCCTAGAAGTGGTATGGGTCAAAGGGTATGCATATTTTTATAGCCCTTTCGGCATAGAGGAACAGAATTTTTGGAGCGGTGTGGAGGATGGATTGGAGAAGGAAGAGACAAGAGTCATGAAGACCAATTAAGAGACAATTGCAATAGAAAGAAGGGGACAAATGTGAGAGAATTTTGTGTAAGTAATCAAACCATAAAGGCAAAGAACTATTGTAATGTAGCTAGGAGAAGAGAAAGCTAAGAAAGAAAATGGCAAATTTTTTCCGACTAACTTCCTACAGCAATTTCTCATAGTGTCATATGATTGAGCCTTTCCAGGTGATGCTGGGAAGTTCCTGTAACCTCTTTGTACATTATCTTATGTTGAGATGAAGAGCATTTATTGATACGCGGGACAACTCCCTAAAGCATAACACTGATGGGCAATTATGTCTGCAGCTTTGAGGTCTCCTGATGCTTTTCTTTAATTATTTAATAGTTGGATTATAAACTTAAAAAAATGGCTAATGTAGAAGGAATAATAAAGATCTGTTATTTGTAAACAAAAGGAAAATACTGAGAAAAACAGAAATATTATAATGAAGTTCTGTAAAAGTTGGTAAGCATGAAGAGTTCATCTTTCTACTGCACTTCAGTAGAAACATTGCCCGAGAATCCTTTCCATATTTGCAACAATACAGAGGGAACCTTCTCATCTGTTCCTGGTAGTCCTCTCACATTTAATGTTCCTCTTTGTCAGGAAACCTAACTCAATCTCATATGTATTTCTTGACTCCCATTTTTTCCTAGTCTGATGATAAACAGCTGGTTACTTTCCTCCTCCCACCCTCCACACTGAATGATTCACTCTTTCAAAAGATCATATGCTGGACCTGCCATCTATTCCAGCTTCTCTTCTTGTTTTACAGATGAGGAAACTGAGATCCAAAGAAGTTAAGTGACTTCTTTAAGGCCAGATAACTAGAAAGTGACAGAGGCAGGATTTGAATCCAGGTCTTTTGATTCAAAAGCTAGTGCTCCTTCTATTCCACTACATGATTACTTTGATTTTCCCTGTGTAGGGACCACCACCCTTTAGTGGTCAAAAAAGCTCATTAACCTGGTGGCCAACCATTTGAGACAGATTAGCTCTTCTGGACCTCAGAAAATAGGTATATAGTTCATTTCTGGGACAATATTTAAGGCATATCCAACTTGAAAGGACCTAGCAAAGCTTACATTCCATGGTAAAAGCCTTTGAAAACCCAAGTCTTAAAATGTATTTACCATCATCATGGAACCTCAGGGGATTGACCTGAGGACCATTCTACACTCCTAATTTTTTTTTCTGCTTTTTTGGAGGGTGGAAGGCAGGGCAATTGGGGTTAAGTTAAGCCCAAGGTCATATGGCTAGTAAGTGTGTCAAGTGTCTGAGGCCGGATTTGAACTCAGGTCCTTCTGACTCCAGGGCCAGTGCTCTATTTGCTGTGCCACCTACCTGCCCCTGAACTCCTCATTTTAAACATAAGAAAACACACAGAGAGGGGAAGGTGACTTTTCAGGTTCATTGACAAATCAGAAATAAAGTTAGAGTCAGAATTTAAATACCCCAAATTTTCAGGTTATTTACCAATTTACTAAGCAAAGCTGTCTCTAGTAGAGCTCAAGAAGTGGGATAAGAATGAGTTGTAAATTTACTGTGCTTCCAAACTTTCCAGACCTGATCTTGCCCCCAAACCACATATGTAGAAAAAATGATTGGACGAGAAATTCAGAGAAATGATAGAAACCCAAACAGTTCTATGAAGACTCACTACCACCCACAGGATAAAGATGAAAATGCACTTTATGATGTAGGATTGTTTTTCCTTTAGATGTAGGTGGATCCCTACTTTAAGAAGAGTTGAAGTAAATCCATTTTTCAAGAACAGATAAATCAGGAAGTAATTAACAAAGAAGTCCACTCAGACTGCTTTGAAAATAGGGATCTAGAGTACATTGGGACTATAATTCAATTTACAATATGATATATATACAATTTATTTTAGGATTTTTAGTAAAATCTGAGGAAGCTAGGTAGCACATTATATACAGGGCTAGATGTGGAGTCAGGAAGACGTGAGTTCAAATCTGTCCTCAGACATTTACTAGCCATGTGACCTTAGGTAAGTCAGTTAATCTCTGACTGCTTCAGTTTCCGAATTTATAGAATAGGGATAATAAAACATCTACCTCCAAGGATTGTTATAAGGATAAAGTATTTCTAAAGCACTTTACAAATCTTAAAGCACTATATTAATGCTACTTATCATTATTATTATTATTATTATTATATAATGGAGGACTAGCCTGGGAGTCAAGAAGAACTTATTTCCTATCCAACTGTCTAAGACAATGCTATAGACAGATTGTTGATCTGTATAAATTATGGAGGGGATTCCATACAGAGAGCTCCCCATATTGATTAAATCAGAAGTCTAGACTAGACACCACCCCTGCTGAGAGTCTGTCATGCCTTATGCCTCACATATACTAGGCATTCCAGTATTTGTTGATGAAGTGCTCAGAAATAAAAATGGCATTCCAAACTTAACCTATAGTGGCTTATGTTCAGAAATGCATTTGTAGTCTAAACACGAAACTAACAAATTTGATAAGTATTCCATATGTGATGTTATCCAAAGGCAGTGATAAAATATTGAATGGAACAGACCTAATGGAAAATCCCTGTGGTACTGCATGAGAGACCTTCCTCCAAGCTGACATTGTTCCATTAATCAAAACTATTAGGGTCCATTTAGGTAAAAAGCTCTGAACTTACCTATTTTCTCTATCTCACCACTTTGTCCACAAAGAAAGCATAAGAAATTTTGTCAAACATGTTACTGAAATCCAAATCCATATCAATAGCATTTTCCCAATTTGCTCTTCTAACAACACCGTCAAAAAGAAAATAAGGTGAGTCTGTCAAGACGTCATTTAAAAAAAGTTTTATTGATAGTTTGCCATAGCTTTTTAAAATTGCTATTACTTCAAAATGCCAATCCTGTCCAGAACCCCCATGTTTAAGAAGTAGTCACAAAAAGCGAATCAATTCACTGACCATGTCTGACAGCACATACCTCACGCTGAATTCATAATCTAACACCGTTCTACCAAGAAGAGCCAAGCATGTTTCATCATGAGTCTCTCTCCCAGCATAAGCTCATCTCCTCTAATCTCACCACCTGCTAACTCAAACCTTGATTGACATGATCTCCCTCAGCCTCGTCTGCCCTCTGATTAGAGGACTGGAGGGTAGAGTATGGAACTCCTCTCAATGCCTTCCTTTATAGAGGGTAGAAACTGGATTCTCAGCTCACTACACTTTGTATCTACTGCTCTGCCTGACTTCAACTCCATGGAACAAGATACCCAGTGTGGCCACCACCTGGTGTCCCATCTCCCAACCCCTTTTCTTGCCTCCTTTTGTGTGTTGTCTTCCCCACTAGGGTGTAATCTCCTTGAGGGCAGGGACTGTCTTTCTTTTTGTTTAATTGTACCTCTTGGACTTAGCATAGGACTCTGGTCCTATGGGGTCTTATTCACCATGATTTGTCATTCTGGCTACAGGTTGTGTTTCCCCCGAAGTTCAGCACAACTGCATGAAATGGTATTTTCTGATCACAATAAGGAAACAAAAAAAAGAAGGATCATCCATGTAGTGGTTCCCTGCATCAGTATTAAAAATGCTCCCATCTCCAGTCCCTTGGCTAATAGCACTCCAGTGACTGCACAGGACTAATGTAGCAGAACAAATAGTTTGATCATTTCTCCAACACAATTTGTCTTAAATATGTGTTCTAACTATGTCCCTGACAAGTAGATGCAGTGAGAAAATCATTATCGATCAAAATGCTTGTTTGTGTATGTATTTTTTTTTACAAGTTTCTTCTATAAAACTTAAGAAAAAAATAAAAAGGAAGAAAGAAAGTCGATTTCAGTTTTACTCTCAGGACTGTCAGATCCAGAATCTATCAACACATTTACTGAGCATCAATTATGTGCATGGTCCTACCCTAGGTGTGAGAATTTACAGGCTATGGAAAAGCTACCATCCCTGTACTTTGTGACTTTTTAATTTTTTGCTTTTTGGAGGGCAATTGGGGTTAAGTGGCTTGCCCAAGGTCACATGGCTAGTTTTTGTGTTAAGTGTCTGAGGTCACATTTGAACTCAGGTTCTCCTGACTTCAGGGCCAGCACTCTGTTCACTGCACCACCTAGCCACCGCGCACTTTGTGACTTTTTCTGCATTCTCTATTCCTGCTTGTTGTTCCCTATACACAGCATTTCATCTCCCACCTCCAAGTGTTTGTGCATGCTGCCCCTCTTGTCTGGAATGCAATCACTCTTTACTTCTGTGTTTTGAAATGTCCAGCTTCCTTTAAGACTCAGTTCAGTGCTGTCTTTTACAAGAGATATATCTTCATCCCTCTGGTTGTTAGTGGTTTATATTTCATGAAATTACTTTGTATATGCTATGTATTTTTGGTCTGCATATTCCCCATGTCCCACAGTAGAATATAAGTTCTCTGAGAACAGGAACAGTTTCATTTTTGCCTTTTATCTCCCATGCCTAGCAACAGTTCTTTGTGCATAAATAGGTGCTTAATATATGTTGATTGGGTTGAATTGAATTGAGTTAAAGAGGCAAAGGAAATATATCAATGTGTAGTAACCAAGAAACATATGGATAACATCTAGATAATGTCACATAGACTATTGTGTACATATGGACACAGGATAGTCAGATTGTGGTGGTATCACTAGGCAGAAATGGCTGCTTGCAGTCAGCCCAGAAATATTAATAACAACTTATTTTTTATATCCTACTTTGTCATTTTCAAGCCATTTTCACAATAGCCCAATGAAATAGGGAGTGAAATACTTCTATCTTCATTTTTCAGATGAAAAAAAGGGAGACAAAGAGGTTAAGAAGTAACACAATTCTTGGCAGAACCAGAAGTAGAGCAGTGTAGCAAAAGGAGAGGGTGCTTGATATAGGTCAGAGGACTTGGGTTCAGGTCCCAGCTCTGTCACTGACTTATTGTAGGACCTTGGGCAGATCATTTAATCTCTCTGGGTATCAATTACCTCTCAGATACAATGCAAGACTGGACCAGATGGTCTCCCAAATCCCTTCTAACTATAACATTCTTTGTAGGATGACTTGTGTCCTGGCTTAGTTGTGAAAATGAAAGGACACTAAACAAGAAACAGTGTAATAATTGCTTTAGAGATTTTCAGCAATAGTAGAAGAGAAATCATTGAGGTAGTGTGGAGTTAATGGGGAGATTTCTAAAGATTATTTGATCCTAGGAGGCAGGGACTATATCTTTTCTTTATAAAATCAATATCCTAGAACCCAAAGTTCTGGGTTTATATGAAACAGAGGACTTTTTAGAAATTATTCTTTGGTTCATATCCCAACCCAGAATCTTCCCCGGAAAAACAGAATTTGGACATGACAAAATCCCCACCAATGCAGCTGAAGAAGTCCTCAGGTCTAATCATGCATTCAGGCTAATAGCATGTATCAAATGTAGGATAGTCACCCAGAAGCATTCATTGTCCAGAAGCTCCTGCTCTCCTCATCAAGTCCAGGTACAAGAATTTCTACTTCTCCAATGCTGCCTCCAGTCGCTGCCCCTCTAGAACTTTAGTGTTTTCACCTCTACTGGAACCACATGGCTTCACTTCCAGTAACTCCTTCACTATTATGCTGCTCTATCTTCATAGCTGCCATATCTGAGATTCAGTGGCTCAGATATTTTCTATCCATGACTACTATATCCAGGGAGCTGTTTTGATATTCAGGCTTCGCCCTCAAGAACCCAAGTGCATTCCCTGTGTTATTTCTTCTCTCTCCACTCTTATGTGCATTTTAATTAAAATATGGCAAACTCTAATGCCCATTAACAGAAATTAGATTCTAATTTGTTTGGGTTTTCAAGTGGAAGAAGGAGAAAATGAAAAAAAAATTAGTTAGTTGGTTCCTGAAGCAGTTAAGTGGTTGGGATGGCTGGTTTAAAACTACAGACTAATGGAATTGGCCTTAACATCACCAGGTGATTCAAGTGCCGTGAGTAAGTGAAGGAAACTTGCATTATTTTGAGAGAAGTAACAGAAATGAACCATCATTTTCACCTGATGCTTGAATTTGACTAAAACCCTGTCTGTGATTTCCACTAGCTAGATGACTGTGGGCAAGTCACCTAACTTATCTGAGCCTCAGTTGCATCATTTGTAAGATGCAAAGAATAATTCCCTATAGCATCTATATCATGGTGTTGTTACAAAGATCAAATGAGATAATGTGTGTAAAGGGACTCTTATATCTCCTATGTATACAAGGTGTATACATAGCAGTGTCAGTGTGATTTTAAGCTTTTAAAGCTTAAAATAAGTTTTAAGAAAGTTATTTTATTATATTTACACTATTAAAGCTTAAAATTACACTAAAACTTTTGGGATACCCTGAGAGTTCATCAGCTTAGGAACTAACTCCCTGGTGGAGAAATTTACTCTACCAATTCAGATGAGCTACTTTTCTGTGACATAGAGTTGCCTGGAGCGCTGAGAGGGGATGACTTGTGGAAGG
>CM053588.1:124646172-124656695 GCA_028646515.1 Pseudochirops corinnae | reverse complement strand
TCAGAGAATACAAACAGAATACAAACACAAGTTACAAGCAGAAGTTACAAGCAGACAGAGTAACAGATCAGTAGATGGGCTTCCAACCATCTGACCATTACATCCATACCTATTCAGTTACCAGAGAGGGAAGCACCAACATCTGGGTTTTCAAAGCCAGGGGGCTCAATGGCTGCCCAGAATCTCATCTGGCCAAATGACACAACTCTTTCCAAAGTGAGCCCCAAAGCAAAAACTCACATCAGGGTATACATAGTCTTCTCCTGGGTCAGAGAATGTCACAGCCCTCTTGACCCACTGCCCAATTACAAAGTAATAAGGCATGGGCATTTCTGAAAAACAAGCTTCCTGCCACACACTCCATGTGACCACATTCAGTCTATTAGGGGGCAGAGTATATTTTCAAATCAGGGAAGGTTCTCAGAGTCACTTAAGCCTATCAAAGGTCCAAGGGGCAGGGAAGATCTTCAGATTCCCATAACAGATTCTAATCTGGAGCCTAGGTCTTCTTGTTCTAAGGACAACTCTACATCCACTAGACCAAACACAGATCACATTGCCTCTCATTATCATCCTTAGCGTTCTCATTTTATATTAAATGGAGTCAAAGAGAAATGGTGCTGGGATAAATTGCTGTCCTATTATTCTTTTATGTTTAATATTTGACTGTTATGTAAATGAATAAATTGCTTTTTTAAATAATTGTATAAAGTTTTGGGCTGTAAATTCATCTTCTGTAGGTTTACCGAAAGCATCCAGTAGCAAACAGGATGATAATAATGATGTACCTTTCATCCTGTTCCCATGAAGTTTTGATTCCTTTTGCTAATTTTCTGTATTTGGGGAACTTTTTCCATATTGGAAGCCCTATTAGCTTGTGAAGGAAATACATAATATAAGTATGTTATTATATATCATAAGTATATAATTCTGGTCAAATGATTGTGTCTTTCTAGGTATTTAGTGGGTACATTTTTATAATTTGCAATGATAGATAATACAATTTCTACCATTTCCTTGTAAAATTTGCATTAATCAATAAGTCTGAATCCCTTAAGGGTAACCTTTCTATAATTTTTGGTAGCAATAACATAGTAAAACAAACCTTTCTGTTTCTATAAACAAATCCACATTATTTGTTAGTTGCTTTTTTTATTGTAGCAATTAAAATAATTTAGAAAGATAACACTTTGTGGAAATTATAATCAGTTTTGTCAATCATGGCCAGCAAGAGATTGACAGAATTGCTCCTTTTCCTCTTATTCTTGAAAAGAGACTGCATGGATACTTCTTTAGGTTTTTAAGTCTTTAGACAAGAGGTGTTCCATCAAACAGCAATCAGTTCTAATTAATTAACACAATGGAAGGTTAGCTATATTAAAATGAGGGGCTGAGAATGACATCACTCCATACCAGACCACCCCCACCCTTGGACTATCTATCCGAAGAATGTATACCCCACCCTAACCTGAGCTGTCTCATCACAATAGCTGTCCCAGTCCAATCTCATTATCAGCAAAGTCCTTCAAGAGATTGTACTTTTAAAATTGGGAGTTGGGAAGAAGGGAAGAACTCTGAATCTCACCAAATTATTGTTTATTAGTAATAATTTCTCTCATTGTCAACATAGTGCTGGCTGAATTCATGAACATGCCACTCATGGAAGATCTTTTGATTCAACTCTTGGATCTTAGCTGTTTCAAATAGGAAATGTTTTCCAGTGGGAAAGAAATATTGGTCATATTTGGCAAAAGTCCAGGGGCATGTTCCTAGTGTCAGTCTTTGCTATTGTTCTGTGTCTATATAAGTGGTTTCTTTTGGTACCAGAAATATTTCCTTAAGTAATTAACTCCTTTATCCTATGATTTGAAAGCATCAGTAAGTCCTCTTCCTCCTTTTATAAAGGAAGTCTTTCTATTGCTACCTTAGGATGATGGGTCCAGGGTTTCATTACATAACATGGGTTGGGGTTTTGGGAATGCTTTAAAATATATTATTGTACATATTACATTTCAAGAAGTATTCATTAGGCTACCATTACAAAGGCATTATTTGATCTGAATGCATTCTTCTCATTAAGCTTTTGGTTTAAGATGCCGGTATTTTGACATATGCAGTCAAAGCTTTCTCTTTGCTAATTTTATGCTTGATTTTTGTTGCCTGGAGAAGACCAAGGCATTTCTAGGTGCTGCCTATAACCATTGGTTCTATCTGACTTCCGGATTCAGAATTAAATGCTTCAGTCTCTTTTTCCTTGGCATACATTTAGAATTTTGCTTATTAATTCCAAAGGACAGTGAGATGAAGAAGGTGTTTAATGTATTTTTCTGCAAAGCCAGATAATTCGATGTCATTCACTTGTATCAAGTGCTTTGTACAATGTTTTTGTGCAATTCTCTTTTTAACTCAGGAGTCATACTCAGGCCCTCCTATTCTTTGCTTAATTTAGGTCTAGACAGACCTATAATGGATTTAAACTGACTCTCTGGAAATGCCATTTTAAAATTTAAATTGTGTTCGCTATTATTGTGTTAGTGGTGTATCTTTAGCAGAGAATGGTTTTCCATGTAGACATCAAGTGTGCTAGCATTTTCACTGTATTTCATTCTGTTTTATATTAGCAATACATGAATAAATCATGAGTGCATAATAGAATTAAAAGCTTTGCAGTAATCAATAAAGGTAGTATAAATGTTGTAATACTTTCAGGTAGTTTATTCAATATTTACCAAATCAATAATGAGTTGTAGTTTATAGTCTCTGGGACAATCTTTTTACACATCACTCTTGATCTTCAGCCAACATATTGTTTTCTTGTAATCATTTATACATTGGTATGTGTGTATATGTGTGTCACGCAAGATGTGAATCTTCTGTATGGTGCACATCTTTAGGGATTCTCTTTTGATTTTTTTTTTTGTATCTAAGTAAAGTTATTACTTGATGTTGAATTATTTATTTTGTCTTGGTGTTGCTTTGTATTCTCTTAACCTTTTGACTTTCGCTGTTAATTTTCAATTAAGGGTGTCTGGAATTTCTGCTATATTTTTGTTTCTCTATTATATTCTGCATATTATTTTTGGATCTCTTAATTGGGAGATATGATATCCAAGTTTTTTATTATGAGCGCTGCCTTGATGTTGTTTCAGTCTTCTAATGCTTTTTCATACATCTTCAATATTGTTCTTAAGATACTTCTGCCATAATGGTGTTTGATACCTGTTGTTAGGGGCATTCCTTGAAGTTGCCAGCTTTCTTTGTGTGATCTTTATTGTGGCAATAGATGTAGAGCAGAGGTTCTCAATCTGTGGGTCACGACCCCTTTGGGGGTCAAATGACCCTTTCACATGGGTCACGGAGGTTGCCTAAGACCATTGGGAAAACATGTATTTCCAATGGTCTTAGGAACTGAGACACCACTCCTCTATCTGTCTCTAGGCAGGTCCTCCCTTATGCAGATAATGCCCACATACTAGTATTAAAGGGTCAGGGAATTAGGAAGGTTGAGAACCACTGCTGTAGAGTATACTGTTGTAGAGTATATATATATATATGTGTGTGTGTGTGTGTGTGTGTGTGTGTGTGTGTGTGTGTGTGTGTGTGTGTACATATATGTTTGTTGTTGTTGAGTCATTCAGTCATTTCCAACTCTTCATGACCCTATATGGGTTTTTCTTGGCAAAGGTACTGGAATTGTTTGTCATTTCCTTCTCCAGCTCATTTTATAGATGAAGAACTGAGGCAAACAAGGTTAAGTGACTTGCCAATGGTCAGACAACTAGTAAGTGTATGAGACTGGATTTGAACTCAGGTCTTCCTGATTCCAGGCCCAGCACTCTTATCCATCTAACTGCCTATGCAAGTGTTAGTATGCATATATAATATGTACATATACACTTATGTATTTTACTAAGTACTATGGAAAAAAATGCAATTGTTCATGGTAGTTATAGCACATGATTTGAACCATACAACTCAAAATGCCCAAAAAGAGTATTTCCATGTGCACAGAACACAGAAAGAAGATTCTATATAAAGCTGTAAAATTCCATTTCATACCACTTATATTACTTAAAAGAAAGTATGTAATAAATTCTACCCATTACTTTCAAAACTATTCTGTTTACCTGTGCTTCTCTCTTCATTCCATTACGTTTTCTTTTGTGTATTTTTTAAAAAAGTGACAATGGCCCTCAGTTTGGGGACATCATTATTTCTAACATCCCCTTCCACCTGTTCAACCCCCTGCCCCCATCACCATTGACTTCTTTCAGCATCAAGAAGTTTGTTTACTTTTGACTATTTTCTCCCGCATGTTATCTCCTATCTTGTTCAAATATTTATTTTTCTAATACACAGTCATTGATTTCTGCTTCATCTATTCTAATTTTTCAGAAATTTCATTTTGTTGGTAAAGTTAACTATTTTCTTTTTTAGCTTCTTTCTCTCCTTCCAAATATTTTGTTAAGAGCTTTATTTTTTATTTCTGGCTTGGTGTATGTATTAAGGTATTCATGTAGTCCCTTTAAAACTTCCCATTTCTCTCCCTTGAGTCTCTGCTTACAATGGGTTAAGAAATTTTTGTTTTGTTCAGTTGTTTTTCAACTGTGTCTGACTCTTTGCAAAGATACTAGACGGCTTTGCCATTTCCTTCTCCAGCTCATTTATAGATGAGGAAATGAGGTCAACAGGGGTAAGTGACTTGTCCAGGGTCACACAGCTAGTAAATGTCTGAGGGTGGATTTGAACTCACAAAAATGAGTTTTCCTGATTCCAGGCCTGGAATTCTATCCACTGTGAATTAAATTTAAAATCATTTTTGATAGTGGTCAGGATTTCCTTTGATTTATTCATTTTTCCAACTATGATTTCTGAACTGGGTTTTGTGTCAGGATCAGGCCTTGCCATTGGCCACACTTTTAGGTGGGGTGTTCAGTCCTATTAGGTCTTGCCCTTCCTAGATCGCCTGTGTTCACCTCCTTAGGTTAGGTGCCCCTGAATCTTTGAAGTTCAAGGTGCTGAATCTTCCAGGACTTTTTTACATCTCAGGATAGAGTGTTCTGGAGCTCAGAGCTGGTCCTCAGAGAGGTACTGGGCTGCTTTGGCTTGAGTGCTGTGGAACCTTACTGGTCACTGTCCATGCTACTTTCTAAACTTTTTAAGGTTCCTATCCTGGAGTTTTCTGGCTACCCTCAGACATTTTTAGGGGAGGCCCCTGCTCTTCTTTATCCTTGCTCATGGATTGCTGGTTGACTTTTCGTACAATTCTTGGGTGGAAGCTGTCACTGTAGTTTCTCACTGGATTTCTTTGCTATTATTCAGTCTAGTGCAA
The DNA here is from genome assembly GCA_028646515.1 of Pseudochirops corinnae. NCBI lineage: Eukaryota > Metazoa > Chordata > Mammalia > Diprotodontia > Pseudocheiridae > Pseudochirops > Pseudochirops corinnae. Next base: position 124,651,363 of record CM053588.1, on the reverse strand, counting down.
ACTTCAGAATTTTGTTGGAGTAAGTATGTAGGAGCTAAGCAGTCTACATCATGTTCAGGTAGCCATCTTGGCCAGAAGTCATCAACATGGTGGGGCAGCTAGGTGGCACAGTGGATAGAGTGCTGGGCCTGGTGTCAGGAAAGGCCTGAGTTCAAATCCAGTTTCAGACACTTACTAGCTGGATGAGGCTGGGCAAATCATGTAACCCTCAGTTTCCTCACCTGTAAAATGAACTGGAGAAGGAAATAACAAACCACTCCAATGTCTTTGCCAAAAATACCCAAAAATAGGGTCATGAAGAGTTGAGCGCAACTGAACAATGACAACATCAGCATGGTTTTTTTTTGTCATCTATAACACTATTATTTAGAATTTTTGGAGTTGATGTTAAGCGAAGATATTGAATAACTTCAGAATTTCATTCTTCAGATACAAGTAATTTTTCACGTTCCACTCTCATTTCATCTAATCTGGGTATAAGGATGGTGTTATTTCTTATGATTGTCCTGAATTGATATTCAATAAAATACTCAATAAACATTTATTGAGTGCCTATTGTGTTCTAGGCACTGTGCTGAATATTAGAAATACAAGTACAAAAAAGACAGTGCCTGTCCTCCAGGAGCTTATAATTCAATGGGGGAAAGACAATTCACAAAAGAAAACTGAAAAGTGGAAATGGGAGAAGGAGGTACCTGGCAGGGGCATGGTGAAGAAGCCAGAGAAGTCCCAAATGAGTGTAGCCTGGTGGGAAATAAGGAAATATCTCTCCTGTGTGCCCTCTTAAACGGTAGAGTTTATGGCTCCAACCTTCATGAGGTAATAATAACTCCAATCTTTGCAAGTGCCCAGGTTAGGCTGAGTTATTTCCATTTTCTACACTTAATTAAGACCAAGAAGACAGGTATTCCAACATCTCGTTTTCATTCTCTGTGCCTTTAAATAGACTAGTCCTTTTCCTTTGAATACAATCTTTGCTTCCCTTCACATTGTAGCATTCTTAGCTTCCTACAAAGCTTAGTTCAAGTGCTGTTTTCTATAGGAAGCTTAATGTCCTTCCCTTGGACTGTGTACATTTTCACTTATGATATCCGTATTGTGTTTTCCCCCAAGATATTTCAAATTACTTGAAGTAGAGTGTTTTGGTTTTACCTTTGCATGCTAGTGCAGGAGATTGCATTTGTCACATAGCAGGTTGTAAAGCCAAGCACTAGCAAGCTTTGAAAAGCTTCTAGTGCTTGGCTTTACACAGGTGCACCACAAATACTCCTTGAATGAATTTAATTGGATTAATTTGGGGATGGCAGAGGATGGGGAAGTTCGGGAGAATCCTCTTCTAGGAGGTGGCACCTGAGCCCTGAAGTAAGCTATGTATTCTAAGAGATGAGGAATGAGACTATTCCAAGCATCTGGGACAGCTTGTGCACAGGTGCAAAGTCATGGAGACAGAAGATGGAACATTGAGTTCAGGGAATAGCAAAGTGACAGCTTGGCTTGAACAGATAGCATGTGAGAGTAAGTAATATAAAATCAGCCTAGAAATATTGGTCGAAGCCAAATTACGAAGGACCTTAAATGCCAACAAAAATCTATATTTTATCTTAGAACAATAGGGAAACATGGAAGCTTCTTGCGCAGTTGGATGAAATGGTCAAAAGTGTGCTTTAGAAATATTAATCTGGAGGTGGCTAAGTTGCACAGTGAATAGAGCACCAACCTTGGAGTCAAGAGGACCTGAGTTCAAATTCAGCCTCAGACACTTAACACTTACTAGCTGTGTGACCTTGGGCAAATCACTTAACCCCAATCACCCTGCCTTCCCCCCTCCAAAAAGCCAAAAAAAAAAAAAAAAAAAAAGAAATATCAATTTGGAGGCTTTGTAAAGGAGGGATTGGGTGAGTGGGTGGGAGCAGGAAATATTAGAGGTAAGGAGATAAACTTTAATCAGTATGGACTTTTCTTTTCCATACCTTCTATCCTAGATAATTCAAGAAAGAGCTTAGAGTGATTTAACTATTCTCACCCAGTTACTATAGAGGGAGTCTTTGGGGTTTACGAGATAATTTGGGTGATGTTAGGATGCTTTGTCTATACATGAATAAGTGAAATACTCATTCAGAAGGAATATGTTCCTCTGTCACCTCTCTGAGAGAAAAAAGGACAATGAGATCTGTAGTTATTGTGCTTGAGCCTGGTGTTGGAGACATGACAGGGATTGTCTTGGACATAGTCAAGGAATTCCTGCCGTCTAGAGTGGATTTTGTGATGCTTATTCATTTTGTGTGTTGTTTGCATGTTCTAATCCATATAACTTCCCTGATTTCTGTGTGCAGTAGCCTGGGGTAAGTAGGTATATTTGCTACTCACTGTGTTTGAATATGTGTCTTTGTGCAATTGGCATTTGGTGGGAAGGGAGTCAAACCTTTGAATGTCACTTGGGACGTTCCTTCCCCATTAAGAGGCAGTGTTCAGGAGAATGGATTTAACCAAAAAAAATTATTTACCCTACACTAACAACATTTAAATGAGTCAGAGAGATATTATTCTAATCTAGTACCTACTTTTTGATGAAAGCAAAAAGGGCTACTAGCCTCATGGCCCTAGTCTCTTGTTCCTTCTTTCCCCACAAGGCAGGAATCAATGTCTCCCTTGAAGAAAGGCAGAGAAATCTCTAGAGATCTACTCACATGTCTTTGTGTGTCACATCTAGACAAACCCATGTGAACACATATAACCTACATTGGTGACAGACATGTCTTATAACATCATAATTTAAGGAAAAACAATATTGAAAGACTCCAGAACTGTGATCAATATAGTTGGCAGTGTATGTTTCCCAACTCTCAGCAGAAAGGTGGTGGACTACACTTGTGGAATGAGGCATACATTGTCAGCCACAGACAACTTGTTGATTTATTTTGATTAATTGCACTTCTTCATAACAAGGGTTTTCTTGGAGGAGGGATTCATTCATAAGTGACAACAATGTGATAAGAAAAGAGTGAGACATCTTTTTATAAAGACAGTACTTAATGAGTGAGACCTGAAGAACAATACTTAACACTGACTGATGAGAACTCCACCATCATCCAAGAGAGCACTGCAGAAGTCTGCAGCAGTAGCCTCGCCAGGGAGCTGTGCCACATGCTACCCAATGGAATCTGTGCTATCCTGGAAGAGTATATGACTGCTGAGCATCCACCTGCCCATGATAGTAGGGAGTATAAATGTATGTAGAGGGTTTTTAATTTGAGTTTGTCTTAATTTTCCAAAAGCTGGAGTGAGTTTTGTTTTATTTTGTTTTGATGAAACTTCCCTTTGTCAAATCTGTAAGCAGTATCTTCACAAGGAAAAGTTGACATTGGAGAACCCAGGGGTGAAGTGAGGTAAGGAGGGTAGCCAGATATGGATGGCATCTAAGAGCAAAGTAAATTGGACCCTTTCATTTTAGGAGAGCACTAACACAAGGGTATGATACTTAAATAGAAACTGGAAAAATATCTCAAACACACACACCCACAATCAACAGCATAAAAATAGGAATATTTTTTTTAAAAGCCAAATTCTTACTTTATTCAGATGAAAGAACAGAATGAAAAGGGAAAAACTTCAATCCATCAGTTCCTCAAAATTGCCCACAGAAAAAAGATTAACTGTCTAGGTCAAAATGAAAACCACTGGTATCTTCACAAAATTTCTAGACAATTTCCTGAATGAAAATCAGATTTTTTTAGATCCGGCTCTGAGGCAAGATCTAGTGAGATGTGAATCAAAATAATGACATAATTGAATGTTTTAATTGCTACGGTTTGATTAGACATAAACCACATTAGAATTAGCTCTTAGGCACCGCTTTTTACAAATAGCTTGCCCTAAATTCAAGAGAATGTTTCATTTTTGTTGCAGCTCAATGTTTCATGTTTTGTGGAACTGCCAAGTTTCAGTCCTTTGAAATGGAAAAGACAGAAAATGAATGAGGATCACAGGCAGATTAAATGAGGATAGACAAGTTACTCAAAGGGAGCAAAACAAAGCTGTGGGACTTAATTATCTGAACTCAAACTCATGGCTCCTTTGTTACAGACAGAAAGAGAGATAGGCAGACAAAACCATCATCCAGCCAAAACCAGAAGGAGCCAAAGCAGAACCAGCGAACTGAATCAGCCCAAAGTAGTGTGCATGTCTACTTAGGAGCCATTATATTAGGAATCTCAAATGTCATCAGCTCAGAAAAGGTGGTAGACAATTTGTAGCCCACTCAGGACATGTAATCAGTTCTGTAGGTTGATGTGATGGCTCATTCTACAGAATGAAAAATGAGAAGAGAACATCACTGAATCCCATCACATATTTAGTCCTGGAAGAGATGAAAAGAATCATAGTAGATCTTCCTAATTTTATGAGGGAAACTGAGGCCCAGAGAGGTTAAGAAATTTGTCCAAGGTGACACAGGTAGTAAATGACAGAGAGAGAATACAAAGTCTCTCTGTCTTTGCATATAGAAATGTTCATTTTATTTGATTTTTGTTAAATTTAGAATGAAAAAAGAGAATGAAAAATATCATTGAAAAGTACTAAAGTAGTATAGATGCTAAAAACATAAGAAAGAACATTTTATACCTTTTCTGAAAATACTATTTAATGCAGGCAGCCCACAGGTATAGAAAATATGATGAATAGTTACAAGGCTTAAACAAACTTTAGGGTAACTCATATAAGGCCTAGTTTGCCAGCAAAGATTTCCACGGTGAGTCTTTTACTTTCATGCTACTGAGTATGGGTAAAAGTTATAGAGAAGCAGATTTCCTCTTGATATAAAGAGGAACTCACTAACAATTAGAGCTGTTAAAATAATTTTGAATTACTGTCTTGGGAAATACTGAGTTCCTTGTCACTGAAGTCTTCAAGCAGTTATGATTGATCAATCAATCAAGTAATGAATCAATCAACAAACACTTACTGAGCACTTGCTAGGTACCAGGCTGTAACGAAACTAGGATTTGAAGATCTTCCACGCCCCTTGAGCTTGCTGATGTAGCAGGAAGGGGTGGAGCAAGAGAACGCCGGAGCCAAGCTAGTCTCTGTGCGGTGCGGACTGGAAGCGGCGTCAGAGGCAGTGGCTGCGGCTGCGAACTCCTTTTGCTTTGAGCGGGCCAGAACCTCTGCTAAGGACTCCTGCTGAGGACTGCCT
>CM053588.1:124611609-124645672 GCA_028646515.1 Pseudochirops corinnae | reverse complement strand
GGGACTCAGTCTTCTGGTATTTAAATGAATGCACTATCTATATTTCTTATGTAGAGAGCCTGTTCTATTTTGTGATTAATAACTATATCAGCATATTTATAGTTACTGTAGGCATTGTGAATACTGCATTGCTGATACACAGGCACAGTGCTAAGAACTGAGGATAAAAAGTGAAAACATGGCAGGTGTCCTCAAGTTGCTTATGTCCTAATGGGGGCAGCATGTATGTGAATGAGGATATAGAAGATCTGGACAGAGTAAATTGAAGGTAACCTTAAAGGGGAAGGTATTGACCTGCTTGAGGTGGCACCTGAACTGAATCATGAAGGAATCTAGTGATTCTGAACGGAGCAAGAGTATCTCAAACTTGCAGGATGCTGAAAAGGCAGAGAGATGGGAGGTGGAGCCTCAGATGTGTGAGGAACAGCAAGGAAGACAGTATGGCTAGAAAGAGGTGTGTGCCTGTGACCAATAAAAAAGCCTTATGGCTTTTTAGGAGAAAAAAAGATAGGAAAAGGCAGATTGTAAAGAGCTTTAAATCCTAAAGAGAGGAGTTTATTTGGACCCTAGAGGAAATAGGATGCAAGTGGAGTTTATTGAGTACAGGGGGACACAGCTGGATATGTATTTTAGGAAAATCACTTTGGCAACCATGTTGTGGTGGAGTTGAAGTGGGGAGAGACTTGAGGCAAGAAAATCCATCAGGAGACTAGTCTATTGCATAGTGCAGACAAGAAGTAATAAAGGCATGAGCTAGGGTGGTGGCTGTGTGAGGGGAGAAAAGAGGATATGTATGAGAGATGCATATTGGGACAGAATTCACACTTCATGAATTGATTGGATTAGATGACCTCAAAGATGATTCTTACATTCCATGATTATATGTTATGTGACCTTCTTCATTATCTCTGAAGCAAAGTTAGATAGCATGAGGGGACTGATATCCAGAGAAAGAATTTATTTTTATGTTTTATTGGTTTTTTTATTGGTCTGAATCTGCCACTGTTTCAGTAGCAATTGGTCCAATAGCCAATACTCTCCACTCAGGAGGTCTGGAGGAAGGGGAAGCTAGGAAGGTTGGTGTGGAGAAGAGATTACCTGCTTATTGAAATCTCACAAGGATCTGTAACAAAGGCAAAAAGACACAAGGAGGTGGCCACATCCAGATACAGGCTTGCCTTGGAAACCATGCATTCAGGGGGACTGAATCTTACGAGGGGAAGGGCACCCTCTTCCTGGCCTTCCAGAGGTCAAAGAGTTGCTCTTATGCCTCCAGGCCAGTGGCAGAAGAGGAGACCTGAGCAGATTTATTATTAATTATCCCATTAAAGGGGTTGTTCCTTTAGAATATCTATAATAGTTCTGGCTCAGCAGCCAATTAAGAATCCTCATGACTGACAAAGAAGAAGCAGAGGATATTTGCCCCAGTTCTGAAGTAGGGATGTGGTGGAGACGGTCCCTTCATCACACATACCCAAGGGGATGCTTGTTGTTGTCCAGTTGTTTTTCAGTGGTATCCAACTCTTTGTGACCCCATTTGGTGTACCTTGGTACAGATTCCAGATTGGTTTGCCATTTCCTTTTCGAGCTCATTTTAGAGAAGAGGAACTGAGGCAAACAGGGTCAAGTGACTTGCCCAGGGTCACACAACTAGTATCTGAGGCTAAATTTTAATTCATGGAGATGAATCTTCCTGATTCCAAACCCAATTATCTATAGTTCCCCTTTATCACATATACCTAAAGGGTATTATATATGTAATTATATACACAGATCATATAATGAGATATATGTATATGTGTGTGTGTGCATGTATATATATGTATATATATATGTATGTCACATTATTATAGTTATTTTACATATTGTTCTCCTGCATCTGCTCTCTTCATTCTGCATCAGTTCATGCAAGTGTCTCTGAATCTCTGAATTCCTCATATCTGTCATTTCATGTGATATAATAATATTTGCATTCTTGTATCCTCCAATCAAGAGACCCCCACTTTGTTTCCATTTCTGTTTTGTTTTTGTTTTATTTTGCAATGAAGTAGGATGTACCAAAGGAGATCAGGGAGAATTAATACTAATTTTGTCAATTTCCTAATTCTACCATTTATTGTAAAGTTCTGCCCCTTTGCCTAGCAGTCCTTTCCTCAAACTGAGCTGCCCTGTAGGTATTTGCAGCATGTTGTGCTCCTGCGTGTTGAGTATTTTACTGAATTCTAACTGCAGGGCCATTCCTAAAAGTTGTATTTCTCTGGGACACTTGAGGACTCTCCTGTGCATCCTTATACCCCACTCTATGGGAGAAATCTCCTATAAATGGTAATACTTGCTACAAAATCCCTCTAAAAGTCAGGAACAGCACAGAAGGACAAACAGGCACCACTGACACCTTTGGGCATTCTCTTGTGTGTCCTTATTTTGGGTGTCTGGTTGTTTTTCTGTGCTATCCACTCATGTAGCCCTAGACTTTTAGAGTGGCTTTGTAGCAAATATCACCATTTGTAGGTCTGGGAAACTGGCTGCACTCCAGGGCCTTCTTGTTGGGAGTCTTGTTCTGCTACTTTGATTTCAAGTGTTGCACATAGGTGATGTTGGTGAAATCATTCACAATGTGAGATATGACATCTGTAGCCAAGCCAAGTCTCCCAGCTTGTTTGAGAGGGAAGGTATGAAGAGGATGTTAAGTGTACTCAGCTGTCCTGAATCAAGAGAGGGTTTTTTTTTTTTTTTTTTTTTTTTTTTTTTTTAAGATCAATGTTAGCCTCCTTCATGTGGAAGGACACACACCTGAGCCAGTTGAAGAAAACAGTATATGTACTTTTCTTTGTTCTTTTCTGCAATGTGTCTTAATGTGACATTAATATGTCTTTCCAGAGGAAAGTATTGTTTGAATGTTAATTTTAATCTGTTTAGCAGAGCTTCATGAATTGAAGGATTGCTGAATACTATTCTACATTTTGCAAATCTCATTGAATGTGCTCAATGCAGACTTGACCATCATCATGTAGAATGGTATGACCACGCTACACCATATCACATTATTCCATGCCACGTTGAAGCAATGTGGCCATTCTATTTGAAAGTAATGCAGAATGTTAGACATTTAAATGCCTCGCTGCTAGTCTATAAGAATATGATGTTTGATTTGGATCTCGCCTAGAATGCTAACTCCCAGGGAATTAGATGGGATCTCTATTTGCTTCTAAACAATTAGACACATGTTAGTTTACATTTCCAAGGGAGCCTCGCATTAATCACAGCCAGTTGCGATCTAAGGGCTGATTATTTTGAAGAATGGGGAAAGCGCATCTGTGTTCAAGCGATTCCTATGCATTCAAATTGCCCTTATAACAACAGAAGTTAACTTATAGATGTTCAAATGAAGCCACTAGGTACCTGGGAACACAAATGTGAATGAACATAGCCCCCATATGGATGTGCTTGCAGAAGAAATGTTTTTTATCTTGTTAGGAAGCACACATTAATGCAAATTTGAATACAAGTTATAACCATTAAAGGTAATTCTGTTTCAGTGCTCCTTACAGAGACAGAAAATATTACATAGCCTTTATAACACTGTAAATTATGTTGGGTTTGAACTTCATTTTAAGCTCCAGAGTGAGAAAGGTCTCCAAAATTCCCTTTAAACACAAAACGCTTAAATGAGAATTCTGCACCCAAGAGACAGCTGACTGACAATATACAATCTCACTGAAGCTTGAGTGGGCACAGACCAGCACAGTTAATCAAAAAACTGCACTCATCTGCCAGCTCTTTATGTATTCATCAGAGCTCAGCAGAGACTTATCAGGACGGAGGATTCATACATCAAGTCTCCAGCCTCAGGTTTCCTTGACATTCCAAGCAGATTAGTCGATGACAGGTTTCCGTAGCTCAGTAACTGGACCAACTTGAATCGACAGCAGAGTTGACAAGCAAATCCCTGGCATCTTATGTCATGCCCTCTTGTTCCATCACAGCCTGCAGGGCTGCCACAAAGGTTACCAGAGTCACACAGTTTGGGGGAGAAATGTTTGGATTTAGACAATGTGACAGGAGAGAAGAATGAACCCATTCCTCACTGACACACACAGCAGGCTAGCTTACAAACCTTAAAAACTAAGAAATATCTACCACTTCCCAGAGTCCTCTGTTCAGAGTGTCAATCCTACATATCTCAGGAAAACTTTTTTCTGCCTGGCCAATTAAACGTAAAACTTACCCAAGGGAAAATTTCACCGTAAAGAAAGAGCCATTAAAACTCCATCCTCATTTGTTTTGTCTCAGACATACATGGAGCCTTTAGAATGAATGCTTCTGACTGCATTTGAGACTCAGGTATTTTTATCACATCAGCAGAAAGTCAAATGAAATGTATGAGTTATTCATCTTTATAAATGGAGTTTTCACTTGTTTAGATACAAGTCAATCAACATTTAAAGTTTCACACAAAGTTGCATGAAGAAAATGAGGCCTCCCTGGATCTAGCCCTCTCAAAAGACCTGCTACTGGATTTGCTTTGTCTTTGTGAACATGCGAATAAAAAATGTCTGTAACCACAGAACACCATGAAACTAGTTGAAACCTTTTGTTTATGTGTCTATTCTGCTCATTTTGGGCACTGACATCTGTCATTTCCTTTCCTGGTCTTCCTAAGATGGAAAACATGCTCTTACACTACTTCAGTCAGCAAAAAACCAAACCAAAACAAAACAAAAAATAAAAAACAACAAAACTTTGGAGCCAACTCTGCACAAGACCATGTGCCTGTTAGTCAGTATGGGGGTTACAGGGATGGTCCTTGAGCCCCCAGAGCTTATAGTCTTGAAGGTAGCACAAATGACAATTCCCTCGGAAGGAAAGCTATTAAGACTAAAGGTCAATGTGGCAATTAAATGCAGGAAATAAAAGTTAAGAAACTGGAACAATTTTCTATTTCTCTTTTCCCATTAGGAAATTGAAACAGAGACAAATGTCAAAAACTAAATGTTTTGGAAGTTTCTTAATTGTCAATTTTGAAGGTTTTTCTTTGTTTCTAATATTTCTAAACCTGTTTTTTCTTTCTGAATTTGACTCTGTTGAATACCTTTTCTTCCTGAATATTCTCTCCTTTCTTGGTTTTCATGACACTATTATCTTCTACCCATCTGACTACTCTTTCTCAATCTTCTTTGCTGACTCATCATCCACATTATACCCCCAAACTGTGGGTGTTCCTCAAGGTTTTGTCCTGGGCCATCTTCTCTCTTACCTCTATACCTTCTCAATGACCTCATCAGCTCCCACGTGTTTAATACCATCTGAAGCAGATTACTCCCATATCTATATCTATCTATCTATCTATCTATCTATCTATCATCTATCTATCTATCTATCTATCTATCTATCTATCTATCTATCTATCTATCATCTATCTATCCATCCAACCCTAGTCTTTCCCCCAGACCCTCAGTTCTGTATTACAAATTGCCAATTGGACTTTTCAAACTGTATGTTCTAGAGATATCTTAAAATTTACATGTATAAAGCTGAACTCATTATCTTTCTCCCTAAAACCCTTTTGAAAACTTCTTTATTTCTATTGAAGACACCACGAGGACAATCAGCTGTGAAAGACTTAACTACTCTGATCAAGAGATAATGATCCAAGACAATTCCTAAAGACCCATGATGAAAAATGCTATCCATCTCCAGAGAGAGGGAAGTGATGAATTCTAAATACACATTTTAAAAAACTTTCTTTTTTGTTTTTTAAATTTGTTCGTGTTTTCTTTTGAAACATGGCTAATATGGAAATATGTTTGCATGATCTCACATGTATAATTGGAATGAAATTGCTTACCTTCTCTGGGAAGGGGGAAATGGATGAGAGGGAGGGAGAGAATTTAGAACTTGAAATTTGAAAAAGTGATTGTTAAAATATTTTTTTACATGTAATTGAGAAATATTTGATGAAATGAATAAAAATGATTTTTTAAAAATCCAACAGATTCTCAGTGTCCAATGAATTACCATTGCTTTGAAATTTAAGTTCACTTAAAAATGGAAATTGAAATAAGCTTATTCAGATCCTGTTAGGTCTTGATTAGCAAATAGTAAAACCATGAACTGTCAGAGCTAGAAAGAACCTTGAACATTGTCTAGTGGAATCCCCTCCTTCTGTAAATGTGGAAACTCTGAACTGTAGAGGAGCAATTGACACCAAGTCGAGTTTTCTGTCTCTTTGTCCAGTGCTCTTCCCATTACATCTTTATGCTTCTTTAGATCAAATCCCTTAGCTATTTGTTCATTCAAAAATATATAAGTGTCTTGTAGTCATGAAAGATTACTTTACCTTGAGATAGGTATGCTAATCTGGCCACATCAGTCTTCAGATCTATCCTAGAAATGTAATGGGTGACTATGTGAAGCATTTACACTGGGGGTATACCTAGGATAAGAATAAATTTATAGGTTTAGAGCTGGAAGGATTCTTGGTGGCCATCTAGTCTACACCCATCTTTAATTTAACTTAATTTAATTTAATTTTCAGGTATGGAACAAATATTGATTTCTCACAAACTAATGAAACGCTTAACACAAAACACTCACAGGCCCTTATTGACAGAAGGACTTAATCAAAACAGTATCAGTACTAATGTCTGGTTGAAACTCATTCTAAACATGGGGGAACTTGGCCAGATTAGTGGGTAGGTTTTGTTACATTTCACTTCAGCTCTACACTATCTGAAGGTTTTGGCCTTCTGGCAAAGCAGGCCAGGGTTAGCACCTCTTCCACCAACCCACTGGTGCTATCATCTCCAATACAGGAATTCTCCTTATTGTCAGTCAGAGCCATCCAATAGATTCAGGACCTCTCCCATTCACAAGGTCATCTTGCAAACCTGTAATGCTACAGATGAGGAAATTAAGACTCAAAGAAGGGGTATGACTTGACTAGGGAAAATAAAGAAGAGATTAAGGTAAGATTCAAGACTGGATTCTCTAATTCTAAATATAGAAGTCTTTACAATACTCCAAACTTCTGCCACAGATCATACTATAGTCACTCCAGCTCCCTCCCCGCCCCCCACTCTTCCCATGTTGTTATACATAGCAATTTGAAACAGCTAGGAGGGGTTCAGTGTCATTTGGGAAAATGAACTGGAGCCAAATGACTCACCCTTCTCTTTTACATCCCAAAAGAGGGCTGAAGAGAAAAACATCACCAGTTCCCACATGGTCCTGCCTAGGGATTTTGTCATTCCTTTACATGGTGACATGACTTTGTGTAGGATATTTTTAAAGGTGATTGGAACACAGGATGAGCTATATGTGCCTATAATGTCCATGCAGCTACTTCAGGACTTGGGCCCTCAAGAATTATTCTATGAACTTCTAATCTACTGTCTTCTGAAATTAATTCATCTAGAAAACTAGTTAAATCTAGGAACATTTTCTTTTTTTCCAGGCACTATTAGCCCAATGAGGTTTTATATTCATAGTATTCAACAGAAAGATCTGTAAAGAGACATAGATTTTTTTGGTGGGCCAAACTATTATACTAAGCCAAGCAGGTTTTTCTACTGACAGATATACATAACAAAAATCAGAAAGAGGGCTGGGAAGATAGGGACCTCTGACCTTGTCTCTTTACCTTGCTTTTTGTCCTGGTTCTCAAGTTCAAGTTCTCCAGAGAAGAACTTGGGGTAAAGTTAAAATTGCTGCAATCTCTAGGTTCTGGTAGTGAACTGTGAGAGAGGATTTTTTTTTTCCCCTCCATCACAGATATAGGATTTAAAGGAAAGACCAAATCTTAGCCTTAGGGGCACAATGCCCACTTTTATAAGCAGGGTAAAGTGGCTATGACTAAAGAATTATTAACCTGTCAGTTTCAGGTCAGCTTCAAGCCACTACACTCTAGCCAATTAAAGTCCCTGAAATGGAAAAGACTATATGCCTGGTCAAGAGCAAGCCTATAAAGGGTAAAGTGATCATTTTGCAGCATTGGAGGTGTGAGTGCATATATTCCTCACATGTGGGGCTCCTTGTTCCGAAATGCTATCTGTCCTCACTCTCCTAACATGATTTTGTTTATTTGTGGAAGGCCTTATCTAATGTTTCTAGATGAAAGGTTCTATTGTAAATCTTCTTGACACACAATTTCCCCAAATTTCATTTTACTTTGAACTAATTGTGTCTCTTGGCTTGCCGGAGGAAAAAAGGAGATTTATAGACTATCACTTTGAATGGATGTGAACTCGTGGAAAATGTGGAACCTAGGGTGGGTGTTCTGAGAACCTCAAATGTGATAGAGGGGTGACATAGGTGTTATAGAATAAAATTCACAAATAATTTATAAATGTTTATTAAGCACAAAGCACTATGACAAAAGTTTCACAAGAAGTGACAGAGAGTATCTGAACCCAGTTTTCTTGTGTTTTTTTTTTTATTCCAAAGCCAATATCTTTGTTTCTCTAATACCTGATCACCCCATAATGTGATTGTTGATGATTCCTTCAGGAAACTTAGAGAAATAATTTCCTGAATTCTATCTTCCCTCCTCCCCCCAGCTCCAAACCAGAAGAAAAAGCCTATTTAACATCCGAACGAGTACCTGCCTGGCTTAGTACAATAGTTTGGCCAGCAAAAACCCTCTGTCTCTCTATAGTTGAGAACTGGAAATTGACTACCCCCAATACTCTTCACCTTTTCTAGGATGTCATCTTTGACCACCAGGCAAGTTGAAAGATTCACAAATTCCCCTGCTAGTGCTTATTTACCCCTTAACCCTCTTTCTACCTCTCAGTCAGGGATTCATAATCAAATCAACATTCTCATTACTATCCTGTGGGGTACAATAGTCTAATGCTAGATGCTTTGACTCAGAACAACTTTGACAATGGGAATGAGGCCTAGGCACTACCCCTTATATCATTGTAGGAACTCAGTGACTGGTAGAAAAAGGACCGAGTTAGAATGATTTATTAAGGACAAGTTTCCATGTACTTAGCAGCAGTGTGGGTCTTTTAATAAATGGATGTTTAATTTTTACATCTAGTCTGTCTCAGGGGAGATGAGTGACAGCATTTTAAAAAGGAAAAATAGCAAAGCCCTTGATGAAAAATGACTAGTTCTAGTAAGAGATGCTGCCTGGTCCTGGATGATAATGCTATTCTCCAATCAATAATGACCTTCCCCCTCCAACCCCATATGGATCTTTGCTTGCATTTATCATACACTAATTAAATTACAGCTACATGTATACCTGTCACATATTGCTATTACACTTTAAGTCCCATGAGGTGAGGGGCATTTTCTAAACTTTGTATTTTTTCCTATATCAAGACCAGTATTTTGCACATAATAGATGATCAAGAAATGATTTCTGAATTGAAATGAATGTTGTTTCTATCTAATTCAGAGAGTTTCTTATAAACTTTGAAATATCAGAAAAGCAGTCTGCTTGGAGTCCTATCTGTCTGTCTATCTATCTATCTATCTATCTATCTATCTATCTATCTATCTATCTATCTATGTATACGTACACACTCACACACACACACACACACACACACAATCAAACAAACAAGAAATGGTCCCTGTCCTGATGCAAGGTAGCCATAGGTTCTTCTACTACAGAGGTCTCTGCCTACTACTCTTTACAGTATCTTGGATGAAATTGTTTAAAAATGTACTTATATTAAAATTTGATAAGTTTTCTTATCAAGTGAGTTCATTATGTTTATTGGTTAATATGGTTGGAACAATGGAGAACAAGATTAGTCATTTAAAAATATTTACTAAGCACTTGGTTGGGTGTTGTCCTTTGTTCTTGAAAAGGACCAAAATGACATCGCTATGTTGAAGTCAAGGTACAGTGTGTCTGACTGTCGTTGATCAGACTAAGTTCAGAAGGCTGTACCACAGGTTGGGCTCACATAGTCCATATGGACATTTGGAGTGGAGACAGCTCTAAATCTGAACATTTCACATTTCTCTTGTGCTACTACAATTCTTTTTTGCTCATAGAGTGCAGAGTCTTCTTTGAGATGCTTATGCCATACTAGGAGGTCCTTTGCCATTGTCTCCTCTCACAATTGATTCCCAAGTTCTTCAGAGAGTTTTTGAGAGTGTTCTTGGAAGCACTTAGTAGGTATAAGATATCATCCTAGGAGCTTAAAGGAGGGACACACATTAATCAAAAAGTCTTATGCTCAGAAGGGACTTACAATCTACTTGGTTAAACAGTAGAGGATAGTGTGATGGAGCTGGAGACAGGAAGACCTGGGTTTGAATTCTGCCTCTGGCACTTATTAGCCTGATGGGTCTTAGTACATCATTTAGGACAATAGGTTCAGAGTTAGAAGGGGCCTTAGAGGCTACTGAGTTCATCCCCCTCATTTTACTAACGAAGAAACTGAGTCCCAGAGAGGTTAAATGACTTGCCCAGGACCAGACAGCTACGTGAGTCAGGATTCAAACCCAGCTTTATCTGACTCTCAGTACAACACACAGGAGAAGGGGCAAATGAGAACAATTTGTTCCAACAGCCACTGATCCTGCCTTCTGGACAGACACTGAAGACACCAAGGTCATCTACTGCATCTTGAGCCATTGCTAAGCATCTTGACTGTTGCTTTGCCAATGGATTTTGATGGCCCTGAAAGAGAGAGTTAGGCTAACAGCTTTGTGCAACTTGGCCTCACTTCAATTCAGTTCACACACAATTCAAGACATCATGTGTAAAGTCATTGGTCCTCTTCAGAAAGGAAGAACAAATAACACTCTCTCCTACGTCATCCTCTGAACTTCTCTAAAAGTAAATTATGAAGGAGTTAGATTCAGCCTCTAAAGTATATTCCTGCTCTAAATCTATAATTCTCTAATCCTGACATTTACATAACTCTGTTTCTGTGTCTGTCTTTCTGTCTATCTGTCTGTCTCTCTCTAAAAGGATGACTAATAATACGAGGCTATGCAAAGGTATCAAATGAATTATGCAGTCAGTAAATGTGAGTCTAATGTGCTTTTCCAGCTTGGTCTCACGTAATTCCCCTTAACAAATTCTATATTCTAGACAAAGCAGGATACTAACTGTTCCTTGAATATGGCATTCCATCTATTGCCTCTGATCACAAATAATCATTGACTTTTACCCTGAGTGTTTCGATCCTTTTGATTTCTTTAAAAAAAATTTTAATTAACATTTTATTTTTCCCCAGTTATATAGAAAAAACAATTTTTAATATTTGTTTTTAAAACTTTGAGTTCCAAATTCTCTCCTTTCCTCCCCACCCCCCACCATTGAGAAGAAAAGCAATTTTATATAGCTTATACATGTATAGTCATGCAAAACATTTTCATAATAGTAACATTATGAAAGAAAAGAGACCAAAAAAAGAAAACAACTCAAGAAAAAAATAAAGAAAAATTTAAAAGTATGCTTCAATCTGTATTTAGACATCATCAATTCTTTCTCTGAGGATGGATAGCATTTTTTGTCATAGATCCTTCAGAGTTGTCTTGGATCATCATATTGCTGAGAATAGCTACCTCATTCACAGCTGACCATCTTACAACAGCGATATACACAGTACCTTTCACTTTGCATTGGCTCATATAAGTCTTTTAAGGCTTTTCTAACAGTATCCTGTCACTGTTTCTTATAACACAATAGTACTCCATCATAACCACATACCACAGTTTGTAAAGCCATTCGCCAGTTGATGGGTATCCCCTAAATTTCCAATTCTTTGCTGCTGGAAAAGAGATGCTATAAATATTTTTGTACATATAGGAACTTTTTCTCTTTGTTTTTTCTCTTTTTTTTTTGCATACTGACCTAGTATTGGTATTGCTAGGTCAAAAAGTATGCATGGTTTTATAGCCCTTTGGGCATAGTTCCAAAGTGCTCTATAAAATGGTTGAATCAGGTCACAACATCAACAATGCATTAAAGTCTCATTTTTCCTACATCCCCTCCAACTTTTGTCATTTTCCTTTTCTGTCGTATTAGCCAATCTAATAGGTATGATGTAGTGCCTCAGAAATGTTTTAATTTGTATATCTCCAATCAATAGTGAGTAGAGCATTTTTTCATAAAGCTATAGATAGCTTTTATTACTTCATCTGAAAACTTCCTATCTTTTGATCATTTATTGATTGGGGAATGGCTCTTATTTTTTCAAATGTGACTCAGTTCTCTATATGTTTGAAAAATGAGGTCGTTATCAGAGTAACTTGCTTCAATTTCTTTTACTATTTTTTAAATTTTCTTTTACTATTGCTAACTATATTTTACTCCATCCTATTTCCCATCCTTGTTTATTCTATTCTCTTTCCTTTCACTTGTCCTTTCTCAAAAGTTTTTTGTTTCTCATTAGCCCCTCCCCCAATGTGCCCTCTCTCCTATCACCCCCCACCCCCTTCTCTTATCCCCTTCCCCTCCTACTTTCCTGTAGGGTAAGATAGATTTCTATGCCCAACTGAGTGTATGTTATTCCTTCTTTGAGCTAGTTTTGATGAGAGTAACATTCACTCACTCCCCCTCACCACTCTCTTTTTCCCCTTCACTGTAAAGGCTTTTTCTTGCATCTTTTACATGAGATAATTTACTCCATTCTACCTCTCCCTTTCTCTTACTCCCAGTACATTCCTCTCTCATACCTTAATTTTATATTCTAGACATCATCCCTTCATATTCAACATATACCTGTGCCTTCTGTCTATATATACTCCATCTAACTTCCCTAATAATGAGCAAGTTCTTGTGAGTTACTAATATCATCTTTCTATGTAAAAATGTAAACAGTTTAATTTTATTAAGTCCCTTATGATTTACCTTTCCTGTTTACCTTTTCATTGTTCTCTTGAGTCTTGTATTTGAAAGTAAAAATTTCTACTCAGCTCTTTTTTTTTTCATCAAGAATGCTTGAAACTAATCTATTTCATTGAATGTCTGTCTTTCCCCCCCAAAGGATTACACTCAGTTTTGCTTGATAGGTGATTCTTGGTTGTAATCCTAGCTCCTTTGCCCTCTGGAATATCATATTCCAAACCCTCTGATCCTTTAATGTAGAAGCTGCTAAATCTTAGGTTATCCTGACTGTGGCTCCATTATACTTGAATTGTTTCTTTTTGGCTTCTTCTAGCATTTTCTCCTTGACCTACAAGCTCTGGAATTTGGCTATAATATTGTAGTGGTAATGTAATTTGGATTTGAAGACTCCTTTTTGTATTGGCAAGTAAGCAGGTACTTAGCACTTGGTAATTAATCAAACCTTTGTGAAAGAAACAGAAGGTATGAACCTCTGTTTCTGATGTAACAGGAAGTGATTGGATGAAACAGGGAGTAGCTAATGCTGTGTGTATATAAGGAAAAGCCCCAGAGAGGAAGGGTCAGAATTTCTTGGGACAAGAATCTGTTGGCAGAAGCTGTTCTGCTGGAGAGAGAGAGAGTTTCTCTCAGCAGCATCTGGAGGCTGGGCTGCTACTGCTAGACTGAGATTTGAGAAGAGAAATGAGAATTGAGAACACAGTCAGAATTTCCTGAAGACTTGTGGTAGTAGAGCTTCTTCTGAAGAGGAACCCAGGAGGCTGAAGAGGAAAGCCCTCTCCAAGCTGGCTAAGATGATTCTGATTTTTTAATGAGCCGCAAAAGACTGAGGAAGCATGACCTGGTTGCTAAGATTTTGTCTGTTTGTGGCTTGGTTGAGCCTTGAATTCCCAGGAACAGAAATTGTGAAGGACCCTGTGAATTCTTTTGGCTTTGTTTTATAATTTCTCAATTTCTCATAGAGTCATTAACTTCCATTTGCTCCATTCTAAGTTTTAAGGAATGATTTTTTTTCAGTGAGCTTTTATATTTTCTTTTCCATTTGGCCAATTTTACTTTTGAAGAATTTTTTTTTTCTTCAGTGAATTTTTGTGCCTCTGTTTTCATTTAGTCAATTCTGCTTTTAAGGCATTCTTCTCTTCATTGGCTTTTTTGTATCTCTTTTACCATTTGGTATAGTCTATTTTTTAAGGCGTTATTTTCATCAGTATTTTTTGTGTCTTTTTTATCAAGCTGTTGACTCTTTTTTTCTGTTATTTTCTTCCTTCACTTTCATTTCTCTTCACAATTTTTCCTCTACCTCTCTTGATTTTCAAAATCCTTTTTGAGCTCTTCCATGGCCTGAGACCAATTCATATTTTTCTCAGAGGCTTTGAATGTAGCAACTTTGACTCTGTTATTTTCTTATGAGTATGTGTTTTGATCATCCTTGTCATCATAGTAACTTTCTATGTTGAGAATTTTTTTCCTGTTGTTTGTTGATTTTCCCAACCTATTACTTGACTTTTATCTTTTTTTTTTTTTTTTTGCTAATTTAGGGCTCTACTTCCAGGGTAGAAGGTGCACTGTCCCAAACTTTGGGGGTTTTGTGCAGCTGTCTTCAGAGATGCTTCTAGGAACCTGTAAGTTTTCAGTTCTTCCAAGGTGTTATGATCTAAGGAGTTTTTACTACTCTCCTGGCCTGTGATCTGGTCTGTGAGTGACTACAAGCACTCTTTTCTGCCCTGGAACTATGAGGAGGGTACCCCTTCCACTGTGTCAGCAAGCTTTGGTTTGTTAGTGCTCTTCCTCATCCTGAGACTGCCACTCAGGACTGAGACCCAGATCTGAATGGGGGAAAGCAACAGAGTCCTGCCTCAGTGCTAGCAAAGAGAGCCCTGTAGTCTCCTTATGACCAATTGTTTGACTCCCTTACTGTCTGTGGGCTGAGAGCTCTGGAAGCAACTACTGCCACTGCTGATTAGTTACTCCCAAGGCCTCCTCCTGGTTTCCTGTGACTGGGACTGTGCTGGCATGGTCCATGCTCCTCTCTCACCCTGGTACAACAGACCTTTCCTGCTGACCTTCTAAATTATCTTGGGCTGAAAATTGTTTTACTCTGTCTTTTTGTGAGTTCTGCCACTCTAGAGTTTAGTTAGAATCATTATTTAAGGGGATTGGGGGACAACTCAGGGGAGTCCCTGCCTTTAATCTGCCATCTTGGCTCTGCCTCCGATCCTTTTGAGTTCTAAACAATACTTAAGCATTGTGGCAAGGACAACACTAGATGCTGGGGATACAAATGCAAGGAATGCAACAAACCCAACACATTCTAATTGGAAAGACTACAAGGACAGATATAAGTATATACAGAATTTTAAAAAGTGGACAAATACAAAGTAATTACATACAAGGCACCTTGGGAGGGTGGGCACAAGCATTTGGGAGTAATAAGAGGGACTTCATGTAGATATTGTGGCTTGAGGTGCACACTGAAGAAGGGGAGGGCTCTTATGAGACAGAAGGGAGAAGGGAGTGCCTTCAAGGCATGAAAGAATAGCATTGCATATAAAGAAGATGTACTTGTGTGAGGAAACCCTGGGTCCAGAGGGAGGAAGCATGGTAGAGATCTTGTGGGTTAAAATCCATGGAAGAAATGGAAAGGATATTTTCATTTGAAAGTACTGTGGCTCATCTAGATAAAGACAAATAGCAAAATGCAGGAAATCAGCTCATCTCTAATGGGTCTGTTTTGGTAGAGGGGGTGGAGGGAGAATTTCTAATATCTAGACATGTATTAGAGTCTCTCTATGACAAAAGTAGAATAGTTACTAATTCCTTAATTTGTTTTAATGGTAATTTTATTCTTCAAAAGCTGGAAGAACCAATAGGGGGAATTCTATTCTATATTGGATTCTCACTGAAAAAGGAAGAAGTTATTTCTTGAATTAAAAAGATGAGAAATTGGCAGGAACTGCATGTTGCGACTTAGAACTTGAGATAAAGAAGACCAAGAATGGCTTGCCACATAGCCTAGATTTAAGTACAATGGATTTCAGAGGGTATAGAGAAAGCATACAGAGGCTCTTATGCCCAACAATGCTTTAAGTACAGTCAGACTATTTTGGCCGGGAAGCTCTCAAAAATTAAGCCGTGAAGACTAAAAAAACCCCAAACAACAAAATTCTGATGAAAATAAAAAGTGGGTGTTGCTTGAAGAACTGATGTGGATGCATAGTGAACTCATGCAATAGTTAAAATTTTCTAAGCAGAGTCACAAAAGCTCAATGGCTAGTTATAGAAGATGATTATGAAAGCATGTAATGGTTCTGTAAGAATGGTCTCAGGAACCCTAAAGTTCAGAGTGATATGGGGTTGGCAAGGAAAGGTAAAGAAAAGATTAGATTTGGGGTCAGGCAACTACAGTTTAAATGCCAGTTCTGCTATTATAACTTGTGTGACCTTGGGAAAGTCACTTCCTTGGGCCAAGGTTTCTCATCTGCAAAATAAGAGGATCAGATTAAATAACCATAATAGGGTCTCCAGGTCTTCCAGTACTCTGTCTCTGTCTCTATCTCTCTGTCTCTCTATCTCTCTCTCTACACATACACACACACACACACACACACACAAAACTATGTATCTATCTTTCTAGATCATGGATGTAGATACATTTCTAGCTCTAGCTATATCTATAATCGAGAAAGATTTTTAAAAGCTATATTGGGGAAAAGAAAGGTATAAAAGAAGGGACAGGGCTACTGCTCAGTGTAGAGGAAATGTTAATTATGGATGATGGTGGGAGGCCATAGTTGTTCATTTCTATTTTTCCCCCTATTTTTCTGAGTTAGGAAGGGCAGAACAAAAATTGCTAATAGGGTGTTGATACTCTAGATAAATAGGAAAGGGACTGGATCTATAATTTCATGTATGTAGGGAATTTCTTGGTAAAAAATTTCCCTCTACCAATACAGAATTTGCATATAGTCTCACCAAATTTCCTAAAGCATTGATGTTAAGTGATAAACAAGAAAATAAATAAACAAACAAAAATCTCACAACCGACTTTCTTGTCGATGAGTTCATGCCATTAGGATAATATTAACTGAATTCTCGACTCCTGAAAAAAAAGTGGTGGATGTGATTGCTGAACCACTGTCAGTGATATTTGACAGGTCATTGAAACTATTCTCTCTATTCTTCAAAAAGGAAAGAGAATGGAATTTACAAACTCAAACTTGACTTTGATTCCCAGCAAAATATAGAATGATTTATATAAGGAACAATTAATGAATATCTAGAAAAGAAAGTTGTGCCTACAAAGAATAAAGATGGTTTCATCCACAATGGCTCACTCTAGACTAATCCCATTTCTTATTTTTATGGGTTACTAGTCTCTTGTAGATTTGGGCATGCTGTTGATACAGTTGACCTAGATTTTTGGCAAAGCATTTACTAAAAGTCCTTCTTGATATTCTTGTAAAGAAGAGGAAGAGGTATAGAGTACGCACAAAAACCCTGTGAAAAGCGTGACACTGTCCATACAAACTTCCAACTTCCACACAATAGAACATGAAATTAGACATTCAAGAAAGAAGAATTTCAAAGTAGAAGGCCTCAAAGGGAAAGCTAAAAATTGTGGGCCTCCTAGTGATGTGGGGGGGCCCTTTTGTGAGCAGCAATAACTGATCACATATGGACACACACTTTGGGTCTTTGGGAAGGCTTCTTCTATGTTAACCTTGTAAAGTGTATCCCCTTGACTTCTCGGACTAACTAAAATTCCCTGCAATTGAACTCTTGGTATTGACATATGACCTTCTTCTGGGCCTCTTTCCAAACTCCATCATCTTTTTATCTCCCCTGTTGGGCTCCCACTCCTTGATGAATTCCTTGGTCTGTGGGAATGGTGTCCCATCTTGTACTTGTCTCAGAACTCATAGCATTCATCTAGCTATAATTCAAAACCTATTTTGTGACACAGTTTGTGTTTTTACATTTGTTCTTACTTGAGACTTGTATTTTTTCAACTTCTGAGTCATTTTCTTGTTCCCCTAACAAGATGGAAAATTCATCTAAGTCACAGATTCTGCTGTATGTACCTAAGACAATCCACATAGCAGGGAATCAATAAATAGTTATTGACTGGATTTTTATTTGAGCCTGACATTTTTGTTGTTGTTCTTGTGAAACCCACAACAAAATCTTTCTGTAAAAGAAGCATCATGAATACAAACCAGCAGGCAAAAATCTCTCATTTTGGTACCTTACATTAGTATACTAAGTTGAAATCTTTCACTTTAAGCTAGGGGAAAAAAAATCTAGATATATTCAGTATATAATCTTGTATACATCCATGTAGTGGCAGAGTAGGGCAGAATTTCACATACTTCAACATAATAAACATTTATTAAGCGCCTACTATGTGACATGTGCTGGTTTTGTTAAAAAAAAAACCACACAGATGAAGCAATCTGTTCTCTCAGGTAGCTTCCATTTTACTGGGAGAAGATGTACGAAGTATTGAGCTCCTTGTGTTTTGTTGTATGATTCGCTTAAAATGCCAAACAAAAGGCAGTGCCCTATAACAGAAAGAGGGCTGCAATTGCAGTCAGAGGATCTGGATTTATATTCTTCCTCCACCATGAGTAACCACATCATCATCCTAAATCTCAGTTGACTTATAGGTAAGATGAGGGCCCTGGACTAGATGACTTCTAAGGTTATTTCAAGCCAAATGTAATGACAGATGACAGATGCTTAACAGTAACTGGCTTTTCAAGAGGGTTGGGGGAAGTGTGCCTGACACACTTTTGAGTTTATTACATTATTAACTTTTCTATCACTTTGTTAAGTCAAGAAAATAAACAAAACAATAAATCAAACCTTGACTTATAATTCTTTGATTTCTGAGGTAGACGTAAATGATCATACTCTACTTTGTCTATAAACTGGCTCTAGCACACTACTGCTTCCAGCCATAAATCTTTAATCCCGAAGCATTGTTTCCATACTTTTTCAACTATGAGGATTGCTTTCTAACATCTCAGAGTCCTTGGACTCTTACCTGATGTTAATCATTCTACTGGTATCTACTGATTGAAAAACTATACAGTGACTACAAGCTACTATGAATTCAATCACCATTTGAAATGAATGTCTATTGTATTCATTATAGTAACATCTACATACATTTGAGAACTAGCTAGATGTATTATTTAACCAGTCTAAAGAAGGCATCCTTGCTTATTCATTACGCTGAACCATTTAAGGGGATAGCTGGTGTGCAGATGGATTGACAGTCTTCTTGAAATACATCTGCAGCTCCTTAGGAGTCCACAGCCCAAAGGCTGAGTAGTACTGGGTTCAAGCTATGAATCACAAGCTTGAAACATTTTTCCAAACACTTAAAAAAAACTATTTTAGGTATTACACAATGCCTGAAACCTTGTGAAGCTGGACCCAAGAGACGCAAGGAAAGAGAAAGTTTAAAAGGAATACTTTTCACAAGAACTAAAGTCAGAAAAAAAAAGTCATCTTCACACAAGGCTTTAGACAGTGACAGGTATATTTTATAAGAAATATTCAAGATAAAATATTTATACAACATGAAAGAGATGATAGAATAAGGGATCAAAATGAAAGCCATATATTGGAGCAACCCCTTTGTTAAGCTCCTCTAAACCAATGCTCCCCTGAGCCCTGAGGAGTCATTGGGAGTAAGGCACAGAAGGCATGGTGGGAGGATTTTATGTGTCTGAAAGAAGAAGCATTTGCCTTTTTCATGCAGTGACATGAAGAGCATTAAGCAGATAATTCTGATGAAGCCTTACTTTACCGTAGCAGATGGCAAGCTAATGATTTAAGTTATAGGCATATTGTTAGAAGGCTATCCCTTAAAATCCATTCTAAATCTTCACTTAACTTTCTTCATGTTCAAAGAGAGAAAATATTCTACTCTAAACCCTCAGAGAAAGCCCCATAAGATGCCATAAATGTTAACAATTCCACTGGAATGAATAATTTGGGCTGAAAGTCAATCAGTCAATAAGCTTTTATTAAGCTCTGATTATGGGCCAGGCACTGTGCTAAGCACTACGGATACAAAGTAGAACTGCAGTCCTTTGCTACAAAAGACAATCCCTGCTCTCAAGGACTCCACGGTCTTGTGGAAAGAGCTGCCATATTGTGTTTAGAACTGACCATGGCAGTAGAAATGGTCCAAACAGAACAGAGAGACAACAGGCAAGCAAACAAGCTCTATGATGAATTAATTTGAAATTATCAACAGAGAGAAGACATTAGCATTAAGGAGGATCAGGAAAATCTTCTTGAAGAAGATAAGATTTTATTTGGGACGTGAAGAAAGTCAGGAATGTCAGTAGACAGAGCCGAGGAGAGAGAGCATTGTAGGCAGCAGTGACAGCTATTGAAAATTCCCAGAGCTGAGACATGGAGTAGCTTGTGGGAGGAACAGAAAGCAAGTCAGTGTTGTTGGATCAAAGAGTAAGTGGCATTGTGGTGTGTGTGTGTGTGTGTGTGTGTGTGTGTGTGTGTGTGTGTGTGTGCGTGTGCACATGCATGTTTGGTATAAGAAGACTAGAACAGTAGGAGAGGACAAAGTTACGAAGGGCATTGAACACTAAACATAGGATTTTATGTTTGACCCTGAAGGTAATAGGAAACCACAGGAGTTTATTGATTGGAGGAGGTGGGTGAGGGGGAAGGTATGATGTGGTCACACTTGTGCTCAAAGTAGACCACTTTGACATTTCAATAGAGAATGTATTGAAGTGGGGAGAGACTTCTAGCAGGGGGACCAACCAGGAGGCTATTGTAATAGTCTGGGTATAAAGTGATGAGGGCCTGCGCTAAGGCAGTGGAAGTGTTGAAATGGCAAAGGGGCAGATATAAGAGATTCTATGAAGATAAAATTGATGGGCCTTGGAAACATATTGGACATGGGGGAGGTTAGAGGGAGTAAAAGTAGAGAGAGTAGAAGGAGATTCCTGGTTTTGAGCCTGTTAACTGAGAGGCGCCAGATCAACAGCAACAGGGAAGCTTTTAAGGGGCAAGGGTTTGTGGGAAAAGATAATGAGTTCAGCTTTGGACATAAACAGTTGTGTTTAAGATGCCTATAGGGTGTCTAGCTCAAAATGTCCAAATAGGTAGTTTGGAAAGTGAGACTGGAGTTCAGTAGGGAGGTTAGGGTGGATAAGTAGATTTGAGCATCATCAATATAGAGAGTGACTTGCTCAGGGTCACACAGCTAACTTCAAGTCCAGTGCCCTACCACTGCATCACTTATAGTAGGTTGTAATATAATTTAAATGTTATACAAAGTAGCCTAATTCCAGATGTCCAAGAGTTACCTTCAAAAACTGTCATTGATTTTTGTTCTTAAAAATCTTCTAACCAATCTACTTTTAGGCTTAGCTTTGTTGTTTCTAAATAAGTTTTGCTTGTTTTCAAGCAGGGAGGAAGAGGTGATAAGACTGTCTAGGTACAAATTCAGGCTAGTGCTTTCCTACTTTTCTCCTCAAAATTGTCTGCCTACACAAAACAGACATTAAAAACCAAGGCTGTAGGAATGATCCAGAGTGACTTTAGGACTACTTTGGTTTTCTAGAAAAGGACCTGTACCCCAGCTGAAATATACACTAAGGTGTAGGAGACAAGGAGGGCTCATGAAAAAAAAAAAGCTTCTCATTCTGTATTTGAATATTTGAACTGGATATCTACAACCAGAGAAAAAACTACAGAGTCTGAATGCAGATTGAAGTAAATTACTTGCTCACTCCTTTTTTTTTTTTTGTTTCTTCTTTCTTATTGTTCCTTCCATTGGTTATAATTCTTTACAATTTGACTAACGTTTAGTGTGAAGGTATTTGTAGAACCTGTATCAGATTGCATGCTGTGATGGGGACAGGGACAAGGTGAGGGAGGGAGAGAACATTTGGGACTCAAGGGATTATAGAACTGAATGTTGTAAACTAAAAAATAAAAATAAATAATTTAAACAAAAAGATTTGAACAACAAAGGGAAAACAGTTACCTACCAATCAGAAATGCAAAACATAGATTTCTGTCCACAAGGTTGAGCATAACAACTGAGCAATTCTGCAGGAGTTAGGGAAATTCACAAGAAAAGAAAGGGTCTCTGAGTTCTCCAAAACAGTTTCTGACCTTCCCAAATTCAAAAGGAAGAATACAACTGTGCATTTATTGTCTCAGAATTCAAGAGCTGGAAAGACTCTCAGAAGCCGTCGAATCTAACCTATAGCAATATAGGAATTCCATCTACAATATATCTGACAAGTTTCACTTCAAAGACCTCCTATGCAGAAGATCCCACAAGCTCTTGAAGGAACCAAGTTCACTTTTGGAAATCATTATTTTTTTTTTTTCAGGAACCTTCCTCATATGGCATACCTAAATTCACCTCTTTGCAACTTACCCACAACTCCTAGCTCTGCCCTCTGGTCTAAGGAGAACATCCCAATCAATATTAGACATCCATTATGTCCTCAATGAATCTTCTCTTCTAAGCATTCTTAGTTCTTTAACTCAGTTTTGCTTGTCATACTCTCCATTACTGGCAGCAACATGGTTGCCCACTTTTGGATGTATCCTAGTTTTTCGATACTCTCTCTCAAATATTGTGCTTAGAATTGAATATGGTATGATGTGGTCTAAGTAGAACAGAGTGTGTAGCAAAATTTTCCATCTTTCCTTCTGGCTACTCCCCTTCTCAAAGCAGCAAGGTATAATATCAACTGCTTCAACTTCCGTGTCGTTCCGTTGTCCTCTACTCATTATGAACACTGCTTGAAGGTTCTTAATGGAATAATTTCTTCAATATGTGAACTGATCTTGCTAATAATAAATGACATGCCTTGGCCCTTTCACCTTCCTAGTCACATTGACTTGGTCATTAGCAAATAGAGGAAAATTTTGACTAATAATCTCAAACTTCAATTTAATTCCATCCCACAAGTATTTACTGGCTGCCTGCTATTCTTTCAACCTTGTTCCAAGTAAACACTTGTAGTCTTGTTTCTTCATTAAATCTCTGTGTAACTTTGGACAAGTCACTTAACCTCCCTATTCTTTAGCTTCTTAATCCCTAAAAAATGAGGATTTTGGTTGGATTAGATGACGTCTTGTCCAAATCTAAGATTCTGTTACCAATTATCTAAATACAAAAGAAACATCTAATGCTGCTCTAGCCTTCAAGCAGTTTATAATTTGAATAGTTATAAACCAGTTTTGACTGTGTCTGGCTGGGGAGGGGGGAGATAGGAAGCAAGAAATTTTGAAAATCATCTTGTTTTTGAGTTGTCAGGTAACACAGTATCAGTTGGGAAGCTGTTGAAATTCTTTTTTAACCACTTATGTTAGTTTGGAGAGCGGCGTGCTTTCAGATTCAGGGCTCATGCATGACCCACTGGGAAATATGACTATTTGTCAACCTCTGTTGTCAACAAGGGGTAGAAGGTAGTGATAGTATATCAAAGAAAGTTTTATTAGAAATACAGAAAGTCAGAGAACATTAGATACTCTATAATAATTTAGAGTTTCAAAATAATTCACATGTATACTTGAGTGCTCTTGACAGTTACTAAGTGAAGGGTATTTACATATTAAGATTTTTCTGTTGATGTGAGCTCCTCCCTTGAAGCCTGTGGTATGGAGTTTTCTCTACAAAATCTACTTCATTCCCTCTGTCTATCATATTCCACTTGTTGGTATGGCCTTTTTACTAACCTCCAGTGATATAATCATAGATCATAGATTTTTTTTTTAAATGAGAAGAGACCTTTGAAGTTTCCTAGCCCAAACCTTTCATTTTACAGATGTGGAAAAAGGCTTTTTGAGGTCATGGCTTTTCTAAGGCATTCTATCTTCTAGCTCCATCCTTCTTCTCACTGTATCTGTCTTTCCCATGATTGTTTCAGGAGCCTCCTTATATTATTATAAATCAGCATCTCAAACTAGCTGTAAAAGAGTATAATAATGTACCTCCCTCTGGGGCTCAGCTCCTTTCAGAACAACAGACCTCAGGAAGTGGGCAGCAATGATTGAATTGAACATGACTGAACCAAAGAGTCAACTTTCAATTGCAGGGCAGGACCTTAATTCAAAATCAGTTTATCATTTCAAAAAGGGCAACCTCCCCGAAGTAGAATTGATGTCTGTCAGATTGAAGTCAATCAATTCTCAACATTCAAGCATTTAACTTTTGAGGCCCTGGTTTTATTAGTAACTTTATTTTCTTTTTCATGTTGGCAACCAGGTACATTCATGGCTATGCGTAATAGAGGAAAAAAATAGAGGTGCCATGTGTGCAAGTTGGTAGGACTTCTGGTATCCTGCTAGGGTGGTTTGACATAATTGATCAGCTGACAAGAGACATTGAGGTCCCCTATCCCATCACTGATTTTAGCTTCAAGGTTAAACGTCAACTCACCTCTGTGATACTTCCATACTCTGAGACCCTTAAGGATCTCAAATGACACATGAAGGAGACATCACTGATGGTTTATTTAAGCAGGTGTGTCCTTCATGATTTCCAACTCCATCCTGCAGCTATGAAAGATAGAGTTTTGGAGGTCATGTCAAGACCTCACTAGTCTTGGTGTGTTCCAATAGCAGCAACTAAGGACACAGCAACCTCTTCCTTATTTTTCAGAGGAGGGCCAAGGTACAGAGGTTTATATCAGATAGTATACAGTACAATGTCCTCATACCACCATATAACACAGTGGAAGGTAAGATTCAGGTTAAAAAATGTTTTAGTTTTAAGAATTTTATTTGCTGTACAGTATTTACAGTACTGTAGATATCATGTATTATAAAAGTGAATATTGTCTGAAATTAATTTTTTAAATTAAGATGTTAGCACAAAAGGTCACAGATTCTAAGGAATTACTAGTGAGAAAAATGTTTTGTATGTTACCAATTTTATTCTGTGTGCTGCATTTTAATGTTAATTTCATGGTTACTGTGTTGGGAAAGTGCATATTATCAGGATTAATGTCTGGTTATAAAGAATTTATATATAAAGTCAATTTGTTTTAGCCATCTCTAGAGACAGATTATAGTTTTTGTTTGGTCATGAGAACCTAACCACCTATTTCCCACGGGTTCAGTGTATTAACATTCACAATTTTTACTTTTGCACCATTTTCTAGGACTGTTATTCCTGTAAAAGTTGCAGATTGAATGTATTAAGTACTTACTACATGCAAGGCACTGAACTAGACACCAGGAATGCAAATATGATAAATAAGACAATCCGTACTTGAAAAGAGAAGAAGGTTTAGCTCAGTCTCAAGATCCCCAGAGGAAATGAAGAGCAGTATATAGAAATCTAAGTAAGAGAAATCATTGTTATTGGCCTCTTACATGCACTCCAGCTAGACTAGTAAAAGGAGGAATATAGGCAAGCTATGCATAAGATTTCTGTTCTTTCTCTCTGTCTGTCTCTGTCTCTCTTTCTCTCTCTGTCTCTCTCTCTTTGTCTCTCTGTGACTCCTGACAGACTCATAGTTATATCTTTCTTTCTTTACCAGGCTACTGATGCAAAGAGTCAACATCTTTTCTTTTTCCTGAGAATCTAGAAAGAAAACTGTATTTTTCTTTTCTCTCTTCTTTGGGAAGGGGAGGATGGAAACTAGTGGATGTTAGACTACGACTATAACCCTTCTCTTCTGGGGCAATGGCTGCAGTGATATATATTTCACTAGTATTTTGAATTTAATATCCTTTTAAAATTAAAATTTATATTTAAAATTTAAATGTGTAATAATAATTATTAAATGAAAGTATTCTCAAATATTAAAAACTATATCCCATGTATTTATATTCCATTTAATTCAACAGCTATTTATTAAATATCTACTATGTATTCGGTACCATGTTCTAATGAAACAAAAATAGTCATCACCTTCAAGATGCTTACATTCTTTCAGAAAGAGATTATTTAGTAGGGCAGCTAGGTGGCATAGTGAATAGAGCACCAGCCTTGGAATCAGGAGGACCTGAGTTCAAATGTGACCTCAGACACTTGACACATTTACTAGCTGTGTGACCTTGGACAAGTCACTTAACCCCAATTGCCTTGCCTTCCTGCCTTCCAAAAAGTAGGGATTATTTAGTGTATACAGTTAAGTAAATACGAAGTAATTTGGGGAAAGAAAGCAGAGAGCAGACAAGTGGGGAGAGCAGGGAAGGCTTTGAAGGAGACTAAGTACTGCTGCATGGCTGAGTGAATGGAGCACTAGGCCTAGAGTTAGGAAGACCTATCTTCCTGAGTTCAATTCTAGCCTCAGACACTTACTAGCTGAGTGACCCATGGCAAGTCACTTAACTCTGTTTGCCTCAGTTACCTCATCTGTAAAATGAGCTGGAGAAGGAAATTGCAAGCAACTTCAGTATCTTTGCCAAGTAAACCTCAAATGGGGTCACAAAAAATCAGACACCACTGAAACAACCAAAGCCATACAAAAAAATTCAAGAAGGCAGTGGAACCAATGGATGGGTGTGATGTAGGCTGTCAGCTTCTGCCAGAAAACCCTTTCTTCCATTTTGGTCCTCTCTCCTCTCAGAGAAAAATTTACGGTCCCTGAAATTTGGACCAGACATCTAAATGTAGTTTATGTAGAAGTGATATAATACAGCAGGACATTCATTTATTAAGTGCCTCCTGCATGCCAGGCACTTTAATAAGTGGTGGAGATACAAATTAAAAAAAAAAGACAATCCATTGCCTCAAGACATTTACAATATCATTGGGGAATACAACACATAAAAGGAAGCTGAAAAGTGTGGAGGGATGGGTTGGGGAGTTGGGAGGAGTGCCAGAGGTTACACAATACTTTGACAAGGTGAAGATGTTGATGGTGGATTCAAAACCAAACAGAACAATCAGGAGCAAAGGAAGAACTGGTTGGGATTTTGAGCCCTCTAGAAAAGGAGGCTATGGGTGGAGGGTTTTTGTTGCTCTGTCCTTTAGACCTCCCATCAGAAAGGCAGAAGCAACTAATGAGTTTCCTGGTGCACGTCAAAAAACACACTGCTTTGTATATGGCGGAATTATAGGTAGTTATCTCAGATATATAAGTCACATGCAAGTACACAATACCAAATACACAAAGGAGAATTTGCTATGTTATAGCAAACTCATGGGTCACATGATATTAGATGACACATCGTATCACATAGCAAAGTTGCATACAATAGATCAAACCCCGGTTCCTAGGCAGTACAAAATCCAAAGCATCACATGCTGAGATAGATATGCATGTGTCCTAAGTCTGATTTGCTGCGTGGAACTGTTTATTCCCAGGACAGAAGAACATTTTTCTTTCCTCTGTTTCCTTCTTGCTCAGTCCAGCCACTGACAGCGCCATTGACCAGAATGCTCCACCCTGGCTCTCCAACCTCCCCTTCAGCATCCATATCCCATTTGAACTCAGCCCCCTAAATTTCTTTCCCTGCTACCTGCCCTAGATACAAAATTGCAAGTTACTTTTCTTCATTGTCACCCTTTTGACTGAAGGTAAAACATGGATCAATATCGTATTTCTTCAATTTATCTCATATTTGTGAGATCTGAGCATGGATGGTTGACTTAGCGTGCAAAGAACAAAGGTAAGACTTTACTTATAGAATGTTGAATTGGGAAAGTTCTTTGCCTTTGAACTCACTCTCTTGTGGATGTAGGCATGCAAAGGGACTACAGTTTGGGGTTTAATCATTACAGAGAAATTTAGAAATCCCTTTAATCTTGTTGGCTTCTAACTAGAATTCAGCATTATTAAAAATGTACACATTCTTAGCAACTAGCTCTGTGCAGAAGTGGTTGTATCATCATTCCTGAAGTATTCAATCACGTCATTAAAGGTAATAATGAATTACACTATGTAGGGACACACATTATGCAGTGTATGAGGGAGATTGCTGATGAGGCTCCTTGGAAAATTGGATTTGTTTTTCCGTTCTCTCAGACTGAGCACACGCTACATCTTCCAGCCAACAGCTGGAGGTGCACGGCCCTGAATTTAAGGCCTGGCTTATGCTTAGGCATAGCATACTTTGCTTGCTAGTAGGTTTTGAGAGGTGCTTCCCAAAGTATGTTCTTCAGTTCCTTAATCCAGTGCTTCTCATTCCCTCCCTTAGCCTTGCTCTCTTCATCCATGCTCCTGTTTTCAGAAGGAGATGATCACAACAAATGATATCTAAGGATAATTAAGCCAGCTGAGTGTTATAGTGGATAGAGTGCTGAATCTAGAGGAAAGCAGGAATACCTGAGTTCAAAACCTGTCTTAGATACTTACTAACTGTGTGACCTTTGGCAAGTCACTTAACCTCTGTCTCATTTTCCTCACCTCTGAAATGGGGATAATAATAACACCTACCTCCTAGGACTGTGGTATGGATCAAGTAAGATCCTATTTGTAAGGTACTTTGCAGACCTGGAAGTGCTATAAAATGTTTATTATTATTATAACTATTATTTTACCCATTAAGCCATTCACATCTAGTAATGTATTGGCCCAGATGAGTTTATCAGATGACTAGACCAGAGAACAGTTTCCAGGGGAAACAAAAGTCAGAATAGGTAAGCTATGACGGGTAGATGGGAGAAAGAAAGGTGCAGAATATAGGGTGCTATTGGAGGAGAGCAGGCTTCAGCTGTTGGGAAAGACCTTGAGTGAGAGAATTCATAGCTGGGCAGGAGGCAGAAAAGGCACTGAGTACTGGCAGAGATAGACAAAGTGAAGGACAACGAAAAAAAGATTTCTGCTTAAAATTTTTGCCCAGAGCTGGCTTTGTCTGTGCTCATATTTTGGTTACTGTCCATTGGACTTCGCTGTTGGCTTCCCAGCTGTGCTTCAGAAGGATTGCACTGAGTATTATAAACTCCATCTGGGGGCTATGGGCTTATTTCACCTGTGGGATGTATTTCTCAGCAACACACCAGCCATCTGGTCTATAAAATTGAAAGGGGTATGCAGAGTCCAATTTAGAATCAGAAGGACCCTCACAGGTCATCTAGTTCATTCAACCCTTGCCCCATTTTATAGCTGAGGAAACCGAGGTCCAAAGAGACAAAGTTAGTAGCACAAAGTCAAATGGTATATACAGGTGGCAAAGTGGATAGAGTGCTAGGTGGGGAGTCAGGAAGATTCCCCTTCAGAATTCAAACTTGGCCTCAGACATTTACTGGCTATATGATACCGAGAAAGTTGCCTAGCCCTGTTTGCCTCAGTTTCCTCATCTGTAAAATGAGCTGGAGAAGGAAATGGCAAATCGTAACAGTATCTTTGCCAAGAAAACTCCCAGTGGGATCACAAAGAATCAGATGTGACCGAAGTGACTGAACAAGAACATGGTAAGTAGCAAAAGCAGAGTTTTCGCATGCAGGCTCTGGCCATTGTATCACAGTGTCTTTGTAACCTTCTAAGACAAAGGCAAGGCAGTCAGGAAGACTCAGAGAAGATGGGAGTATTAGAGGAGCTTCAAGAAAGCATAGGGCCATGGTTAGAAAAAGAGAATAATAATTTCAGACCTTGGCAGAGAAAATCTTCATTTCTTAATTTACTCTTTGTCATGATTCCAACAGTTAGGGTTCCAAGCACCTAGTGGCTATCAATGAATCCAGGTCACCAGGCCCAGATAAGCTAGATTGTAGATACTGAAAGAACTCGCAGATTTGATTATGGAAATACTGTGGGCAAATTTTGAAAAAAATCTTCTACGTTTGTAGAAATAATAGAGGCCTAAAGATGAAAAGTTTTCCTAAGTCTGAAATAAGGAAAGGAGATAGAGGTCTCAACAATAGAACTGTGGGTTTAATTTTTATTCCTGATGAAAATATTGGTTTGCCAACAAGTAAGCATTCAGTGTTAATGTTATTCATTACACACACACACACACACACACACACACATGCGCACATGCTCGCATGCACACATGTATATGCTCTTCCAAGAGCTTATGATATAATGGGGGAAGACAACTTGGAAAAGGAAGCTGGAAAGTGTGGGAGAAGAGACAAAAGGATTCCCCGTGTGGAGTCACTTTGTTCTGTGAGGTTGAAAATCAAACAGAGCAGTGAATGGGAAGTGAAGTGAGCTAATAGTCCAGTTTCTGCCCTCTATAAAGGAAGGCTTTGGGAGGAGTTTAGTGTGCCGTCCTCAAGCCTTCCAGTCAGAGGTCAGAGGAGACCGAGGGCGATGGGAAGGCATTAGAGAATCTAATGCTGAGTGAGCAGGTGATGAGATTAGGAATGATGAGTCTGTCCTGAGATGGGCATCTTGTTCAGTGGAGCTGAAAGCAAGTGAACTGCAGATGGAGAGCAGAGCCCTGAGATTCTTTGCTTTAAGCCCCCAAGTCTTCTCCTTTCCCCTAATTCTCAGCTGATGATCTTTCCTCCAAATGGGTTAAGATCAGAGCCATTTGGCTGCTGTCTACGTTGACTCTAGGTGGCTCAGTGGATAGAGTGCTGGGCTTGGAGTCAGAAAGACCTGAGTTCAAATTCAGCCTCAGACATTTACTAGCTATGTGACCCTGGGCAAGTCACTTGACCTCTGTTTGACTTAATCCACTGTAAAAGAAAATGGCGTACCACTCCAGTGTCTTTGCCAAGAACATCCCGTGGACAGTATGGTCCATAAGGTCATGAAGACTCAGACATAACTGAACAAAACACACCAATTCTACTCTTCCAGTTCTTTCAACCCTCGTATATCCTCATTCATCATCTTATTCTTTCCTGTCTCAGAAGAAGAGGTGGCTCTACCTCTTTGCCAAGAACAAACTCTCTTCCTATATTTTTTATTCTTTTCTCTCTCATCTCCTTCATGACTATGCCTCAATAATCATCCCTTCTCTTTAATGCATCTTCAACCTCTTCCTTTATACTTGTTTTCCCCTTCTACATAAAAAATATTCTCAGTTTTCTTTTGTTCTAAAAATATCATCCCTTGAATCTGGTACTCTCTCAAGCTAAAAAGAAACCTTATTGATGCTTTAATTTCATCACCCATTACAATCAGGTTTTCATCTTCATTTATTTACCAATACTTCTATTTCCAAAGTCACAAATAACCTCCTTATCAACAAATCCAGTGGTTTTTGAGAAGTCTTTGTTGCAAGGTAGAGCTGATCACATGAGTCTGCTACCTCATGTCCAGTATTGGAATAAAGTGAAATAATTCTACAAGGACTAACAGTCACAAAAAGATTTTCTTAGCTATAGCAGGGGAAGGATATTCAGTGAGGTCTCTGTGCTAAGCATACAGCTCCCTCTTTTATCTAAGTTTCTCAGAATGGTTGACTGATCAAGCACTGGTCACCACGTAGGACTCTTTGTGGTTTCTTTTACTTAGGAAACTAGGACAGTTTCAATACTTTTAAAGGAAAAACAGGCTTGCCTACATGGGGTAGGGCTTTAAGATTGAGGAATTGCTCCCATCACAAGCTTCAGTCTCTTTGATCATGCTTAACATTGTTCATAGCATCATAGATTTAGAGCTGAAAGGGACCTTGGAATTATCAAATACAACTACCTCATTTTCCAAGTAAAGAAGTCGAGGATGAGAGAGGATAATGACTTGCCTAGGATCACACAAATTAATACGTGTCTAAGGTAGGATTTGGACTCAGGACTTCCAGACCCCAGGTCCATTGCTCTATCCTCCATACTATCCGAGCTTCTCAATATCAGTTAACTGACCACCCTTTTCTTGATACTTGCTCACCCCTTGGTTTCTGTGATTCCACCCTCAATATGCTCTGCTTACTTTTCTGATTTCTCCTTTATCTCCTTGGCTATTTCCTTATCTTCTCCTGGCCTCTTAAATGTTAGTGACTCCCCCAAGTCTCTGCCCTTCTTATTTTCTCTTTCTATGTTCTCTTCTCTGGCAAATTCATTCACTTCTATGGCCTTATTTATCACATGGATGTAGGTGACTTCCAGCGTGCTCCCCTAGACCTCACGTCTCCATAATGCTGTAGTCCTCTAATTCTAGCTGTTTGCTGGATGGCTCCACCTGGATGTTGTCCTGGCACTTCTGATTCAACATAGCCCAGACTGAACTCATCATCTTCTCACAAAAGTCTGCCACTCTTGCTAACTTTCCGTTATCTGTTGCTGTCACCTTATCTTACCTTTAAGTCTTCCCTCTTCTTCACCTCTCCCCTATATAAAAACTTAAGTCCTATTCACGTTACCCCCATAGCATCTCATGCATCTGTTCCCTCTTTTTGACTCTTGGGTTTAGGGCTCTTTTCACTTTTTTCCTAGACCTGGGTTGGGGAACCTGCGGCCTCGAGGCCACATGTGCTCCTCTAGGTCCTCAAGTGAGGCACTTTGACTGAATCCAAACTTCATAAAAGAAATCCCCTTAATAAAAGGATTTGTTCTGTAAAACTTAGACTCAGTCAAAACGCCTCACCCAAGGACCTAAGAAGGCTACGTGTGACCTCAAGGCCACAGGTTCCCCACCCTTATGACTACTACAACTGCTCTCCTTACTTCTCCATTCTCCAATTTATATCCTTTATCCTCCCCACCCCTGCCCATCTTCCTATTGTACCATTCTAGTCACCTTACACCTATACTCAAAAGTCTTCATTTCATTCCCATTGTCTACCAAAATAAAGAATGAGTTCCTTACCCTGACATTTAGAACTCTCCATAATCTGATTCCAACCTAACTTTCCAGCATTTTCTTACATCTATACATACTCTGCTCTAGAGAAATGGGAACTACTCCCCAGGTCTAATACTTATCTTTCCTGTACCTTTTCCATGTGTCTGGAATAAAGTGTCTGGTAGCAGGAACAGTCTAATACTCATCATCTTCCCCATCCCACCTACACCTCCCTGCCCCATGCAGATTAGGCTAGCTTTTCCTTTAAAGGTATTGAGTGAGAGGTTCCTCAAGTCTTGGACTGTTGAAGGGCCTGAGTGAGAGCTTAGAATATTGACATCATTCAATCATTGCTTGAGTACAAAACACCCAGGAGAAGTGCCAGGAAGCTCTCAGATTCTTGGCTGATGGCTCTTGATGAGAGCTGTGCTTAGATGAATGAACTCACAGTGTTCTCAACGCCTATGCTTGTTGAATATCCTCCTACTTTGGCTAAGTATATTGCTTTCTGCTAACTGTAGAATGACTTAGGAGTTTCTCATTTGGTTCCAGTATCAAACCTAAACTATCAGGAAGCTGGCTAGAGTCTGGCCCAGCCCGGAACATTGTGCACCTCTCGCACCCCCTCCCCCCAATTCCTGCTTATGATTTTCTTTTCTCAGTGGTCTAATTTACACAACATAATCATTGTGAAGACATCAATAATAACTAATATACATATGGAGAACTTTAAGGTGGCAAAGCATTTTACGTACATTATATCATTTAAGCCTGCCACAAACCTACTGAGGTGGGTCCTTCAATCAATATTTTCTCCATTTTACAGACGAGGAAACTGATGGTCATGGACATTAAGTGACTTGTCCATGTTCACCTAGTGTCAGAGGTAAGTAAAGTTTCATGATTCTAAGTCCAGTACTCTTTCATCAGGATAATGCTATCTTCCCTGATTATTCTGGGTAAAAGCATATTGTAAGAAAAAAAAACATATCGTGATAGAAGGAGCACTGGTCTTAAGGTCAGAACAACACTGGGGTTCCACCTCTGAGATCTTCTCATTGTAGCCCATTAACTTCTTTGAGCGTTGGCTTTCTATTTTTAATTCGTAAAATGGGCACAGTAATGCCTTACAGGGTTTTTATAAGGAAAATACTTTGTAAGCTTTAAAGTGTTATTGTTCTTGTTGAGTTGTTTTTCAGTTGTCTGACTCTTTGTGACTCCATTTGGAGTTCTCTTGCCAAAGATACTAGAAAGGTCTGCCATTTTCTTCTCCAGATCATTTTACAGATGAGGAAACTGAGGCATACAGGGTTAAGTGACTTGCCCAGGGTCACACAGCTAGTAAATGTTGGAAGCCAGACTTGAACTCAAGAAGAAGAGTCTTTCTGACTCCAGGTCTGGCCCTCTGTCCACTATGCCACCTGGTATTGAAAGTGGTAGATTTTGGGTATAGAATAAGATAAAGACAGACAGAGAGGGAGAGAGAGAGAGAGAGAGAGAGAGAGAGAGAGAGAGAGAGAGAGAGAGAGAGAGAGAGAGATTTGTACATAGCCAATGAAGGAATTAGTTTTGCTCCACAATTTTGTTTTGTTACAAG
>CM053588.1:124583604-124611109 GCA_028646515.1 Pseudochirops corinnae | reverse complement strand
TCTCCCCCTCTCTCTTTCTCTCTAGTGCAGTGGAGATAGAAGAGAGAAAAAATAGATTTGTTAATTTTTTTAATTAAAAATTTTTTTTGATCTCAGTTAATTTTTAAAAAACACTTAAAAATGATCTTTACAGTTAGTTTGGCAAAAAGGGGGGTAAAATTATCATAAGGATAATAGTTTATGAATGTATGGTGCTTATAAAGCACACTGACATCCATTATCTCAATAGAGTCTCACAAGCAGAGGCAGAGTGAATTTTCCATAAACTTGGATGCTAATGACATTTTGATGAGCCTGTAAATTAGTGAATTAAAAAAAGATGTTTGATCAAGGCAAATTACAGTGTAGAGTGGACAGGGTCATTCAGCTTCCATAAAGCAGGTTAAGTGTATGTGATGCTGGTGTCAGTAGACAGGAAGTTCAAGGCAGGGTAGCAGTCCTCTCTTTCCTCTATTTCCTCCTGCCCCTATCTGCTTTTTGTGTCTGAATATCTTCCCTCTTCCTCTGCCTCCTAGAATCCTTAGCTTCCTTCAAACTCACCAAAGGAGACACTTTAATGAAATTTTCCTGATTCACTCAGTTATTAATGATCTCTTCCTTGTGAAATTACTTTGATCCTCATGGTAAGGAAGCATTTATACAGCTCCAACTGTGTGCTAGGCACTGTACTAAGTGTGGTGCACATATCATCTCATTTGATCCTCACAGTGACCCTGACAGCTGCTGTAATTATTCCCATTTTGCAGTTTTGAGGAAACTGAGATAGATAGGTTAAGTGACTTGCCCAGGGTCACACACAACTGGTAAGTGTTTGAGCTTATATATTTGAACTTATATATTTGAACTCAGATTTTTTCCACCTAGCTGCATTTATATTTACTTATCTTCGTGCTCATTGTGGTTCTGTGGATAGAACGCTGGGCCTGGAGTCAGAAAGACCTCAGTTCAAATCTGGACTCAGATGCTTACTAGCTCTGTGACCCTGGGCAAGTCATTTAGCCTTTATTTGCCTCAGTTGCTCATCTGTACAATGGGGACTCACCACTGGAGAAGGAAATGGCAAACCACTCTAGTGTCTTTGCTAAGAAAGCCCCAAGGACAAATGATCTTTTCATCTTGCCAGTAGAAAGTAAGCTCCTAGAGGTTAGGAACTGTGTCTTTATTTGCCTGGGGGCCTATCTAGCACAGAGCCTTGTAATTAGTAGGAGGTGAATAAACCTTTGATGAATTGACAGAATTTGGCAATTGCCAAGCACATAAATCACCTGCTGGCCACTAGGGGGCAAACTTCCCATTGTCCTGAGCGTAGATCAATTTCACCAACAATAACAAGATGTAACAAATGCCTAGAATGTGCTAGGCTGGTGAGACCTTAGGCGAAATAGAGGATCTGTGTCCTCAAAGCACTTCTTAAATTGCTTTGGAGAATAAGGATACAGAACGAAGGACAGGGCTTGCATTTAAATAAGGGAGAAAAACCTAGAGAACAATCAGCTAATGCAGATTAAAATGTGAAAACTAGATGCTAGGAAAAATTCATGTCTAGTCTCATCTCCAACAGTATGGAAGAAACCTTGGACTTGATTTCCATTCCTGGCTTCATCTGCTGCCTCTGTTACCTTGGCTAAGTCGTTTCCCCCTCTAGACCCTCAATTTCTTCAACTCATCTTCCTCAGTTCAAATGTGACCTTAGACACTTAGGAGGTATGTGACCCTGGGCAAGTCACTTAACCCTGTTTGCCTCTTGTTTCCTCATCTGTGAAATGAGCCAGAGAAGGAAATGGCCAACCACTCCAGTATCTCTGCCAAGAAAACCCCAAATGGGGTCACAGAGAGTTGGACATGAGTGAAAAACCAGTGAACAACATAAAGGGATTGTACTAGAGTCACAAGTCGGCTCTTTCAGCTCTGATTCTCTGATCCACGAGCAAGCATGCAGTGCAGGAGGGGAAGAGGAGCCACAGGACCAACTTGCCCAGTCGGCATCCCCCATTAGAAAATCCTTCCAGGCAGGGGAGCTTCAAGATTCTAAATGCTAGAGGGAATACATGTATGTCCGAGAGGATGCCAATAATTCTCCGCACCTACGGGGAGAGAGAAACAGATGCCATCTGAAACTACCCTGATTATGGAACATGTCCCCCAACAGCGTACCTGATTGGCATCTGTGGCTTTATAGCCAGACCATCTGTTTTCACTAATGCAGCCTCAAGTGTGCAGAATAGCAAGGTCGGGGTCAGGGCCATTTTTTGTTCAAGTCTGTGGCTGTGGATCTGCTCCAGGGCTAAGCAAGCAGTGCTGTGCTGCTGCTGAGCCCACAGGGCATGAAAATCTGGGCCAAATGTCACCAGGGGAGAGAGAGGAAGTGGGCAGCACTGGTCCCTTTCCGATGTTTCCTTGGTATGTGACAGTCCAGGGGGCGGAGGGTTATATTGGGCCAGGAAGGAGAGGGAAAGAGGACAGAGACTGACTGGCTAAGGATAGATACCATCACAGCAAGGCAAAAGAATTAGCCAAAGAGAAAAACAAAAGCAAAGTGGACTTCCTGAGATGAGACCACCTGAGAGGAGAAGAAAGAATATTGCTCAGTGGGGAAAAACTAAGATTAATTTTCCTGGATGGGAGGAGCTCATTGTTTAGTGGTTGAGGTAATATTAGAGTCTTCAGCATGTGGGCTTATAGCTGAAAGGGTTTATAGTCAGACTCCCTCAATTGATGTGTGAAAAAACTGAGGCCCAGAAAAGAGAAGTATTTGCTCCAAATTCACTTACCCACCAGTAGCAAGTGACTGCATCAATTTATATGTTATCTGTCCCTCATATTCTGTGATTTCATCAACTGGGTTAGGGGTAATCAATTGCTCATCTGTCTACTGATCAAGTCCTTCCCAACTGCAGCTGTGAAAAATAAAAATAATTACAGCTGGCATTTTGTGAAGAAATCCTAGTATAGTGAATGAAAAGAGAACGTGAGTCAAGAATACCTGGGTTCATGTCCCAACTCTGACTTATTGACTGTATGACCCAGGGCAAGTCACTTAACTTCTCAGTGCCCCAGACAAGTCCTCCTGATGAAGACTGCTAGCTTGCAGAAGAATTGGCTTATCTCAATTGATTAGAAGATGGTTACTGACCAGGAACTTTGAATATAATGAAAGCAAGGTCCTGGTCCCCTTCCTATAATAGACGTATATGTATACACATGTAAGTATATTACTTTAAGATGTATTACTTTTTAAGTGTATTGCAAATGTGTTGCTTTAAGATGTACAAAGAACATTGGATTTAGAGTTAGACAACCTGAGTTCAAATCCCACATCTAATACTGGTACATATGTAACTTTGGAAGTCATTCCAACTCTGAACCTGAATTTCCTCATCTGTCAAATGAGGGAATTAGACTCCATGGTCTCTAATGTTTCCTCCAGCTCTACATCTATGACAATAATTTCATTTTATTCTCACAATAGCACTGGGAGAAAAGCATTCTGGGTATTGTTATCTGCATGTTATTGATGAAGAAACTGAGGTTGTAAGAAGTTAAGGGAAGGGGAGGCTAGGTGGCTCAGTGAATAGAACACCAGCCCTGGAGTCAGGAGGACCTGAGTTCAAATTTGGCCTCAGACACTTAACACAAAAAACTATCCTGTGACCTTGGGCAAGTCACTTAACCCCAATTGCCCTACCTTCCCCCCTACCTTCCCCCCTCAAAAAAAAAAAGCAAAAAAAAAAAAAGAAGTTAAGGGATTTGTCCATGGTCATCTAATTAGGAATTATCAGAGGTAGAATTTGAATCTAAACCTCTCCTGACTCCTAGACTGCCACTGCATGGGATTTATAAAAAGAAGTCACCAGCCAGCCTGTTACTCTGCTTTGGTCATACCTCATCTGGAATAGTGTTCTCAGGTCTGGTCATATCTGCAAATCAGTCAGCAAGCATTTATTAAGTATGCCAGGAATCGTGGTAAGTCCTGGGATTATAAGGAAAAGCAAAACCAAACCAAACCAACAGACAAATCTAACTAGGTTTGCTTTGAGGGAGTTCACAGTTTAGTGGAGAGACAACATGTACAAACAGGAGTCTAGACAGTGTTGTGGGTAGAGCACTGGACTTAAAATCAGAAAGACTGAAATTTGAATCCTGCCTCTGGATCCTAAGAGCTGTGTTACTTTGGTCAAATCACTTAACCTTTCTATGCCTCAGTTTCTGTGTCTATAAAATGGCAATAATAACATCTACCTGTAATGATACTGGGATTTGAAGATCTTCCATGCCCCTTGAACTTGCTGACATAGCAGGGAGGGGTGGAGCAAGAGAAAGCCGGAGCCAAGCTAGCATCCATGCCATGGTGACTGGAAGCAGCGGCAGCGGCTGTGATTGGGGCATGAATTCCTTTTTCTTTGAGCCTGCCAGAATCTCTGCTAAGGACTCCTGCTGAGGACTGTCAGGGACAGGAACTATGGGGGGGGGGCGGGAGGTGCTGGGAGCAAGCTGCCTGAACACTGAACAGTTGCATGAGTGAGGAGAGGAGGATCTTTGCCTGAGGTAGCCTGTCCTGTATTGAAGGCTTGAGAATGTGGGTGTTTACTACATTAACT
Organism: Pseudochirops corinnae; assembly: GCA_028646515.1. Classification (NCBI taxonomy): domain Eukaryota; kingdom Metazoa; phylum Chordata; class Mammalia; order Diprotodontia; family Pseudocheiridae; genus Pseudochirops; species Pseudochirops corinnae. Next base: position 124,606,511 of record CM053588.1, on the reverse strand, counting down.
ACATGTGCCAGCTTCATAACTACTGTGTTGGCTTTGACACTCTGGTTTTGGGACTCAGTTTTCTGGTGTTTGAATAAATGTTCTAGCTATATTTCCCATGTAGAGAGCCTGTTACATTTTGTGATTAATAACCATATCAGCATACTTATAGTTACTGTAGGCATTGTGAATACTGCATTGTTGATACACAACCTCACAGGCCTTTTGTGAGAATCAAATAAGATAATTATAAAGTGCTTGGCACAGTCCTTGGCTCATGGTAAGCACTATTTAAATGTAAGTTACTATTAGAGATTATTATCAGTGAACCTGTAGTCTAAGCCATAGTTCAAAGGAATACTCACTATCACAGATCTGAGAAGCAATTATTTTGCCTGTGCCTAAAGACCTCCAATGAAGGGGATATCACCACTTCCCAAAGCCGCTGATCTCACTTTTGGAAAATTTTCCTGACATCAAACCTAAATTGATCTCTTTGCAATTTTTGTCCTAATGTTATTTCAATCTTTTGTCTTCTTTGACAATTTGCCATCCAGTCCTGTTTCACAGTCTGGGTTCTTGCCAAACTGGACAGCCAGGTGTTCCCCAATATTGGCTCTGTCTCCTGTCTCTGTGCATTCCCCTGGGCTTCCCCTTCGCCCCTACTTATTGAACTTTTTCCAGCCATTCTGAAAAATAAACTCTAATGCCACGTCTTCCATGAAACTTTCTCTAATTCTCAATGAAAAGTGTTCTCCGATTACCCAGATTTTCCTAGAATCATTTTTCATCTCCATTTCTTCATTTCTTTCTCCCTTTTTAACTAAATTTAGAACAGCAAGAAAATTTTAGAATTCCCAACTGAATTCAGAAAAGCAAGTCCCACGACTTGGGATTTCTCCCTTTTTCAAGTTCCTGCTTTTCAATTCTTCTGTAGGCTTTTTCCTGAGAGACTACAGGACTTAATTTCCCCCGATTTTCCACTGATTCCCTGTATTAGATCTACTCAAACTGGGGAACTAATTTTGGGATTCACTTGGTAAATGAAAGTGACATAAAGATAAAAGATATTAATAAAAATTTACTAAGCCTATTTTGAAGATAGGGCCACCTGAGGAAAGTAATTTTTATCACCCTTTCACCAAACTAACCGTGATTAAACAGCTGCATAAATGTGATATTTGTTTGCATTTTAGTTCTGTTATTTTGAATTCCTTATCAGGTAAAATTTTATTCAATATAATACGGTGGATTGCAAGTTATTATAGGATAAGGCATAGCCATAAAGCAAGAAAAGAAAGCCGAGAGTATAAGTATTAGGTGAAGAGGCAACGAAATTATCGCCTTTTTATACATCATGTAATTGTCTACTTAGAGAATCCTAGAGATTCCGCTCAAAGTTAATTGTAACAATAAATTCAGCAAAGTAGTGGGATACAAAATAAACTTGCATAAATTATTAGCTTTTCTGTATATTACCAATAAAACCCAAGAGGAAGAAATAGAGAAATTTCATTCAAAATAATTACAGATTCTATAAAATATTTTGGAGTTTACCAATGCACAAATAGAGAGGAACTCTATGATTACGATTATAAAACATTCTTTGCAGAAATAGAGGCAGACAAATAATTGGAGACATATTTATTGATTATAGTTGGCCTGTGCCAATATTTTAAAAATTAGAATACTATCTATGTTAATTTATTCAGTGTCATTCCAATAAAAATCAAACAAAATGTTAAAAAAAATGAAAAAGAAGGTAACCTGGCAATACCAGAACTTTTTGTTGTGTTCATTTATTTTAGTTGTGTCTTAATCTTTGTGACCCCATTTGTGTTTCCTTGGCAAAGGTACTGGAGTGGTTGGCCATTTCATTTTTCAACTTGTTTTACAGATGAGGAAGTGAAACAAACAGGATTAAGTGAGTTGCCCAGAGTCACACATCTAATAAGTGTCAGAGGCCAGATTTGAACTTAGGTCTTCCTGACTCCAGGCCCAATCCTCTATCCACTGTGTCACCTAGCTATGAGAACATGTTATTCATCCTTCCTTTTCAAAAAGACTAATGACATCATGGGGTAACGTCTTGACTTGCTCATAAATTGTATTTACGTGAGGCAAAGTTGCACAGAGTCATCAACCTCACTCTCTTCCAGAGTCATCAAAGTCCAGTGGCAACACACAAGTCAGGATGACTAGTGATGGCCCAGGATGCAGTGCATGATCTTGCCATCTTTGATGTCTGGCCAAGTTCTGAGCCTTCACAAGGCCTGCTTCAGTCTCTTTCACGGCCCTTGGAACAAACTGTTCTCATCCACCCATTCTCTGGGGAAGTCTTCATGTGCCTCGGTTAGACATCCCTGTCACTTGCCAATGGGTCTGAGGCTTGTTACCTTCAACCTTGTTTAGCCCACCTGCCAAGATAGTTTGCTGCATATACTGCAGCTTCTTGGAGCCTCAGATGAGAGTTGAGTGACAAGAGGACACGAAAGATAGATGAGCAACGCTGAAAAGGACTTGGCAAGCCCTCCCACGAGGTGCCAGTCCTCCCTGAATACTCCATACCCCTCAAGAATTTAAACTATACTAAACAGAAGTGATCGTTAAAACTACTTGCTACTAGTTAAAAAAATTGAAACATAGAATAGATTAGATTTACAGCATAAATAAAGAAATAAACAGAGTAGCATAGTGTTCAATAAACCCAAAGACCCCAATTACTGAGGTACGGACTCATTATTAGGCCAAAAACTCCTGGGGAAACTGGAAAGAAATCTGGTGAAGAGTGGTCCTGGACCAAGATCTCCCACCATTTAAAATAATGAGCTCCAAATGGACATATGATCTAAATATAAAAGGTCACAACATAAATAAATTAATGTAGCAAGGAATGGGATACCTTTCACAATTATAGACAGAGGATAAGTTCATGGGCAACAAGGGAGAAAGAAGATCAATCATAAAAGAAATAAATATTTTTAATTTCATAAAATTGAAAAGCATCTGTACAAATAAAACCAGTGAAGTTAAAATTAGAAGGAAAGCAAATCATTAGGAAAAATCTTCTGTAGCAAATTTCTCAGAAAAATGTCTGATATCCAAGGCATAAAAGGAACTAATTAAAATAAAATAGCACGATCCATTCTCCAATAAATAAGTGGTCAAAGGATATGCACATTTAGTCAACAAGGGAATAAAGCTAAGCTATCTACAACCATATTTTTTAAAAAAAGTTCCAAGTTCTCCAAATTAAAATAATCCTGAGGTTCCACCTCACACCCATCAGATTGTCAAAGATAACAAAAAAGAAAAGTGGCAGTTGTGGAAGAGGCTGAGGGGGGACAGGCACATTAATGCGTCACGGATGTAGCTGAGAATTTGCCTAGCCATTCCGGAAAGCAGCTTGGAGCTATATACTACTTACATGTAGGAGTGCATGGTTTCTTGAGAACCAAGAAAAAGGGAAATGACCAACATGAACAAAAAATACTTACAGCAACTCCTTTTGTTATAGCAAAGAATTATAAACTAAGGGGATGCCCATTAGTTGGGGAATGGCTGAACAAAGCTGGATAATGAAGTATTGTGTTAAGAAACCTCCTGCCCCCACCACACACACACACACACACACACACACACACACACACACACACACACACACACACACACACACACACACACCCCTGGAAAGACTTATGTGAATTGATGCAGAGTGAAGTGAGCAGAACCAGGAGAACAATTTACATCATAACTACAACATTATAAAGAAAAAAGAATTGTGAAAGACTTAAGAGTTCTGGTTAATGCTGTGACTAAGTGCTATTCTAGAGGAGTAGGAAGATGTGGAGACTGAAATGATCAGTTTTGAATAGGGCCAATGTATAGATTTGGTTTGTTCTACTAGGCTTCTTGGTTACAAGGAAAGGTTTTTGGGTTTTGTATTTCTTTTAAATGAGAGGAATTTCGAAGGGGGAGGGAGACTATTGACAGTGATGGCCCAAACAAACAAATAAAAGAGGTTAACTGTAGTGGGTTTTTTTTTTTAAGCACAAAAGAGAATATAAGATTCAGGACACATGGACAAGAAAGACAACTTTTCAAACTGTTAAATTTGTTATGTATTTTTAAAAACTAAAAGCTGCATCTGATAGAGATTCACGTTTCCTGTACAATCATCTTTTTGTGTTCTTTGTATATGCAAACTCTCATGTTTATGGACAATTATCAAATTCAGGATAATAAATTTTTTTTTTTTGCTCTTTGGGAGGGGGGAAGGCAGGGCGATTGGGGTTAAGTGACTTGCCCAAGGTCACACGGCTAGTAAGTGTTAAATATCTAAGGTTGGATTTGAACTCAGGTCCTCTTGACTCCAGGGCTGGTGCTCTACTTGCTGAGCCACCTAGCCACCACAGGATAGTAAGTTTTTTAAAGGAAATAAAAAGAGGTTGGAACTCGGGTTTTGATGTGATTCAGATCAGACCTATCCAGTCTGTGTTGTCTATTATGTTTATGATTTTACCTGTTTTGTCTCACCTCATTCTGCAAAACCCTCAGCCACGCTGGCTCCCCCTTTGCTTATTGGTGAATTTCTCCTGGAGTCTCCATTTTGAGAAGGGGAACGGGTCAATCAGAACTGTTTCTGACTCTTTAAATACCAATTTCATGCTCTCATGTGATACCTTCCCCCACCTCTTTATGTGTTGTAGTATCCCATTCGATGATAATAAGGGGAGACAGTCTTTTTTGCTTGTTTTTGTATCCCCAGTGCTTGGCACATAGTAAGTTTTGGCTTATTTCCTTTCCCAGGGGGATTAAGTAAATATCAGTAGCACATTGTGTTTATTCTTGATAGGGGAAAGCTATCCCCACCCACGAACAGGCAAAGCATATTGAGATGTAATATTCTCCTGTTGGGCACACCCAAACTTGCCACAGTGTACCCAGTATGGACTGTTACATTAAGAAGCACTGGTGTGAGCTAGCTCTTTTATGGGAATTATTTGGATATTTGTACCCAGGCTATTTTTAAACTTTGGATATTTGTAAACGGCAATGGCTCTATGATTCTAGTTCTTTTAGCGTCACAGATCAAAAACCCATACTTGCCTTCTCATTTTGTAAGCTTCTTGTCCATCTTCTCCCATATTTTCTCCATGGAAGCTTTCCCTAATGATCTAGGGTCCTTCTTCCTGATTTCTTGACCTACTGTGAATACCAATGGTATTCACACATACGGCATATTGGCTATTTCTTGCTCTCACTCCATGACCTATACACTTATTTTTTCTGTTCATATACCTAACTAATAATGATCTGGTTGCCAGCCATTCTATGTAATTCTTCTTTGGTAATATGTTGCCACATACTCATGCCTACCATATGTCTATCCATTGCCCTTTGGTTGATCCACAATTTCTTTTCTGAGACTGTGGTGTTCTATAACTTAAGGCCAAATGTACAACATTACTGGAAATATATTAATGTTAAAAGGATGAACCTTTTGTTTTGGGGATAAATTCAGAAATAAAAGCTCCATGGAACTTCTCAGAAAACAATTCTCAAAAAACAATTTCCCAAACTCTCCTCCTCTTATTCAGTTCTGGGTCCATTTTCTTGGCTCTCTCCACTGCTCATTCAAGATACATGTACTAATGGGCTAGATGTCTGGTTTGTCTAGTCAACTGTATATCACAGTCTGGATAGTAGGCATTTTTCATAAACACATGGTTTTCCTGGTTTGGATAATTAGTGATTAGCTAGAGCTCTTTTAAGTGATCATTGATTTTATTTAAGAGCCTCTGCAATACCCTGGGGCTAGGTGAAATTGGTGCAGTGCTATCTGTTAATAATAGAGGCAGCTGTTTGACTCAGTGGACAGAGCACCAGGCAAGCTATAGATCAGGACGGCTTTCCTGTTTCTCAGCTATTGGGTAAAAAAGTGGCTGAGAAATAAGGAAAGAAAAGGATTGGAGGAGTGGAAATAGTAACTGCAAGTCAACACTTGTTGATACTCTTTTGTGATTCTCACCTTCTGAATGATGGGAAAAAAAACCTAGGCTTTGGAAGCAGAGGTTGTCATTATTCAGTTCTGTCTGACTCTTCCTGCCCCTGTTTGCTGTTTTCTTGGAAAAGATACTGGAGGAATTTGCTATTTCCTTCTCCGGTTAATTTTATAGATGAGGAAACTGAGGCAAACAGAATTATGTGACTTGCCCAGGGTCAGATAGCTAGTAAGTGTCAGAGGTCAGGAACTGACCTCAGGATTTGAACTCCAGAAAACTCATCTTCCTGACTTCAGACCTGGCACTCTATCCACTGCACTCCCTAGCTGCCCCAAGTATCAGAGGCCCCAGATTCAAATCTTGTCTTTGTTTCTGTTTCTGGTTCTACCTTTCTTTACACCCCCAGTACCTAGAACAGTGCCTGGCATATAAGAGCCATTTAATAAATGCTAGTTGATTGACTGGAAATCTAGTAGAGCCTATGGACCCCTTCTCAAAATAACACTTTTAAATGCATAAAAGAAAATATATAATATTACAAAGGAAATGAAAGATTAATGAAAATAGATGCTTCTTCCCCATCCATCTAAAATCTAGCCACAGGCTGCCAAGGGAAGGAGAACCCCAGGGTAAGAACCTCTGTCCTAGAAATAGCCACTGGCCTCATTTTAAGGGAGAGATTAAAGAAATTCCACAATGTGAAAGGCATAATAATGGCTAATATTTATTTAGTGTTTACTATGTGCTAGGCACTATTCTAAGTGCTTTACAATTATTATCTCACTCAATCCTCACAACAGACCTGGGGGATAGGTCCATTTTATGGATGAGAAAACTGAGGCAAACAGAGGTTAATTGACTTGCCCAGGGTCACACATCTAGTAAGTGATTTGAAATTGAGTCTTCCTGACTCCAGGCCAGGTACTCTATCCATTGTACCACCTAGCTGCCACTCAGATATTGGGATCAACAATATCTGGGTATCAGGAAGGTAATATTTCCAGACACAACCCAGTGTCAGGCATACCAAAATCCTCCACAAAATGAGGATTTTCCAAAACACTCCTGGAAATTAATAGGTCATTTGGATAGCAGAGCTAAAAATCTTTGCTGTCACCTCATTCACTGATATGAGGTTCTATATTTGGGCCGTGGGGACAGGACTTGATAAATCAGTGCTGAATAGGAGGTCTAGCCTGCCTAGCATACCTTTAGACAGACTTAAAAATCAATGCATGCTACTCTGAAAATTTAAGATTTCATAACACGAATCATCAGTTAATGGTGTCCTAACAAATCTAAGAGCTTTTCAGTCAGGTTGTAAAATGCTCTCTTCCCCTGGTAGAGGAGTGGCAGTTCCTGGACTATTCATAGTGAGAGCAAAGATTGGCTAATGTGGACTCATCACACCCTGAAAGTGATTTCCACATGAAAATTAAAGGCTTCAAGCTACAGTGTCTAAATTAATAATTTCCATCCCCAGGATCCCCTCAGGGTAGCTATAATTATTTCAAGGCATGCGGTAAAATTCTGCAAAAAAAATATGTGAAAAAAAATTCTAATTAAGTGAAGAAACAAATTATGTCACATCTCAAGACTAAGGATATTGAAAAAAGAAAAGGAGGATTATTGACCTAGATCCTAAAAGACAAGCAGAGTGGTCTATTCTCAAAATATTGTTTCCTTAACTGAAGGGAAAAGAGAGGGAAAAGGTCTTTGATTTTATCCGTGTTGCCCAATTCCATCCTTTGATTATTTCAAATGAATTGAAAATTTCAGTGAATTGAAAACTTGTTGAGGAAAAGGATTTCTTTTGTTGTTGTTTTTCAGTCATGTCTGACTCTTCATGACCCCATTTGGGGTTTACTTGGCTAGGATACTCCAGTGGTTTGTAATTTCCTCCTCCAGCTGATTTTACAGATAAAGATACTGAGGCAAACAGGGTTAAGTGATTTGCCAGGGTAACCCAGGTAAATCTGAATGCAGGAAGATGAATCTTCCTGCCTTCAGGCCCAGCTCTCTATCCATTGAGGCTCCTAGCCGCTGGTGCAGGGGATTCTGCTCCCTTTCAAATATTTATTGAATTTAGTAGGATTTTACAGTGTGGTCTCCATTTCCACAGCCATGTGGTCCAAGGTCATTGGCTGATTTGTTCTATATTAAGCTAAACTAAAAAAATATGGATCATTCATTGATATAAAAGAGAAGCCACAATGAATCAGCTTTTCACTGGAAACTGAAGGTCCTTTCCTGTTCTATTGGAGCACTATTATATATTATTAGCTATAAGGTCTCATGTTCTGCCAATTACTTAAATTTAATACTATAAATATCTAAAACCTGTAACCCAGAAAGGGTGATGCTTAATTACTCCAATTTTGCAAGCCTGCTTACCACGAGTAATCTGTTTCAATCAATCAATCAATAAACATTTTATTGTGCCTACTATGTGCCAGTGCTAAGTGCTGGAAATACATAAAGAGGCAAAAAAGACAGTTTCCTCCCTTAACGAAAGTCACAATCTAATGCTTCAGTAGCTTCCATATAGATTGTAACCAGCAGCGAAAGCCTAGTTCTGGCTTACCTCACCATCCAGTCCTGCAAAAAGGAATTAATGTATTTTATCATAATGTTTGGGATGAAAAATACCCTTCATCCTTAATTTAGTGAAAAGAAATAAACACAGAGATCTCTTAGGATAAGAACAGGACTTTATTCTCTTCCCCGGGAAAAGAGGGAGGTCTTCCCCATGACTCATCATGGAAAAGAGGCCAGTTACAAAAGATAGTACTGGAATTTATAACCTAACTTAGTCAAGACCTCTCCCCGACTGTTTCCCCTCTCATTGGTGGAGAGGCACACTTCACCAAATACTTCCCCAACTGGGACTGCAAGGAAAGATAAGGGGAGGGTCCCACCAAGGCGGGAAAACAGACAAAGGAAGAGAAAAGTGATTGACAAAAGCAATTTGAAAAGTTAACCACCCCGAATTGAGAAGTTTTCACTCATCCCATATAGTCACCAGTTTTGTTTTTTTTTCACTCTGAAACTTCTCATGAAATGGCTCATCCTCCTAACATGGGGTCTCCAGGAAAGACTCAGTCCTGATAAAGGCCAGGTCCGGACTCTTGGGAAAGCTGACAGCATCTGATGTTGTCCTCTTCAGATCCCTTGGCTCAGAGGAGGGATAGTCTTCAGATGCCTAGAATTCATATACACCAGCCAGCATGGCCAACCAGACCTAACAGGGTTCTCAGACACATGATTTGACATCAAAGGTACATATAAAGGTCCAGTTTTCCCAGCCATGCAAGACTAGGTCCAAACAGTGCAATTTAATAGTTCAGTTTTTCTTAACCACACAGGGCTAGGCTCAGGCCATACAATAAAGGCTTTCTCACAATTTTACAAAGTTACATGCTTACATTAAGTCAGGTACAGATTAAATTTCTTAGATGGCTCACAGTGTACTAGCTTTTAGAAAGGTGATTACATGTCTCCAAGGTAATCAAGAAAACTTACACACAAACCATAACAGATTCATTGTTACCAATGTCTCCTAACATCCAATTCCTTGCCAGTCTAGGGGTTACCAGATAATTCTGACTTGATATAGGTTGGTACAGTCATTTAAAATTAGTTCCATATTTGCAAAGATCATCTGCCCTTTAAAAGTTTTGATTTTTTTTTTTCAGAATGGGGAAACTGCACTGTAAATTATCCCTCACAATAATCAGCATAGTCTTCCTTATCGAACACATATATGTCCACGTGGGCAGCCTAAATGATACCAAGTATGATAGACATCTCTGAAATCTGATCCACTTCTTTCTAAAGGAGACAGCCTTTGATTTCTTACTTGAGAAGGGCACGAGAAGGGCAGTGGCTACTAGCTCTTTTCCTTGCCTATCTCCAAAGAAGTTATTGGCTTCCATCCCCCAGTACTTCCAAACAGGTTTGAAACAAAAGTACTTCCATTTTTGCTCTTAAGGGGAAAGGTACTTCCTTCCTTAGCTTATCCTCTGGAGTCTTGCTTCTCACCAAAACCTAGTTACACAAAAAAACCATCACAAATAGTGAATAAAAGCCTCTTTCCAAGCAAACTGCAAACACAAATTCTAAAATTGTACAGATTTCGTATACTAGGAAATACACAAGTGAATGGGCTCCTTATCTGAAAACAAAATAAAATCTCAACTCAAACCTAAGGCAAAGGCCAAATCTTACCAAAAACAAAATGTCTGAAGTCCCTAGGGAGACAAGTTGGAAACCAGGTACATGAAGAGGAGCTTATTTCCTTTACATGTCTTTAGCTCCCAAAATATTTCTCTATTTTTTCACACCTCTCTGCTGAAGAGAGACTGGAACCACAAGTGTCTTTCCCCAAAGATGCTCTGGTGTCAACTCTGCCCCATATGCAGATTTACAGATACTTTGGCATTCTTTCCCCCAATTAGGATTGATTTCTCCCTTTGCAATCATAGAAGCACCCCCAAAATATCCCAGGCTTGGTTGGGAGCCCAGTTACCCTTCAATCATTCACCAATTCTAATCATACATGAAGGAAATTTAAGAAACTTTTAGGACTTATAAAATGGCTTTTGGTATGGCTCTTTGTTCTTTGGATGATTCAAAATATTGACTGACTTTTAATTAAAAGTATGACACAGTTTTGGCCTTCATGAAAATTAACTCAAATATCAGACTATGGAAATGTTGTCGTTGCAGAGACAGGAGAATTGTTAATATTTAAGAATTTGATGACCTCGCAATTTCTTAACATGTGTCCTTGCAGTGGTTGATTGTCAAGGGTAAAATTAATTATTTTCAATTAAATACAAGCTGAATACACATTAAACTGGGCTGTAGAATTAGAGATGGGGGAAGCAATCACAATAACCAATCTCTTTTCCTATAAATATTCTGACACAATCATCTACTACTCAGCTCATAAAAGCCTTCCAGAATAACGGAGCAAAGGAAGCTGGCTATAGGATAGTCCTGACTTTCAAACCACTAAACAAATAAAAATCTTCCATATGTTTGGTTTTTTTTAAGTAAAAGAGAAAATGAAATGACTGAACTCTTCAGTTACACTCTAGGGTTATGTAGTTCATTAATTCATTCAATAAATGTGTACTTTATGCGAGGCACTGTGCAAAAAAAAAAAATCAGCAAATAAAGAAAAGAAAGGCAAATACTTCCAAGATCTTCCTCATTGCCCTCATTTTTCCACCTTTCCCTTTATGGCAGGTGTTCTATAAATACTTATTTTCTTCCCTTCCCCACCTCAAATTATAATCATCTGAGTAAGGACTACATGGGATAAGCAAAATCTTATTACCCCAACATAATGATTAGAACCCTGGAGCCAATTTCTTCTATTAGCTGCTGTTTACTTGTCCCAACCCCTTCGCATCCCTAATATCAACCAAACAACTTCTTAGCAAATTTCTATCCTGGACCACTTCCTTCCCCAGCAGAAATTCTTCCTTTGTGACAATCTTCCCTCTGTGCTCCTCCTCCTCCTCTGACTCAACCTTGCCTCTAGAACATCTACTAAGTTTCCTTTCATGCTTGTACTCTTTCTTTTATGCCCTTCTATCTACTAGCATGAACTGAAACAGATTTTGTTTTATTTTTCTATGAAGATACCACATGCCTTGCTCCTTTCTCCAAGCTGTATTTGATGTAGAATTCTTTCTATAACACCACCAAGTGGCCATTCAACCTTTATTTGAAAACTTCCACTGAGATCAGGAACTAGCTACTTCCATTTGTAGTCCATTTGGGGATAATTCTAGTCTTTTGGAAGTTTTTCTTACATCAAGCAAAGATGTGTCTTGCTGTATCTCTCCAACCTGTTTTCCTAGCTCTCCACAATGAGACTAAGAATAAATCTAATCTCTTTTCCACATCACTGTCTTTAAAATACTTAGGATCATAGATTAAGAGCTACAAGGGACCTTAGAGAAGAAATAAGACCAAGAAAGGCTATTGTTATAGTTTATCCTTTGTTTTTTGAAGAGGACCAATACCAGCACAGGGTCATGACTTGACTTGTGGGTGACTTGGATTTAAGAGAGGCAGAGTTGCTCATAGCCTTTAGCTTCACTCTTTCTGAGACATCCAAATCCAGTGGCAAGACAAAAGTCGGGACAACTGGCAATGGCCCAGGATGCAGGGGATAACTTTGCTGTTTTTGATAATCTGACTAACCTCTAAGCATTCCAGAGCTCCTGCTTCAGCCACTTTCATGGCCATTGGAATACATTCTTATATGCCCATTCCTCATGGGGAATTTTTCACATACTTGAGGTAGACACTTCCCAACTCACCAATGGGTTTATGGCCAGTTGGTTACCTTCAACCTGGTTTAGCCCATCTGCTGAGATGGTTTACCAGGTGGGGCTGCTGTATATGCTACAGCTTCTTGGAGCCACAGGTGTGAGTTGAGTGCCAGATGGACACCAAAGGTGAATGAAAAGCCCTGAAAAGAACTCAGCAGGCCCTCAAACAAAGTACTAGTCCTCCTTAAACACCTTGATCCTAGAGGTAATAGGAAGCCACAGTAGTTTATTTAGTAGGGGAGCGACATGGTTATGCCTATGCTTAAGGAAAATTGTTTTGGCAGGTATATGGAGGCTAATTTAGGGTTAGACTTTTTGCAGGGAGATCAATCAAATGATGAAGGATTGAGAGATGATAAAGGATTGGTCATGTGAAAGGAGAGAAGTGGGCAGATGCAAAAGGCAGTGTAGAGGTAAAATCACCATGAGTTGTGAGAGACTGCAAAGACTGAAAGACTGATAGGTTGTGAACCTAGGTCCCTAGAAGGATGATAGTATCCTCAATAGAGACAAGGGTAGGTTTTATTGGAAAGATAATAAACTATATTTGGGATATATTGAGTTTGAGACGACTATGGGAGATCCAGTTTAAAATGCCCTAGAGGCAGTTGGTGATGTGGAATTGGAGCTTAAGCAAGAGACCAGATGTACAGATTTGGGTGTCATTCTCATAGAGAAAATTCATGGAAATGGATAGACTCAATGAGACTAGAGAGAGAAAGAAGAGAGACTAGGACAAAAAAGAGTAAATGGAAAGGGGATCCCATCTCTCATAGCCACTACTTTCTACTGTAGAACAAAAGCATTTATTAAGGCACTATGATTGGTGCTGTGAATACAAAGGAAGGCAGAAAACAATCCCTGACCTCAAAGAAATTTACATCCTAATGGAGCTTACATTCCACCAGGCATAACCATGTCACAAAATTTGGAACTCAAAATCCTACAAAAATGAACATTGAAAATTATCTTTACATATAATTGGAACAATAAAATACTATTAAGTGAAACAAATAAAAAAAGGTGAGTTCAGAAAAAAGTAGTGAAGACATCCCCTCTTCTTTCTAGAACTCAATTTTCTATAATATAAAATGATAGGGATGTATTCATTAGGAATAGGAACTAGATCTGGGATTTTATTAGTTTGGGGAATTCTTTTCTAAAGAAACTTCTCTCCACAGACCTTGTCTATAATTTATAGCCCTAAAGAGTTACCTAGAATGCTGAAAAGTTGGTGATTAGCCCATGGTCCCACAGGGAAGTGCTCCAGAGGCAGGATGGGAATTCAGGTTTTCATGGCTCTTAGGTCAGTTCTCAATTCATTTCACCAGGGACTATAGAAGTAAAGCCCAAGGGTCTTATCCAACTCGTTGTCTGTTTTTGTTGGCTAGGAGTCATGAATGGTTTTTACATTTTAAAAATGATTAGCTTTCATAGTTTGCCAGTCCTTGAACTACATATCCTGCCATTCATTAATCAACTCACTAGTAAAACATTTGTTAAGTCCCCACTCTATTAGACACATAAGTCATTGTGTTGTGAAAGAGAGCAGGCCTGGAAAATAGGAAAACCTAACTTTAAACTTGTGTGACCCTAGGCAAGTCACTTTTAAAACTGGTTTTTAAAAGAGTAAGATTTTAACAAATGGAGATGGGACAAAGGGTATTTCCAGGAGAGAGATATATTGAGTTGAAGATACAGAGGTATGGAAATGCAATGGGAAAAAGGCATGTTTGGGAAAATTGAATAGCCTAGAAATCCAGATGAAGAAAATGAAGGTAGAGTGCAAGGGACTTGCTTTAGAGTTAGCTAGGTGGCACACCCAAAGTGAGTCTGGAAGACCTGAGTTCAAGTCCAGCCTCAGACATTTACTAGCCTGTGACCCTGGGCAAGTCACTTAACCTCAGTCTGCCTCAGTTTCCTCAACTATAAAATTGGGGTAACTGTCTCCCAGACTTGTTGTAAGGTTCAAATGAAATTATATTTGTAAAGGGATTAGCACAGTGCCTGGCACATAGCAGGCATTTGTTTCCTTCCTTTGGGTCACACAGCTAGCTTGTAAGACACACACTGGGCAGGAAAGGAGTGTAGAAATATGGGAATCAGCAGTAGGGTACACAATGGTTGTGACTTCTGGAAGGTCAAATCTCTAGTACGTTTCTAGGAAGGACTTGAACCCAGGTCTCCCTGACTTTGAGGCTGGCTCTCTAGGGACTTTGCCAGGCTTTTTCTCAGGCTCTGGGATAGGGATACAAAATCAGAAACAAAACAGTCTGTCCTCAAGTAGCTTATATTCTCTGGAGGAGAAAATCTATCGATATATAGACATATAAAGAAATGCAAAATTTATTTTTACTGAAACCTGTGTAAAGCAAGTTTCAACACTGAGGCCTTTGTGTGTTAGAAACTCTAGCAGTATTCTGCATTGTTGAATGTTTAAATGTGCAATATATCATATATCAAAAAGGAAGTTATAAAAATAGCAACATGTCACACATAGAGAAGATGTAACTGTCTTTCATATAGGCTAATGAGAAAGAGATTTCCTTATAGAGCAGTCCTCATGGCTGGGCTTTTTATGTGTTGCTTCATTGGAGTTTGGGGTCCAAGTTTCTGGTAAAATGTAAGCGCCATTAGGATGTAAATCTCTTTGAGGTTAGGGACTGTTTTCTGCCTTCCTTTGTATTCACAGCACCAATCATAGTGCCTTAATAAATGCTTTTGTTTCATAGTAGAAAGTAGTGGCTATGAGAGGTGGGATCCCCTTTCCGTTTACTCTTATGTAGAAGGAGATGGAGGGGGACAGACTTGGTCCCACAGATATAGCTCCCCCAGGGTCAGTGTACTTCAGTCTGCTCTCTAGGTCTGTGCCCACCCAACACCACAGTTCACAATTGATGCATGTACTTTTCCCCTAGTCATTCAGAGGATCCAATTAATTCAAATCAAAGAATTTAATGAAACAGCATACATTAATCTGGGGCACAGTCTCGTACCTACATAGACACAATCAATGGGAAGAGTAGATATATAATATGGATAACTAGCACTCACATAGTGCTTCAAGGTTGTGCTAATGCCGGACTTGGAATCTAGACGACTCATCTTCCTGAATTCAAATCCAACCTCGGACTAGTTGTGTGATCCTAGGCAAGTCTCTTACCCCTGTTTGCCTCAGTTTCCTCATCTGGTAAGAAAAAATGAGCTGGAGAAGGAAATGGAAAACTGCTCCAGTATCTTTGCTAAGAAAACCCCAGAAGGGGTCCAGAAAGAGTCAGATGTGACTGAAACGGAAACGACTGAAGAAGAATTGTACATGTGCCCTCTCATTTGACCCTGGAAACATTAAATAGTATGTAGATGATGCTATTATGCCTCAGTTGAGGGAGCATTTGAACTCAGACCTTCTTGCTCCCAGAGTCCTGCACTTTTACCTACTGCACACCTAGAAAAGCATACATGCAGATATTATAAACATGCTCAGTCTAGGAATAAATAATACTTGTTGGAGAGCCAGGAAGGTTTTCATTATCTTTATTTTACATTATCTTTATTCTCTGCCAAATAAATGGGTAGCCTCCTAAAAAGACTACTGAGAATCAGACAAAGGCAACCTCTTTTATGCTACTTCCATTCAAATTTCCTGTTCTGTTCCTCCCGTCAGTACTGGGATTGGTCCCAGATCTTCTGAGTTACAATCTTTTTGACCTACCCATTAAGCATACATGTTAATGAAAAGTTGGTGACCATTCCTTTACCCCCAACCCATCTAAGCCAACTTAGCTCAGGCCCCTTTTAAGGGTAAACTTACCGATTTCTTCCAGCTATATGATTGGATAGGGGGCTCTACCCTTCCTGTCTTATCCTAATTTATACCTTCCTGCATGTCCTGTGCAGGATCTATTTTTGAAACATCTGTTGTTCCTATAGAATCTGTGGAAACCAAACTGTCAGTATTTCTCACACAGGGAACATATGTGACTAGGGAACACACATTGGGGCCATGAGTGACCTGGGCTTATGTGTAGAAGGGCAACTCATGCCTTGCACACTCTAAGGAAACTCTAGTAAATTTATGCTACTCTCCTTGGACCTGCTCAGTGATGATCTCATATGGTGTGTGTGTGTGTGTGTGTGTGTGTGTGTGTGTGTGTGTGTGTAGGGCAAGTAGTCTTTGCTATCCATTGCTGCCTCCTAATCTCTCTGACCACTTCTTGTCCTTCCTCTGCAGGTCTTGTTGTTACTACTACCTGCTTCTTGCCACAGCTCTCCTGGGGATGAGGCTGGAGGGCTTCTCTTCAGTTCTGGTTTTTGACCTTAGCTGGCTTCTCTGGCCAAGGTGCTACCTTTTCCTCAAAGGAGTTGGGGCATGCCCTGAGATGCTCTTTTAACTTAAAATTCCTGAGATTTTTTTGTTATGACTCTTTTGGAAAGGCAGAGACTTCATATATCTAGTCATTAGACCAGGGAGGGGAGGTATTTAGTAGCTTTTCTCTCACTGTTAGGGTGAGAGCCAGAGGGATAGCTTTCTCAAGACACTTTCTCAGGGTCTTGGTAGCAACAAATGCTCCAGAAGGAGTTTTTTCACTCTAGGGACCAAGATCTTTAGAACATAGAATCACTTTAGTTAAATAATACCTTCTGACTTAAGCCTATTTTTTTAAGTTCAGTTTCGTGGTCACCAAGAACAATGTTCCTGTAGTTGCTTCACTCTGACCTAGGGTTAGAATATAGCTAAAAACTAACTTTTCAATTATACTTACTATATGCCAAATGCTGTGCTAAGCACTTTACAATTATTATCCTATTTAATACTTACAACAACCCTGTGAGGGAGGTGATATTATTATCCTGATTTTTATAGAAGAGGAAATTGGGGGAGATAGCTGTTAAATGGCTTGCCCATAGTCACACAGCTAGTGAGTTCCTAATGGCTCCCTGCCTATTTGACTGAATCGCAATTAGTTACCATTGATTTGAAGGCACCTTCCAAGGGTTCTTTGAATTCAGGATCCATCAGTTTCTCATCCCCAGCACTCATCTGAACTCCTCCAATAAAAGGGAGGGGAAAATCACAGGAAAAATACTAAGCCCAGGAGGAAAGTTCATTTTCTTCTTTCTCCCTAGGGGAGCTCCAGGCTACATTCCCATCTTTACTATGTATAATGACTAGCTACAAGCTGCCACTCAAATGACTTCCTGGATGAGGTGAAATGCCTATTCCTGGTCAATTTCTAATTCATTGCTTGTGGTGAAAGCTTGAAGACATCCCCCTGGGGCTAGCATTTCACTATTTCTGGATTTCCTCATCTCAAAATCACTTCCTGGCAGTATCTTTCCACCAGGTGTCTTCCAACTCAGGGAGCTTTGCACTCCTTTCTCCAGCAGAGAATGTTTCCCATTGTATTTCCATGAAAAGAGTAAAACTACAATTGGAAAGCAATTCCCTTCCAGCTGAAAAGAACAGCTCATAAACTCAAAGCCACAACATCAAAACAGATTTCCAAGGGCTGGAAGCAACAGCATTTAGACATTTTTCTTACTTGGCTGGGAGGAAATTGCCTCCTCTGGATAGCTCCACGTGGTCTTTTCTTACATTCTTAGTTATTATATACTGAAGCAGTGCTGAAAATAAAGATATGAGTTTTCACTTAGATGGTATTGTTCCACAAAGTAATTACATTAGCATTTTCCTTACCTTTCCTCTCAATGGGATTCAAACTCTGCTCATCCCAGGTTACACTAGCACTATCTTCCCACTCTGCCTAGTTCGATATCATTGAGCCTAGGCTGCAGTGAAGCTATATTAAACACTACTTGTTTCTTTGAGCATAAAAATTTTGCCTATTAGGCAAAACTGGGTAGCATTAATCCCTTGTATGTTTCAGTAGCCATCTGATCTGCTCATATTAGGTGTGATTTGCTCAAAACAAAAAATGCTGAGTATTCAGCTCATTGGGGAAATATACAGATCATAGTCCTCACCCTCTCAGATCTCCTTTCCTTACCTCAGCACCCCACAAGGCTCACATGATAAAAAAGAAGGAACTTGTTAAGAGTCTGTGGTAGTACCTATTAATTAGATATATGTTGTACCTAAGATGAAAACATGAGGGTGAGCTCAAGTAGGGGATGAAAGCAGAATCAACAACATGGTGGGATTAAAAACCCTGTTCACCATGTATGAGATGAAAAAGTTCAGAGTCTGAATCTAAGGTCAGAAAAGGTCTTTATTCTTTCTCATGAGAAATGACTCTGCCCCTGTCACCCACATGGCAGCAGGGAGAGAGCAACAGGTAGAAGCCAGCCCATGGTTATATAATCTTCTAATGCGGAAACCCAACCCCCTCCCCCAACTGGCCTTCACTCTTATTGGTAGAGGGGCTGACCCACAACCTAAGCTCAGGAATCTCTCTGAGACAAAGGACCCAGAAACATGTGGGTGTCCAATGAAAGCAGTCTTAATCTTATTTGGCATATCTTGTGCTGAGCTGGCTCTGGGTGAGAAGTCTCCATTGCTCTAAACCCCAGATTGCTTGAAGGTCAGGTGACCTAAGCCTAGGCCTAGTAAATACTGAAGCCATTCTAGATTTGATTTTTCAGAATGGGTAAACTTCACTATAAATTATCCCTCACAACCACAAGAATGGGCAACTGGCCCACTGGGATAAAGAGACATCCTGTAATGACTTGCTCAAGGCACTCAGGGATAACTCAACTTGGTGTATTTCATGCTTAGGGTCAGGGAATGATAAGACTGAACAATCACCTCATTGCAGAAATGGAGATGTGCCTCTGTAGAATGAAAGGTGAATACTCCCACCTGGGGGGATGGCTTGATACTAGATGACAAGCGGCATCCTCCCTTCTGGTCTGCAAGACTTAGTAAGGTGACCTTCAGCTTTGGGAGATGCTGGGGAATTATTATATGACTTTCATTCTCTGAGAGAGATCCCTGAGATAGGAAGCCAACCAGCTGGATTAAAATCGTTACACAAGGTCATAACAAGCCCAGCATTGCTATGCTGGAAGAAGAAGTGTTTCAGCTATAATGCTGACTTCTGGTGGGAGTTGTAGGGGATTCAATAAAGCTTGCTAATTTCAAATTTTCATTTTGTAGTTATAATATGGGATTTTGAAGAAGCTTCCCTGATCTGGTTTCTTTTCTTTTTATTTATTTCTTTTTTTCAAAAACCTAATCAGATTATTTGTCTATCTTCATTCTCACCTATGTCTTATTTCTGCCAAGGCTGAAATCATTAATGGCATGAGAAAAAATTACACAGAATAATAATAACCAAGGAGCAACTTACACTAGTGGGAAAGAATGAACTCAAATGAATGTGAAGGGAATGTTAACCTGTACCCTATTCTCTGCAAACATCAGGGAGGACAAGTATGATTATTAGGGATCCACATGGTGCTTGCTGATTATAGAATGATAACTGAAAACCAAGTGACTACATTTGGTCTTAAGAACTCTGGAATAGAAGGTACCTAATTTTCTATGCAGAAGACAAGTCAGGAGTTAGAGAACAATGCTAACTTTATTGTATTAGCTTGTCTATTTTCCTATTACAAGAACAATTAAAATTTTTCTTAAAAGAGACTTTCAGTAGTGACCAAGAAAACTGAATGCTTTCTGTCTCTACAAAGTGTTGATGAGAATAGCATACACAAATACTAAACGAATCCTTGATGAAAGCGTGGGCAGCTGCCCACTCTGCTATGCAGTATAGTGGGTAGGGTGCTGGATCTGACATTCAGAAGGTTGAGTTCAAATCCTCTCTCAGATACGTTCTAGCTGTGTGACCCTAGGCAAGTTACTGAGTCTCTTGGTCTCAGTTTGTCCATCTATAAAATGGTGCTAATTATAGCACCTGCCTTGCAGGGTTGCACCCAAGAAAACAAGAGGGTGAGCTCAAGGAGGAGATGAAAGTAGAATCAGAGTCAACAACATGGTAGGATTAGAAACTCTGTTCAACCCAAGAATGTGCATTCCATATAAGAAAACATATGTATTGTACTTTGAAAATGTTGTTATTGTTGTTCAGTTGTTTTTGAGCCACGTTGGGGTTTTCTTGGAAAAGATACTGGAGTAATTTGCATTTCTTTCTCCAGCTCATTTTATAGGTGAGGAAACGCAGGCAAATACAATTATGTGACTTTCCTGGAGTCACATAACTAGTAAGTGTTTAGGACCAGATTTGAACTCAGGAAGATGAGCCTTCCTAATTCCAGGCCCACCACACTATCCACTGTGTCACCTAGTTACCCTTGAAAACTTTAAAATAGTCTATAAAATTAGCTATTATTATTTTAAGGGTATAAGTAGTTAGATTCCCCCAAATGATATTCTACAGCAGACCATATTTTCAAATTCATACAACTGAATAAAATGTGTAGATAATACAGAATCTTACTGCGTTTATGGTCTATTGATTATAAACATTTATTTCACTTGGTAAAGCATAATACTATCTTAAAGATTTTTCTCTGACAAAGTACCTTACATGCATATGTCAAAATCATAAAAATTCCTTGAAAGGTATAATCAGAGATAACTTTGATGGTAACTACTTTCTTCTTCTTCTTCTTCTTCTTCTTCTTCTTCTTCTTCTTCTTCTTCTTCTTCTTATCAAGTGAGGCATAAGACAGGGAGATTTATACTTGCTAAAGTTGTTTGCCATCAATATTGAGGCTGTCCAAGATAGAATTCAAATAGATTCCATCAACATGTACATTTTATCGATATATTTTCCATGTTTACTTATCAACATGTGTGCCAACCACATGTGTTCTCTATATGTATGACCTTTTACAAGTGCTTAGAATATATGTTTCCCTCTATGCTGTTATTATCTCCACTTTACAGATGAGGAAAAGGCAAAACATTCACAGAAATTAAAATACAGCATTCACAATGTTATGGCTTCATGACTTATCACCAAAGTGGCCACATAGTTTTCAACAAAGTGGTCACATAGTTTTAAGCAAAAGATAACATTCATTAACACAATCATTTAGTAAATCCTTAATTCAATCATCCTTAAGGAGGCAAGCCTCCTTAATTGACACAAAGTGCAAAGGTCAGAGTTCTCCACCCCTAGGTCACATTGTCTTAATCTCTTCAATCAAAAAGTCTTCTTTCTTCTAGACTAAGATTAGTTTCCAATCATCCTTAATTAGTAAGTCCTTAACTCAACCATCTAATTGTAAAGGTCAAAGTTCTCCACCCCTAGTAAATCATGATCTTCTCAGTTTGCATTAAGTACCCAGGGAGAGGAGGTCTTTTCATCTTAACTAGAGGCTGGCTCTCTGCTTCCATGGTCCCAGTTCCTGCCAGCTCCTTGTTGTCCAGCTCCTCATCCAGTTCCTGTTCCATACTGAAGCTCACAGTGTCTAGTCTACTTCAAGTCCTTCACAGTTTCTGTTCCTGGGAAGACAAAGCTAAACAAAGCCACGATAACATTTATACACATTGCTGGCATCCTCATCAATTCACTTTCTGCTTGTGAAATCAACATAGACCCAACAAAGATCCATATTCCTCTAGCCAAACCTGAAAAGAACACAATAGGTCAGGAGTTTCACCTTAGATTAAATTCCTTGTAATATTGGGTGGGGCAGCAATACCTAGATTGAGGAGAATGTTACTAGCACCATTCCTGTTCTTCAGAAGCTGAGCCTTGAAATGAGGACTTTAGAAAAAGGAGGAGAACTCTGGATCTCCCCAAATCATTGGTTATTAATAATCATTTCTCTTGGGAATAATGTATAAGAAAACTGGAAAGACAGAATGGGGCCAGGTTGTGAAGATCATGAAATACCAACCAAGCAGAGAAGTTAATATTTTATCTTAGAAGTCATAGGAAATCATTGGAGTAGATTTACTGAGGGAGGGGGGGAGATGGAGGTGATTTAGTCTTGCACTTTGCAAAACTCACCTATGAAAATAATATATTAGAGTGGGGAGTGATTTGATGAAAGAAGGCTAATTAGAAAGCAAAGAGTAATGAGAGTCTGAATTAGGGTTGGTGGCTGTGTGGGTAGAGGAAGTAGCATTTGAGATGAACTTTAAATTATGGATAGGAATTCAATAACAGAAGACAGGGTAGGAGGATGATTCTCATACAGTGAATAGCATAAGTCAGGAATGGGGAACCTGTGACCTCAAGGTCACATGTGGCCTTCTAGGTCGTCAAAGTCCTCTAGGTTCTGTTATTAAGGGGATTTGTTTTCTGAAGTTTGGATTCAGTCAAAGGGTTCCACGTGAGGACTTAGAGGGCCATATGTGGCCTCAAGGCCGCAGGTTCCTCTGCCCTGGAAGAATGTTGTGGAAGAATGTTCTTGAGGTACTGGGGAAAATGTTTTTACTTTTGTTCTTGTTATAACTTTGAAGTGAATATCCTTTTGTAAAAATTAATTAATGCCCCCCAATTGATAAATGGTCAAAGGATATGAACAGGCAATTTTCAGAGGAAGAAATTAAAGATATCTTTAAGCATATGGAAAAATGCTCTAAATCACTACTGATTCGAGAAATGCAAATCAAAACAACTTTGAGGTACCA